>CM059187.1:119935283-120133461 GCA_030323885.1 Branchipolynoe longqiensis | reverse complement strand
GTCAGCATCACGTGACTGGCACCCATACTGGCCCAGGGCCGCGTTCAGAGTCCGTCTCGGCGATGTCGTTGCGATGCTTTTTGGCCTATTTGTGTTCAGGGTGCGTCGCAGCGACATCTCGGCGACGCTTCCCTTTTCAGATAGGAGACAAAAAGCGCCTCGAAAATGGCCACCGTATCCAGTGTTTTCAGCCTATCACAGTGCAGCTTTCCCATTGCAAATGGCCACGGCCTATGGGGGTGGCCATCTTTGAGACAACAAACTGCTTTTGCAGTTCAGACTAGCATGACGTCACGGCCATCTCCGAGGCGCCTCCAAAAAGAACCCTAAACGCGGCCCTGGTTGACAAAACAAAGCAGATGGGTGTTAACCTAGATAAAAGATTCATCCCGTACTTGCAGTAGCTATTAATACTATCGACTTTGGTTACCACTTAGCCTATTTCTGGCAACCAGCTGATGCGAATGTGTAGGAAAATGCTCAGGGGTAAATAATAACAATCAACGTGTCCATTGCGTAGTTTCCCACAAAATCAGAGATCGGCACATTATACAAATTGAAGTAGAGAGTTTCTCTTGTGGTTTAATCAAATAAAATAAATAAATAGATAGATAGATAAAAGATCAGATGAATTAAAGATAAGTTCTGTATTAAATTTATTTTCATTTTCGATTCGTTGATTATATACATTATTATTTAACTAGTGTTTCATATTTAGCTGAAAACACACACACGCACATATACATATATATATATGTATATATATATATTATCAAAAATTTAATATACATAACATATATATATATATATATATATATATATATATATAGTGTCAAACCTCTCTAACCGACCACCTCCACAAATCGACCAGTCCCCAATATCGATCGCTTTATGCTTTATTTGGGTCCTAACAATTCCATTGTAACCATATTTTAACTCCATAAACCGACCACCTCCCTAAATGGACCACTTAATGTCTGTCCCAAGATCGGTAGATTTAGAGAGGTTTTAGTGTACATATATATATATATATACATATATATAGTCTATTAATCTATATAACCTAATAGAATATTCACCTCAAAAGTAGCGGGCTACGATAGATTGATATTTGAACCATATATTTATCACATTAGATTGCAAAATCCTTCTGACACTTGTTATATTACGTTCTTTAGCAGCCCTGTCACATACAGTGTTGCAGGAGTAACTACACGGACATGTACAGTTAGAAACCCATACCCTTCCTGATATTACCTCAGATGGTACTAGAACGCAAGGACCAATCAATCAACTATAGTGTTCAATAGCAATCAACACGTAATTGTTAACTGGGGAAAACGCCTGATAAGTATTGTACTTCATATGAAACATTACTGATATAAATATCAACTTATATGTACAATGATCATTTGGACATAAATATTTTATTATATTTTAAATATTTTATTATTATTATGTTGACTGCGATCTGAACGTCCTGATTTCTTGCACTCGGGAAATATGTACCTAGACTGGGATGGTTAGCTATGTTGTTTCTTTGTTTAAGTTTTGCCTCCTAGCAACATCTAAGGTTTTATCAGTGCGGGGACTGGGATGGAAAAGGAAGCGATGATGGGGAAGGCTGTCATCAGGTCATCGACAGTGACACGCCATCGGTCATCATCGCAGTGCTAAAGGCCCTGTCACATTACGATGTATGGCGGTGGCGTTTGCGTAATGTGGCGCAATAATTTGAAAATCATTATAGATCCAGATAAGTTTACCTTTTTGCACTGCGGGAGGTCCCAGCGACGTATGAAGCATACGCATAGCCTATGCCTAACCTATGCCTAACCTATTCCTAACCTATGCCTAACCTATGATGGCGTATGCAAGGCGTATGACGACCTATATGCAGCGTACTGGGACGTTTGTTGATGGTTAAAGGTGACAGGTCTAGTGTATGAGTAACCTACGCCGACGTATGGCCACAGTATGCGTAACCTATGCCGGAGGACTTCCAGCGTAGCCCAGCATATGAGAACTGTATGAGCCACACGCCGGCATAGATTTAACATTTTGAACATGCACAAAATTATTGTTGGCGCGACCTATGACGACCTATGGAAAGCATATATGACCTATGTCCAACCTATGCATAACCTATGATGGCGTATGCCGACGTGTTGGTCGAAAAGCGCATACATTGGCATATGTTAATGCTATACGTCTTAGTGTGACAGCCCATTTACCCGTACGCTAGGCGAACGCTACATACCGAGATACGCGGAGGGCGCCGGCTCAACGTATGGCTAACCTATGCTAACCTATGCCGACCTACCCCTAGCCTATGCCTAACCTATGCCGGCATACGTCTAGCGTACGTCTAGCATATGGGCAACCTATGAGCCATACGCCGGCATAGGTTGAACATTTTGAACATGCACACAAAAATGTTGGCGGCTCGACCTATGATGACCTATGAAGAGCGTATACGACCTATGCCCAACCTATGCATAACCTATGTGTAACCTATGATGGCATATGGTCGAAAACCGCATACGCCGGCATACGCTAACAACATAGGTCGTAGTGTGACAGGCCCTTTAAAGAACCCACCTCTAACAGGATGAGTGGCAGGCGGGCCAGCCTGGGTGAAGCCTCATTGGTGAGCGTAATACCCGTACACACCGCCCTAATGACGTCATATTGAAGCTGTTAACGCAGCGACGTGTGAGCGAGGTCTCAATATAGGGCACTATGGCTGCTATGCTATTGCAGCCCAGTTCACATCAGCTAGTGGATATAAGGTAGGGAGTGTTAGTTCGGGGTTTTCAGGTAGCACACAGACTTTTTCAGCGATGGAATAAAACTCTATTAGAATAAAATGTGATGAAATAAAAGAGCTATTAAACATAATGTATATATATATACATTTTTTTAAATTGTAATTTCAGGTGATATGCAGCTGCGTAGCTGCAGATATGAAAAATAGGCCCCTGTAAGAGAAGTATTTGTGTTGACTGGAGAGTTAAAATTACAGAGAGTTACAATACAGAGAGTTACTTACAGAGAGTTAAAATAAAACAATTGATAATTGATTGATTGACTGGGGATAGATCCGGAATCCAATACTGAAATACAATGTGAAAAGAATTCCGTTTATTTTAACCATATTGGGAGTCGATTCCATACTGAGAATGTGAGTTAATAACATGGTAATCATTTTCCCAGTGGGGTTATTTGACTGTTTGAACCTGGGAGTGTTATTCTGGTGTCGAATGGCATGTGAATGATCAGGTGATATAAACAATGATATAATACACACACACATCCAACCTCCAGCAAATACTCCATTCCCTGTAGACACGTTGACCAGTGACGTCACCGGCACGTGACCTCACACGTCAGTAAAGGTTCTGGTTGGCAAAAGGAGAAGAGTGATTTTGCTTTGCATAGAAATTAGTGGAGCAATATTTCAATTAAATTGATTATTTTCAACGGGTTTAAGCTGCAAAACCTCTCAAATGCCATTGCTGTCAGCTCTATTTTTTGTCACGGTGTGGATCCATCCACTGCATCATTAAAAAATATGAATGAATTAAAGCAATAGCATCCTAACTGTAACCCAACTCCAAGCAATTTGTGACAATACCAGGGAACGTGTGTATGTGTATCTATATTATCTATATTATATATATGAGACTGTCTCAAAAGGTGCTAAGCAATATGGGACAAACCACTGTCCATTGTAACAATCAACATACTAACTGCTCATGCATTTGCTCAGAATAAACTGATTTGTTTTTTACATGGTGTTTCATAATCCCAATAGAATACATATTGATTTAAAGCAAATGTCCTTGTGTTTTCAGTGTAACCGGTTCTGTGCTGTTTTGTGTCAATTGTTACAATGGACAACAACAAAAAAGAGTTATCACCTTTTGAGACCGGCTCATATATCTATGTTCTCTGATAATACAGAAACAAAATACTGGAAAGAAAATAATGTAAATACTGTTAGGTAACCTTACTGGTGAATTCCAAATAAAATTTCTATATATATTTATGTATTTAATTTCACTACTGGCATATCAAGAAAAATAGGGCAACTCGGGGGGTGGGGGGGGGGGAGTTGCCTTTGATAGACTGGCAAAGTGGCAAATCTAGTGAATCTCAGTTTAATGTGTTTTTGTTTCCGTGTTTGTCTGTACAATGCTTCCAATCAAATGAGAAGAATAAATAAGTAATCAAAGAAAGAAATAAAGAAATTAATATAGAAGTGTCTGTATATCAGCTATACATGTATTTGATATATAATATATATATATATATATATATACATGTATATATATATATATATATATATATATATACATGTATCAGTTATACATGTTTTTCATGCTTTCCTAATCCGTCATCAACCAAATAGTTGCTAAAGAGGACATGTAATAAATAAGATAAGTAGACCTGGCTATGGTAAACAATTAGCCGTGCACAGTGGGACACTTCCGGTGATATTTTACTTTGACGATAATGATGGCAACGCCGTTTAGGCATTGTCCAGCATGAAAGAGACGAGGGTGGCAACTGCCACACCCACCGCCTGCTTGCCAATCAGCGGCAGATAACAAGTGAATCTAGCAGAACAATATGTTCTGATGGGATCAGCAGACGGCCCTAATTGACCAGCAGATGGGGGAGGGGCAGGTGGGGAGGCAGTGAGGGATCGGCATTGTTGCACAGGTGGGGGAATAGAGGGAAAAAATAAAGGGAGGAAAACCCATAGAAAATACAGGAAGAGGAGGTTTTTCTGTTCTTTATGGTGAGGGGATTCTTTTTATTTATTTTAATTTGATGTAATTTATTGTTATTCATTTATATTTATTTTTATTGCAGTTGTTGATTAAGCGGGGGAAATTTCAATCACAGATAATTCCCTACACCCTGCTGACAGAAAAAAACAGGAAAGTGGTTTTAAAGCATTTATTTAATCAAAAGTAATCGTAACCTAGGAGGTTGAGAAAGTTATGGCTAGTGGGTGACTGGGACCCGAATGTTCTGTTGTGTGCTGACCAGGAGTGATGTCGAAGCGAGAACCTCAGAGTCCAGAGATGAGCACCAGGAAGGCAGGAGTGTGAGGACGAATCAGCGCTCAGCCCCCAGTTAGAGGGTGGGTAGGCAGGAAAGCGATGTGTACTGTAGCTTGTGCTGTGAGAAAGTGACGAGTAGTAGAGCAGGGGAGAGCGAGGAAGACAGAAATAGACATAGCCTCGTGAGAAAATTACCCATGTTAGCCTCGGGCCAACATGACCAATTCACTACAATCGGCTGACAGAAAAGAGCAGGAAAGTGGGTTTAAAGTGTTTATTTAATCAAAAGTAATTGCAACCTAGGAGGTTGTGCAAGTTATGGCTAGTGGGTAACTGGGACCCGAATGTTCTGTCGTGTGCTGACCAGGAGCGACGTCGAGACGAGAACCTCAGAGTCCAGAGATGAGCACCAGGAAGGCAGGAGTGTGAGGATGAATCAGCGCTCATCCAACAATTGAGCGAGCGCTGATGGAGCAGCTGTGATCCATAGGGAGGGAGGTAGGCAGCGAGAGCGTTAGTCTTCCAGGTCCCGGCATTCATGAGGATGTTGAGAGGGAGACCCTCGGGATTGCAGGCCTGGGTCGCTCCTCGGCGTAGGCTATGCAGTGTGTGACTTCTTGGAGAGGGCAATACCGCCAGTGCAGCAACCCGTAAAGCAAAGGTGAGGGCAGAGGTGGTAAGGGGGTCTTGAGATGGCAGTCGGAGGGCAGGGCCACGGTGGCGGGGGGGGGGGGGGGGGGGGGGGGTGGGGGGGGCATGGGCAGAGACATAGGCCTTCCCGGCTCGGAGCGGGCAACAGGGCGAGGTTGGGATGGCTAGGAGGCAGAAAGTGAGTGGGCAGGAGGAGGGAGGGCGGGTCTTGGTGGAGCGAACAAAGAGGTATACAATGTGGGGCTTAACAATGACATCAGAGCAAGACAACATATGTGGAGAGGCGCCAGGTACTACTGTGACCAGATTACTCTGTCTGAGCATCGTGAGATATGCAAAAATGAGTGCAACAATAATTATGGTGGGGGGGGGGGGGGGGGGGTAAGCCCTGCGAGGAAATAAACTATCTTCACAAACTCAGAATGGGTCAGTGCAGGGGCTTTAGTAGGAACATGACTGGAGTAGTTTTGGATGCCTTTCTCCATCACGTGAATCTCATGTGCTGAGAATGCGGAGTGGTCTCCTGAGGCGAAACAGACCCACAGTTTCATGGAAGAGAAATAATTAAATATGGCACCAGGTGAACGCAGCACTAAAGACAGGTAATACAAGAAGGACAATAAATCATACAGACGAGGGGTCAGGGGCTGCACTCGGTAGCGGTGACAGAACCGATAGGTAACGAGTCACATGGGTCGCCTTATTCCGCCACATCCGAGGGGAGGGGGGAAATCGTAGACGGACATTAGTGCAGCATGGTGCGTCTGCGTGTAACATGGAAGATAAATGTAAACAAGTAATATCTTCCAGGCTGGAAGGGGCTTACATGGGGAAATCTAGTATGTCAAGCGTGAAGATAATTGGTAGTTTAGTAAGATTAAGTTGAGAGCAAATTACCAACTGAGGGCTGAGTCAGATGTTGAATGGCTGAGAGTGTCCGCTAGAATTAAGTCTGAACCAGACTGATGGCATATTATAAGTTTGAAGTTCTTATTGGCTAAGAAGAACCACAGCTGTCTGGTGCAGGCGCAGAGCACTGGGTCTTTACCCCTACTTGAGGAGAGTACTTGCTAGAATGTGGTGTTGTCTGTGTTTACCTGTGCAGGAGGGGTGGGAGTAGGGCGTGGACTGCATGGACTAGATTGAATACTTCGAGCTGTGTGATATTCAGCTTCAGTACTGCTATGAGCGAGGGATAATCTGCTGCATAGGAGTGTGTCTTGGAATACGCTCCCCCTGCCCATAAGGTGGAATCGCATTCGATGACCCAGAGTTCTTTGGGATGGGGAGGGATGAGGACAACTGCATTAAATGATGCTGCAAACTGCTCGAACCATGCTAGGTCCTTCAGGAGATCAGGGTCGAAGGCGTGGAAGCCTATAAAGGGGTAGCTCTCAAATGGTTGGGTGTATGCATTTTGACAGATGCTGCAGCTTGCCTGCCAAGCTCTGAAGTTGCTTCCTAGTTGCTTTAACCTTAGTCTTCCAGGATCTACAATCATTAAGTACTTCGCCTACTTTAGTCTGGGGCAGGGAGACTGCCATCGCCACGGTATCTAGGTTGAAGCCTAACCACGTGAGGGCAGTGGTTGGGTGAGTGCACTTGTCTAGCGCCAACTGGAGGCCTAAGGTGTGTGCTAGAGACAAGAACTTATTGTAGGCGTCAGCTGCCTTCTGATAAGTGGGTTCTAAGCCAACAAAATCATCTAGATAACATAAGCTAAAAAAGCCTTCTTTACAAAGCAACCAGACTAGTGCCATAGTCATCCTGGCACAAGCAAGGGCAGAGGTTTGGCACCCGAAAGGTGGGGCTATGTCAAGATAATACAGATCATTAAGTGATAAACCTAGGAGTGGGAGTGATAGGGGACAGACCCAGAGCTGTCTATAGGCTCTAGCTAGGTCAGCTGACCAGAGCCAGGCGTTAGGACCTAGGAGGGTTAGCCTATCAGTGAGGGTGGAAACCATGGGCAAGGTGAAATTGAAGGAGATGCCTTGAAAGAAGCCTTTAATAATTCCGGCATTCACGCTTCTCCCTGGGGGAAAGCTCAAATCTATGATCACTCTTCTTGCGCTAGAATTCTTTTTGCGGCAGGTCATTAAGGGGCTAACCTGTGACCAGGAATGAAAGGGTGTGGCTTAGAAGGGGCCCAGGATAGAACCATGATGACGTTCTGTATTCAGAAAACCTATGTGGTGTTCTCTGTGGCGGAGTGGTTAGAATGTCTGCCTTTTTTCTAGGTCAGCCTCCTAATCTGAAGGTCGGTGGTTTGATTCCCTGTGCCCCCCCAACCTCTGCCAATTTGGATTTCCACCGCTGTGTATAACTTACAGCGTCATCAAAGGCCAGTTGCTCTCATACCATGTCTATGTGGTGTGGGAGGTTAAAAATCCCTTGGGTCTGTAAAAGTGTAGGCTCAGGCTTTCTATCGACAAACTGTCTAATGGTGAAAAGAAGTCTATTCAGACTTATCCATGATAGGCACTATAAATCTTCAAGAAAAAATTATATGAGGGAACCTCATCTCATATCTGCTGCCAGTGTCTGGTTAGTTAGTTTAGGGACTGGAATATGTGTTGATGTGTAATCCAGTGGCCAGCCGTACTCTAGATGATTGACCAGCAATGTGTCGGGAACCCCTCAAGGAGGGCTCTCCAAGTTGCGATAACAAGACCTGGCTGGAGGCACCTTGCCAGGTATGGACACCATGCACAGATATGAAGCTGCCTATCAGGGAGGGTGCCATGAGAAGAGGTAAAACCACAGTCTTTCCACGTGTAACAGGCTTTGCCATCCTGCTCTTTATTATAATCCTCATGGGGATTAAGTTAAGACTTGGATGCAGATGGGGCCACTGACGCTGCTGCTACAGGTGCTCGGTGCTCATGTACTGGGCGCATCTTGTAGGCTCTTACTGCGTCAGAGCAGACATCACATTGCAGATCATTGATCTGGGATGAATAGAGGCAACTGTCAGTGAGGCGGCCGTCTGCCACCATCTGAAAGATCCGCTTGGACCATCTGCGGCCAATTCCGCGTGATTGCCATACGCGAGAGGTCCTGTTCAAGTTGTAACACTGCGGGCCACCAAGCTTCGGGGAAGGAGGGGTGGGCTGTTACGTCTCTTATTGCTGTAAATTACTCCACCAACGTGGCCTCCCCCAGCCCTATCTTCTTAAACCTGTCTCCTCGTGTAATGAACAAATGAGGTAGTAACTCCATACCTTAGGGCCTGGCGAGCAGATGAGCCGGTTCGAGTACGTTAATGTGAGGACGGGCTAGATGGACTGGGCTGGGCAGAATTTGGCGGGAGGGGGTGGGGGGAATGGGGGGATGGGGCCTGAACCCGACGCCGGTGCCTGGGTGGCATAGGAGGCGACCGAGAGATAGCCCGGGGGGCGTGCTGTTGCCGGTGCGGGGCAGGGGATGGGGGGAGAAGAGGGGGGGAGGGAAGAAATGGCGGGGAGGGACAGGGGGAGGGGTGTCGTTGAGAACTGAAACGATGACGGGGTGTAGGGGGAGGGGGTGAGGTTGACTGGCTTGACCTTTGATGCCTGGTTTGAGGACTGCCGGGGGTCAAGAACCTTGCAGCATGACTGAGACGTCCAGTTTCCCATGTCAAGCACCAAATAATGTCCTGCTCTGACTCTATGTTAGAGGAAGGTGAGTCCGGGGAGTCAAGGTTTAGGAATGGGTCACACAAAGACCCAGCCTGCCTGTCGGGCTGTTGTCTGGATGGCTGCTGCGACAGGGGCGGCCTGCCTCTCCTTTTGCATGACGGTGGCATAGGCTGTTGTTGTGGCACACTGCTTGCCAGTCAGGCAGTATGTATGCTAACCAGGCTCAGTGTAGAGTAGTGGAAAGTGATGTGTACTGTGGCTCATCCTGTGAGAAAGTGAGGAGTAGTAGAACAGGAGAGAGCGAGGAAGACAGAAATAGACATAGCCTCGTGAGCAAATTACCCAAGTTAGCCTCGGGCCAACATGACCAATTGGTCTTTTTCATTTCACTGCTCGTTGTCGTACCCTAGTTATGCAGAGTGCCAGGCAAGGTAGTGACAAGTATTGAATTTTAAGTCATGGCTTTGATTCGGCTGGTTTTCAAACCCCTCATTTTATTAATCCCACAGATAAGGAAGCGCTGAACTTTGCATTTTATTCAGTGGAATATGTCGTTTAAGAACACTGAGGTTCTATTGATATTTTTTGTTTTTTTCACTGTGAATTTACTATTTTAATTATTGGAGCACTGAGGCACTGATCTTCTAGCAATATTTATTCACAGGTTGTTTAAACAATTTTTGCAGCCTGTCTGTGCTGAGAGGCACCGCCTAGTGGTGTTAATTATAATGAATATTGAAATTAATCCTTATGGTTATGAGACCATAACGAATAAACTAAGGAACATTAACCATAAAAATAATGTTATCCTAGATTTAAATGTACATTTTTCTAGATCTAAATATCGATGCTAAGAATTTTGTATAGCATCATGGATCTACAGAGCAGAAACGGTATGAAGTGCTCTACATTTCTCAAATGTACTAACATATGTACGTTACACTTATAAAATGTGCTAAATATAAGGTACTTCTAGTCTATTTAGTTTTAGTGTTTTTGCTTTGTGATACTGACAACTCAGTGTATTAAATCTCGACTCCTACCCAATACATTAGTTCTTGCACCTGCCATCAGATGACGATGTATATTAGTCTGAAATATTACATATATACATATATATACAAATCGATATACATATATTGGTCACTCTCCTGAAAACTGGTCAGCATGGGATGGGATTTTAAAATATCAATAAAATAAACTTCCTACTTATTTTTTCGTTATTCTTTTCATTTTCATGTTCAGATTTGATATGAAATAAGGGAAATAAAATAAACTGTGTGCAAGTTTGGTCCTTTTAGTTATGAAGTGTTTTTGCACAAAAAGAAACCATTTTACAGTCAGCAATTTGTAACATCACATATGGGACACGGTTGAATCCTTACTAACATCTTGTATTGCATTGATATATCATACAAAACAGTTCCCAAATCAAAAAGGAAGTATTTATTAACATGTATGCATGCTTATATTTAAAAAGAAATTATTTGATGTCATCAGAAATAACATTACAAATTTCCATCAAAGATGTAACCAGTGGTGTCTGGATGCCACACAAATATTGTACACTAATTATTCAGTGAATAAAGCATGGCTGGGAATTACTTTTTCTTTTTATCAATATAAGCACTACATATTTCTGTATATTATGCCATGATTAATATGCTTCTAAGTATGAATTTATTATATTAAGCACTGTGTGGTATCCTAAACATGTGTTAGATCTGAGCAACACATGTTATACTGCCATAAGACATAACTTAATCATGGACTTTTCTGAGATAAGTATATAAGCACTACATATTTCTGTATATTATGCCATGATTAATATGCTTCTAAGTATGAATTTATTATATTAAGCAGACTGTGTGGTGTCCTAAACATGTGTTAGATCTGAGCAACACATGTTATACTGCCATAAGACATAACTTAATCATGGACTACACTGTTATTTTTTATCTCATCAATTTATATTTCAGCCTAGGTGGTGTAATGGTTAGCACACTGGCGCGGAATGCAAAGAGATGTGGGTTCGAGTCCCGCTTTAGGCGCAAAATTTCCCCTTTCCATCACCCCCATGACAATAGTATGCAACTTAATATATTTATATAAGAAAAATGACAGACACTCAAAACCATCGAACTATGCAACCTTAGTTCAGTGAGAAATAGAAACACGAATAGCAGAAGCCCCAGTCCCTACCACCCCCCCCCCCCATCCTACCACCCCTCCCCCCAGCAACCTCCCACAAACACCCCTACCCCACAACCTCCTACCACGCAACCTTCCCACTAAGTGTGTTAGGAGTCGCTATGGGCGTAATCGATTAATCAACTCGGGTCACCCGAGCCACTTATTGGCGCATGCGCACATCCTACAAACTCGAGTTGAATAATCGAATACGCTTCTCCGCGCTTGGGTGGACAATTTTTTCTTTTTTTTTAATAACCGATAAAACTACAGCAAAATAGGATTTAAAGTATTTTATGATGGCCTAGTTTAGCTATATTTCCATTTCATTAATCTAAGTTATTCTTTTAAAAAAAACATATATGACTGGTACTGGTAGCTCTTATCCTGCAGGACGATACCAGCGCAAATCTGACGTCATCGGTCGTAGCCAACCCCAGCTAGGAGGTGGGTTACTTGGCTCGGATCATTTTGCACACGGCACGTGTATTTGTCGACTCTACTCGCCATGTTCGATTTGAAATTCTGACGACTCGGGTGACCCGAGTCGCTCGGGTCGTGTTAATCGATTACGGCCTATGCTTCGTGACGTAGTTCCTGCTTTCTCGAAGCTCTGGATTGTATGTGTAATGTTCCTCCGAGTGTGCCTAAAGCAATTATCCAATCATGTCAGTATTTAATTCAGGTACCGGGAGACAGACGCACTGACATTAGTGTAATCAGAACCAGTCCCATGTCCCTGTCAGTTTGAATGAATCGACATGACTTAATTGCCGTGTTTACCTATATACAACAAAGTATGTATACAATCCTCAGTAAGCTCCCTCTTCTTCGCATAGCGAACCCAATGCGGTGGCTGAATTGGTATAGCGCAGGCTTCTCGTGCGGAAGATCGGGAGTTCGAATCCGAGCCGAATCAAAGCAATGACTTATCAAATTAATACTTGTCGCTACCTAGCCTGATGCTCGGCATTAATAGGATAGCGCAAGGACTGGTTAGCTCAGTGTCAGGATAATGTGACTAAGTGGGATATCGGGTCATGGTACCGGTTGGGAGAGGGGAGGTAGCGTTGCCCTTAAGTACCTCACTCACTCAGCCATTGTGCACACCTGATGATGCCAACCAAGCACCAGCTCCAGAGGAGAGGTCGGCCCATCAACACCAAGTCAAGCTTACTGACATCCCTTATTATCACCCCCTCCACACACAATATATGTTCTATTATCTGATGAAACCATGCAATTTCTTAAATCAAAGCAGTTGCTTACATGTAATGGTACATATCCATGTCAGATGCTGCTGTTTTTATTAGTCATTTATTGCTGCATAAAAGGGATGTGAAATCAAGTTAAAGTTGCATAGTCCGATGGTTTTGAGTTTCTGACATTTTTCTGAGATAAGTATATTAAATTGATTAGTATAATCTACCTTACTTACTTGACATAACTTTTAATTGAAATGGCTACCTTTTGAGATATTTGAAATTCAAACATGTGAACATAATTTTGGCAAGCACGCCAAAACTCTGATATCATAGGCTTCTGCATTAACATGTTGTATTAAATTGGTTTGGTATTCCCTTTTATGTGGCAACAAATACTTAATAAGTGTATCAGTATCTAAGTTAGATATGTAGAATCAAATCTAGATAATTGTTTTTATTTTGAAAATTTGATGCTTCATCGGAAGATGCAGCTTTAATAGAACAGGTAACTGCTGCAAGTCATATACGCATTTCATATTTTCAGTGCACACACACATTATATATTGCATGATTATTTCATTGCAATTCGTGTCAGCAAATAACTGTGGCTGGCTTTAATCAGCCCTTTGAATCTTTATCAAATTTAAACATTACATTTTTTTTTTTTAATATTAGCGGAAGCCAGTGCTGGATCTAAGGGGTAGACGCTGTGACAGCCTGAATGTTACATGTTGTCACTCCGATATATTCATTAGTCAGCACTTTTAATCAAAAAACGTTCATCGAAAACTAACATGAATAATATATCAAGCTAACATATTTAATTTTAGAATATAACAGACAAGTCAAGACCCGTCAGATTATGCAAATTTAAATCAAGTTCTCACCCAGTGCTCTTCTGCGCCCCCTGGTGGGGACGCCACAACAGTGTGGCCTGAATGCCGCACCAGGCTGTTCCCCATTAACACCATTACCTCCACCCTGCCTCGGCACCAGACGCGGTGACCGAATCGGTAGAGCATAGGTTTCCTGTTCGGAAGGTAATGAGTTCAATTCCCAGTCGATTCAAACCAATGAATTACAAAATTGATACTTGTCACTACCTAGCTTGGCACTCGGCATAAATAGGATAGGGAAAGGACTGGTTAGCTCAGTATCAGGATAATGTGACTGAGCGGGCAATCGGGTCATGGTGCTGTGGTCTGGTTTCCTAGCTGGACATCACTATAAAGTCGCCATGAGGGTGCACTGTCACAAGTCGGTACCCGTCCTGATATGACCATAGATGTTCCTAGGACGTAAAGCCCCAACAACCAAACCCTGCTCCTGCCGATAATTAGCAGTTAGTTGCACACACAGTGTCAGTCTTTGGGTGAATGGTTGTCAATGACAGCTTCTGCAGTTCCCATGACAACGCCCAAGAAACAGAGGACAATCGGGGATGTTACCACAGTAACGCCGGAGTATAATTGATGCCAGATGAGACGAAATAAATATTGGTTTGTGACGTCACCGCCTGGCCTCTTTAATACTCCCGCAGGATTGTCTCTGTGATATGGCTGCTAAGCAATCCTATAGAAAAGGTGTCGGATGGCTGGGTTATGGACGTCCCCAAATGATTTCCCAATCTAAAAAAAAAAACAGGTAAATATATTGTTCAGATACTTATCTATCATAACTCACTACTTTTGAAGTGAGACATTTAAGAAATCTTGCGGACAATTGGTATTCCTCATTCCACCGCTCCGTACCATATCCCCTTCTTCTTCATATATTTATCTCAGAAAATGACAGAAAGTCAAACTTATCGGGATATACAACTTTAATACACAGGAACAAACAACACAAATGTTTACATTTGCACAATAGACTAGATGACGCCAAAAATAAGTCGATGGTAAATATTTCAATTTTCTTGACAGCGTTACATAAGTGTCGAGGGGGGGTGCAAAACTGAATAGAATATACCGTAATCGTCTTCTAATTCAGTCTATACTCGGAACGTGCAACTCCAGAGTCGCAGTGACCTAGATGCACGATTTTCTAGGGATTATTACCAGACGAGATGGCCGAATGAGTTACAGCGTCCGTCTCCCATGTTTGTAGACTATGGGATTTTCGGTTCGAACCCTGGTCGAGTCAAACCAATGACTTAAAAATGTATACTTTTCGCTTCCTAGCCAGGCGCTTGGCATCATTAGGATAGGGCAAGGAGCAGTGGAATGAGGAAGACCAGTCGTCTGCGACTGAAATTTCCCCTGCTTAAAAAACTAATGTACCCAACAAAAACAAAGAAATATTGATTATTGTTGCATAGGCCGATAGTTTTCAGTTCCCGTAATTTTCTGAGATAAAACACATTCAGTTGATCGTTATAATCTACCTTACTTAAGTTTGAAGTAACATTTATATTAAATGGCTAACTTTTGAGATGTCTGAAGTACAAACATGCACATGTAATTAAGGCAAGGATGCCACAAGTCGAATAAACCATAGGATTCTGCAGTGACAGGTTCTATGAAATTGTCTCCATATTCCCTTCTATGTGGTGACAAAATGCTTAATACGTTAACCAGTATCTAGGTTAGATATATAGAATCAAATCAACTTAATTGTTTTGGTTTGGAAATGTGATGTTTTCATTGGACTATTCAGCCTTTAATAGAATAATCTGTAGTGTGACAGGTGTGGCTGTGGCAATGTGAGGAGTCTATGAACATAGGCACCGGGGAACATGGAAATTACCGATTCTGACATAATGATCTCGAATATCCAGTTAACAGTTAGTGCATTAAGCAATACATTTGGAGAGAATGAACAATGTATGGTGAATCCTCGACTGCAAATCCAACCAACCCGATGTACACGTTCACTCGTTTAGTTAGCCACTCACTCACAAGGTGGCGGGACGGCCGTCCACTCGTGGCCGTCCACTCGGAGTTAGTTATCTGTCATGATACCAGGGGGCGATGGTTGTTATTGATGTGCTGGGGCGATATGTCGGAGTTGCTGGGCTCGGTCCATGAGGTCGGTTTGTGTGTTTGTTGTTGTTTACGTCCTAGCAACATCGAAGGTCATATCAGGACGGGTACCGACTTGCGAAAGTGCACACTCATGACGACTTTATAGTGCTGCACCACTGGGATACCAAGCAACTAACAGCTTGGTGTGATATCCCACTCAGTCACATTATCCTGACACTGAGCTAACCAGTCCTTGTCCTATCCTGATAATGCCGAGCGCCAGGCTAAGAAGCGACAAGTATCAATTCTGTAAGTGATTGGCTTGACTCGACTGGGAAGCAAACTCCCGACATTCCCCACGGGAAGCCTGCGCTCTACCAATTCGGCCACCGCGTCCAGTACTTTGAACAGATTTTGATTGATTGATTGATTAATTGAATAGCCCCTACCTGTAGCTCACTTGTGACACACACACATTTGTTTCCTTTAGCAATAATCACAGAAAGGGTGGATTGCTTTTCTTTTTTCACGTGGATAACGCAGTTGACACATTGCCCTAACATGCATGGTTACGTTATGGCAGTCATGCAACATATCATGGGCTGTATAGAATTTTGCTGTACTTCATGTATTTGGCTTCATTTCTGTAGAAAAACAATTTCCGCCGAGCGATTGAGAGTATCTATAGTGAGGTAGGGTGGTGAGGTAGGGTGGATGTGAGGTAGGGTGGTTGTGAGGTAGGGTGGTGAGGTAGGGCGCCGATTGGGGCGCCACCAGTACAACACACGTAAAGTCAGTTCGGTTTGATAGTTGAAAGACAGATAGGAGTAGATACTATTTTATTACTGAAAAGTTTGTGAGTTTTGTATTGATTTGAAATAGTGAGGGAACGCCGTGCCCCTCCAAAACAAAGTAAGAGAATGCCGTTCCAATAGACGAGATGGTCATTCCGACTGCGTATGCGCTGAAAACGGCGTCGAGAGCTAAACAAAGGTGTCCGGCCATTGAGTTTGCCGATACACATAGGGCAAAGCTTCGATTTTATTCAAAATTAATAAAAATACATAACAGTTTGGCATAAACATGGATGCACACATCCAATATAATGATATAATGAATATAGTAAAGACAAAACTAGCCATAGTTAAGCATCTTGAGCTAAGAAACATACAATTCCCCACAAAACAATCAGTCACTTTACAGGCTGATGATTAATCACCATGTTTCATTTTTGTTCTAAATATTAAAATGTCAAATGTGTCAACAGAAACTTGTTTCAAAGAAATATATAACCAATATCTGATTAACCCTACCTATTTCCTAGCTCTACAGATTATTATTAACCATAGGATATAAATAAAAACATGAATAAAGTAAGTAAAACTGACTCTGGCTATAGTTCTAACACTAGTCTGAGTGACCAGATTTCTCTCAATCTAAATGCAGATGGTATAAGAAATGCTGATTAGATTGAAGTAAATGTAATGCCAGATAAAAGATTAACATCTTAATTTATTATATATATATTTTGTTGTTGGTATTCTACGTTTCAAATAAGAGCTGTAATGAACTGAAACTAGTATATTTCATAGCAGCAGTCAGTGGTTTAGCATGAGCCATGTGCTTCTCGCGGGTTTGTTTTGCTGCCAAACATCACACAATTCACCGCGCCGCTGGAATGACAAACTAGTCTATACATTCTCACAGCACAACACCACTGATATATAGCCTGGATATATGCTGTCCTCGTGTAAGGGGCGGAACACAGTGCTCCCCTCTTGTGGTATGCAAGACAGTCTAAATGCAGTTGGTTCATGTACTATCTGTTGGGCGATGCTGCATTCCATAGCTGAGGCAGTCTGTGCCGGGTGCAGTCGACAGTGTTCACTCAGCCGCCCCCGCCGCCGCATGCACCTCCGAGCCGCTGTTGGCAGACCTTACTGTTAGAAAATGTTTAGCTATGTCACTACACAGCATGCAAAGAAGTATTGCTCTGTGTGTGGGGGGTTGCATTGTGGAATGGGGGCAGCAACGAGACGGAAGATGCATGCGGCGGCTCTGGTGGAGGCGGGCATTCATAAACCGGTAAAGGAGGAGGTGCGTTTGGGGACTGACGACAAGTCCAACGAGTGCTTGTCCAAGGACGATGAAGTAGTGTTGGAGGAGCGCATATGCTGACTGGAGAGGCATACACATGTGGGTAGCTTACTGGCACGGGAGCGAGCCTAGGAGGAGGACATGGCCAATCTCAAGCTTGGTGCACATGACATGGGCCAGAGAGCATCACGTGACCTGCACCGGCACCAGCAGCACCAGAGTTTTTCTTCGTCTTCAGAGGAACGCACTCCTAGCAGAGAGAGAAAGTGCAAAAGTAAGTGGGCTATCAGGAAATACATTGTTGCCTGGAAAGACACTAGGAAATTATCCTGCCACGAGCTCATTCACAGTTCATGCACTTGGTTAGTTGACCAAAAAGACATGTTTGGAAGATTGTCTCAGCTTATTCCGACATGTGGGTTATATGTCTGGGAAGGCAAGGGGAGACAGGTATTTGTGTACTGCCCATGTAGAGTATGAGCTGGCAGTAAGGAAGAAGGCATTGGACGAAGGGTTCCTAGAATTTACAGGCGGGGACCAGGAGTTAGCACTTGAGCATTATGCCTGTGAGGCACATAAAGTTGCATAGTCCGATGGTTTTGAGTTTCTATTATTTTCTGAGCTAGATATATTAGGTTGATCGTTATAATCTACCTTACTTTCATTTGAAGTAACTTTTATTTTAAATGGCTAACTTTTGAGATATTTAAAATACAAACATGCTAAATTAATTTTGGCAAGCACGCCAAAACTCTGACAACATAGGCTTCTGCAGTAACAGATTCTAATAAATTGCATAATTATTCCCTTCTCTGTGTTGACAAATGGTTAATAAGTGCACCAGTATCTAAGTTAGATATGTAGAATCAAATCTAGGTAATTATTTTGGTTTTGAAAATTTGATATTTTCATCGGACTATGCAGCTTTAACTCTGAGAATAAATCAAACAATTCTCGAGCCTGAGGGTCTGGCCAGGTGCACAGCCCCTTCACCTGGGATGGGCGGAGCCCCTGTTACAATTACAACAAGGAGAGCAGATGTGCTGCTGATACTAAGGACTGTCAATTTGGCCATTAGTGTTCCTGCTGTGGGAGTAGGGTGCACAAGAAGGTGACCTGTCACCGAGACTGAAGTGTGGTGAGGTGCGGGGTGCCCCAGATTGGGTCTACAAACGCACCTACTCGGGCCAAGCTGAATGCTACAATTACGACCATTAACGGTGGTGAGAATGGGCGTCTGCAAGTTGTTACACATGAGCCACTGACTGCGTGAAGGACTCGCCTACAGAGGGTGCCAGGATTGTGCCGGTGCAGGTGACTGACCCTCTAATTGAACACGGCAGTGTTGCTGGCCATGCAGAAATTGACTCTGACTCTGATTTTGATTGCCAACCACAGCCAACGGTTAGTTCGGCTGTCAATAATTTTGCTATTGAACATGCCTATTGTCCTGTGCCTTGTAATTATCCTGGTGATGTAACTCCCCTTGCAGGTTTTCCTAAATGGGTATGTGACTGGTTGTCAGTGCATAATGATGATAATTGTTTGACTGTTTCTGCGACTGACACCTCATCAGCTGATCATACTGATCATACTGAATGTAATTTTATTGTTTCTATGGCTTGTTCTAACAGTACTTGCATGTGTGGACACACGGTTGGGGGTCATATGGCTCAATTGAAGGCTTGCAGAGTCTTTTGTGGATTCTTTTATAGGGGAGCTACAGATGCAAACTGGGAATTTATATTGTACGGTGTTATTTTCGGTTTCAGATCAATTAATAAGTCCTGTGACGCATCATATGTTGGGCATACAAGGGATATTTGTAACTCTGATCACCGTAATTGTATTGAAGGCAAATTGCTTAAAGAATTGCACGATGGTAGAATTAGTAACGTGTGGCGACCCCCTAATTGTGTCCATAATAATTTTGCTGTACGAAGTCAGACGGAGTGGGGCTACACATAATTACAGATTGCAGCAAGCCATATGAGGCTACTGGGAATAATTATGTCGATGAGGTGGCAAAAACCTTTTCTTACAATACAGTTACTACATTAGTGGATAACATTGTTCGATACGATTATATTGCCACATTGGACATAAGTAAGGCTTACAGAGCTATTAATATACACCCAGATGAGCGAACCAGACAAGGACTCATATGGGTTTTGTGGTGGTTTTGAATATTTTGAGGATAACAGGCTTTGCATGGGACTGTCCTCTGCACCTTATATTTTCAATCTTGTTTCAGACTTTGTTGTCCATTGTGCTGGCCATCAGGGGACATCATATGTGGCAAATTATTTAGACGATTTCACTGTTGTCGGACACTCGTTTGAAGACTGTTCTAGGAGCCAAAATATTGTTATTAGCATCCTAAGACCCATGGGCTTCAATATTAATTTTGGTAAATTAACTTCGCCATCACAAACAAGCTGCTACTTGGGTATTATCGTTGATACTGCCAATCTGCAGCTGAGGCTACCCTCAGGCAAAATTCTCAAACTTAAAACCCATTTAAAAAGATTTTTGGTAATGCGTAAGGTGACAAGGAAGCAACTGGAGAAGCTTGGAGGTCGCCTTTCACATTGCGCCACAGTTGTCCAGGGTTGATGCTCTTTTTCGACTCAGATCTTCGACGTAATTCATGCACTAAGGAAGCTGTATCACTATTTTCACATTAATGCTGCCTTTCTGAGTGAAATTAAGTGGTGGTTGAATTTTGTTGCCCGCTTTAACGGGTTGGCAAAACTACTGGGCAGGCACACTGATACAGTTTCTGTGTATTCGGATGCGTCAGAGGCCAGATTTGGAGCTGCTCACACGGACGACTGGTGCGTAGGTGCTTTTGGCGAAAAATCTCATTTGAAATTGAAACAGATAACTGGCCACCATGTGCTGTCCCCGGACCATATGTGTCATATAAATGATAAAGAGATGTGGGCCGTTATAGCTGCTGCTCGTCGCTGGGCGTATCTTTGGAGAGATCGAAATGTTATTTTTGTAACTGACAACTCGACTGTTGAGTAGGCTCTGGTCAGAGGATATTGTAAGATATTATAAATTATGGTATGATGTATTATATATGATGTGACTAGTACTTTCACACAGATATTAATTATGGGCTAATTTCATATTAACTTGTACCGACACACACTATCAGTTCTCGGTGGCAGATTTTCATTTGAATATAACACAAGGTGAGTTAGTGGTTTGAAACTGATCAAATTAGTGGTGCTGACTAGTTAGCGTAATAATCTATGCTAGCTTTTTATATAGGGGTTTATAGAGATATATTCATGTATAATATACATATGGCAGTCATTTGCTGATGTACTAATTCTGAGCAACAAAGCCTATATAAATTAATACGCTAAGTAGTCGGCACCACTAATTTGACCAGCTTGAAACCACTAACGCGCCTTCAAATGAAAATCTGTTAAGCTCAGAATTAGTACAGCAGCAGAAGGCTGCCATGCGTATATTATACGTAGGGTATATGTCCATAAACCACAGTGGCTTTAACCATAGGGACCGGTACACCTCACAGAAATTCTGTCTCCCTCCCGCCTTTTAGTTAGTAGAAAGGACCTAGAGAAGAGTTCTTGAATACAGAACTTAAGCGACCCCAATGTAGCTGCACTTACAACTTCAGCTATGGAAGAAAATGCCTGAAGGGAGAAGGTTTGTTTGTTTTGTTAGAGTTTTACGTCCCGGCAACATCCAAGGTCATATCAGGACGGGTACCGACTTGTGACAGTGCGCATTCACGGTGACTTTATAGTGCTGCCCCACTTGGAGACCAGGCCACTGGCACCATGACCAGATATCTCAGACAGTCACATAATCCTGATACTGAGCTAACCAGTCCTTGTCCTATCCTAGTAATGCTGAGCACTAGGCTAGGTAGCGACAAGTATAACTTTTTGTTTGACTCGGCTGGGATGCGAACTCCCGACATTCCACATGGGAAGCCTGCGCTCTACTGATTCAACCACCGCATCCGGTGGGGAGATGAGGAGGCGGTAACTCACACTGCAGCACAGCACACTACAACGGGATAATAACAAATATTTGCAGGCACAATTTTGCTACAGTCAAATACAGAACCAAATGTAAGGCAAGTATCATACCAGGTTTTGGTGATTAGTAACCAAGTGAGTTAATGGATTCAATGTGAGTACTGGGCCTATTGTGAAGGGACCGTCACCCTACTTTTCGTATGGAAGCACGCCAGGTCGCAGATTCAACCTCTCTGCAGGGACAAGCAGACACTGAGTCAGAAGATGGATATTACTTTCTGCCCATCAGACTAGATGAGAGAATAAATAGCAATACCAGGAAGTCTACTGTTGGCTCACGGTTGTATCTGGGAAGACATGTTCTGTTTCTCCCGCTAATACTGAAACTGTTTCTGTAAGCAATGCTTTCACTAGTTTCGGTGGTATCGGCAGCGTTCTTATTTACGAGAGAAAGAAGTAGAATGGGGAGTCTCGGAAGCCACCATAGATGGCGCTAGTGTTGTGGTTTGTTGCAGGAACATAGGCACAGGACACAGTAGTTGGATTGAGCAAGTACTCTTGCTGGCCCCTAATAAACCTGCCTTTTATTGAACTCTAAAAAATTAAAGTTAGAGCTTCGGAGCAGATGACTGTTGGAAGCTGGGAGGATAGGCAACTTCACCCACCCACTCACTAGTTGAAGGTTGCGGGTTCAAGTCCAAGACATATAAATCAGAATAGAAAGGTTCCATAATAATAATATTTGTGTAAATACTTTACACTACACATAAATATTATATATATATTATAATATTATATATATATTACTCTATAAAAAATATTATATATGAGATATGAATATAATATTATTATATTATACTACAATATATTTATATAAATAATCAATATGTATATCATATATTTATATAAATATACAGTTGTAATATATTTATTTATATTAGAAAACTACATATCTATAATATAATTTTATATATTAGAAATATATCTATATCTATAATGTATTTACTTATGAACTTGCCTATATATATAAATCATCAATCTGAGCTCTAGATCTTGAAATGTAGCTAGATTAATGTCAATGTAGTGCGACACAGTAATAATCTCATCAAGGAAATGTTAGTGACCTTGGCTTCCTCCGGGGGATCTGGTGACCTTGGCTTCCTGCGGGGGATAGGTGAGACATGACACTGATCTCTGTCCACCAATCATTATCCACCCCACACTTCTGGGTCGGCCCCCAGCCCTGGCCTGTGCCTAACGAAGGTGTGATCTTGCTCACATTTCACCTTTTAGACCCCGTGTCACCTGCTCTCCAATGTCTCCACGCCAGGGTAACGAGAAACTGGGTTAATTAATTAACAGCGGCTAGGGTTCCACTTGAACCTTGCACTTGTCTGCGTGCACCTTGCCTTCGCTTTGCAATATGAAATGTGGAGGAGAGCAATTTCGAATTATATAACGAACCTGCTGTCCGGATTACCTCCACTACACTGGGTCATCCTATCGATCCTGCTCAGTGGACCCATTTGCAGTTTGGGCTATTTTCTGTTCCAACCAGTGGTCCACAACTGGTTCATCAAAGGCTGTGGTATGTGATGTCTCTCGCCTTGAATATGACCTATGCTGCTGACATGGCGAAAAGCAACCACCAATGAATCAATCAATGAATCGTATGTGATGTCTTGTTTGTGGGAAAGTGCATATAAAACAAGACTTGCTGCTTATTAGAAAGAGTAGCGTATGTGGCAGCACTGGGTTTCCTCTAAACAAATAAGTCAGAATGACCATATGTTTGAGGTCCAATAGCTGATGATGCGAAAATCAATGCGCTCTAGAGGCATCATTAAATAACACAAGTAGTATTCCTTTTTCCACTACACTGCCACCAGGTTAGAGTGTGTAAAACAAACAATTACCTATATGGCAGATAAAAGCAAATGAAGCACAAACATATAATATAATATCGCTAACACTTTGTCACAAGTTGGTACCCGTCCTGATATGACCTTAGATGTTGCCAGGACGTAAAACTCCAAAAACTAACCAACGAACTTTCCACATTCTCATGCACTGGCATTTAACTTTATCACCAGCAAAAGATGTCTCCTTCTCGTGCTACATTCATTGATTCTAGAAACATCTGGAGTTATTTCAACTTTCAAGTACTGACTTGCGACAATGCTAAAGCGCCTGTCACACATCACCAGATTGGGGGAAACGGACAGAAACCGAACAAAGCCCGGTTTGTGTCCGTTCAAGTTTTGACCATGCACAAAACTAGGAACAGATGCTGCCGGATTGATGTCTTCAGTTCTTGTCCGTTGCTCAATCCGGTGATGTTTGAGAGCCGCTTTACTGATACATTAGCCTTCTTTAGCAGGTATGCAGGTATTGCAGGTGTAGCAATACCTCAGGGAGTTTGACGACCCTGCCCTGCAGAGTTGTAAACCACTGCCTTGTGGTACCAGGGTAGAGGTTCTTGACAGAACCGAAGGCTAAGGGAGCAAACCCTAAACAGAAAACCATGTCACTGTGGCAGCATTAAGGGCGGTTGATGTATGGAACTCCCAACATCTCCCGACCAGCCACTGCAGGGACAAATAGTTTTGCGCCTGTCTTGACATGTTCTTGCCAGTGTGAAACCTCTATTTGCTCCCCGAGAGAGTGCCTCTGGTAACTTGCAAAAGCCAGCAGCACTTCAACACTTTTGCAGGCAGCTTTCATGAAATGTACAATGCTGCGTTCAATCATGAGGCTAACCTGGAAGGACAAAGTAACAAATAAGGAAATACTCGAACAGATGGAGCTGCCCTCTATGGAAGATCTTCTGATCAAAAAGAATGTCCAGTGGACTGGACACCTCATGAGGATGTCATCAAACAGGCTACCAAAGCAGATCCTCTATTCTCAAATGTCTTCTGGTTACAGAAAGAGAGGGCACCCTCGTCTCCAGTTCAAGGAAACCATCAAAAGAAACCTGAAGCTGAGAGACATTAAGACCGACTCATGGACGCAACTCTCACAGCAGAGAGCTAAATGGAGAGCGGCAGTCAAG
Organism: Branchipolynoe longqiensis; assembly: GCA_030323885.1. NCBI lineage: Eukaryota > Metazoa > Annelida > Polychaeta > Phyllodocida > Polynoidae > Branchipolynoe > Branchipolynoe longqiensis. The sequence goes on along the minus strand of CM059187.1, from coordinate 120,108,580 downwards.
TAATGAAAGCAGTCTTTGTCGTATCATGACCGACAGCATGATGAAGATGAGCCTTCTTTTGCCATAAAGACATATTAATGCTCAGATACCTTACCACTGCACCCAGCTGTCCACAAGGTGTCAGGTGGCTCTGAATGATAAACTTTGTATCCGGTAGGTTCTCTCTTTAGGCAAGACTAAAATGGTTTCCAACGTTATGAATTACCCATGTTACTAGCAACATGTACAATTGGCAACCTTCAAGTCTTGCTCTTTAGGGATTGGTTGGTTTTTGGAGTTCTACGTCCTGGCAAATCTAAGGCCATATCAGGACGGGTACCGACTTGTGATAGTGCGCACTGTAGAGATGCCGTATTAATGGCACCATGATGCAATATCCTTCTCAGTCACATTATAATGATGCCGAACCAATCAGTTCTTGCGCTATCCTAGCACGACAGATTAGTAAACACTTGTTTCCATTCGACCGGGAATCGCACCCATGACCTCCCATACAGGAAGCAGACTCTCTAACCACGAGGCCATCTCTCCGATTGTTTTCACAACTCATAATTATGCACATACTATTACCTTCTTTTCATTAGTTCCTGCCATTCTCATAATATTTGTATTCCCCCTTTCAATTAAACACCTAAACAGGCTGCCCTAGCAGCAGTGCCCACTTCCCGTGCGAGAGGTCAGGGGTTCGATTCCGAGCCGACTCAACTCAAAGACAAAAAAGACACTTCGCTATATTGTGAAGAACGTGAAATTAGTAGAAATCCAATATCTGGTTGGCTAAGTGCCAGGATAGCATAAGTGAATCGGATATCATACCACGGTGCCAGCCACACTGGTGCAGTACTGCTACTATAAAGATGCGAGTCGAATGATATAACATTAGATGTATCTAGGACACAAGACCCTAATCAACTCACTTTACCCCATTACTCCTTCTCCCTTCTGAATAAAAATCAATTTAATTAAAGTACCCTCCCTACCAGTTATCCTCATTAATTTCTAACTAATTGTACTCGCCTTCCATGGGACATATGCACCAATCGGTGTTAGGGCCTTAACCGCGGCTAGGCTAGCTCCACACGGCTAACTGTGGAAAATCAGTATGCACCAATCGGTGCCAGCGCTAACCGCAAACTTTAGCCTAGGCTAAGCTACCCCAGTTTCAAATCAGGTTTAACTGCTTGTCGCGCCGGTTAGTGTGCATGTGGGGGTCTCAATCTATTCAATGCTATCATATTTAACAGAGTTACATAGGCAAATAGGGAAATTTGATTAAATTAACCCTAAAATCGCAGCGAGATTAACGCTGCTGCCGCAAAGGCGGCGATATTAATATTTTTGAATCGACGAATGTAAAGTAAACAAATCGCCGCCGCTGCGTCGACGTCGATATCCATACTGTCTAACGTCAAATAAAAATGGCCGCCACCGCCGCCGCCGAATTGCCGGCAATATATTAAGCCCAAATCTATTCAATGCTGTCATATTTAACAGAATTACATACGCAATAAGTGAAGTCTTATCAATTTAACCCTAAATTTGAACCGTTATTAACGCGCCCACTGCATTGGCAGTGTTATTCATGTTGTCGACTCGAGGGAGTTCCCAAATCTATAAATAACTTCACGGTTAGCTATCCGCCCCGGCTAGAACATTGGTGCATACCAATTCACACATTTCTCCAACCCGCCGCTACCCGGAGGTAGCTAACCGCGGCCAGTGCCTCAACTCCGGCTAAGCCTATCACCGATTGGTGCATACGGCCCCAGGTTAGTCTAATTATTCGCTCCTTCATCACTCTCTTCCCCCTTTCCCTCTCATAGTTCCTCCTCATTATCACTTCAGAAAACTCTCCTCTTCTTCTAGGATGATGTTTTGGTATTGAACAATTGAAGTTATGCAGCTTTAATTGCCCTGGAAAGTGCTGGTTTGCTTTGTTGTTTGTTTGTTGTTTTCTGTGCTAGCAACACCTAAGGTCATATCAGGATGGGTACCGACTTGTAACAGTGCACACTCATGGCAAGTTTACAGTGCTGTCCCACTAGCAGGCTCCACCATGACCTACTATCCCACTCAGTCGCATTATCCTGATACTGTGCTAACTAGTCATTGTCCTATCCTATTAATGTGAGCACCAGGCTAGGAAGTGACAAGTTTCAGTTTTGTAAGTCATTTCTTTGACTCGACCGGGTTTCGAACTCATGCATGGGAGGTTGTGGGTTCGATTTAATACGGAGAAAAGTTTTACTGCATGTATACTCATCGTCATCTTGCCTGGTGGTTCTCGACGTTAATAGTCATCATCATCATGCTGTCGGTCGCGATGTGACAAAGACTGCTTTCATTACTTGACTGCCGCTCTCCATTTAGCTCTCTGCTGTGAGAGTTGCATCCATGAGTCGGTCTTAATGTCTCTCAGTGCCATGGTGCAAATAAAGGGAACATCGTGTCTAGAGTGGGACTCGAACCCACCCCAATCCGGGGAGAGCGTCTTAACCATTAATGTTATCTAGGATCACGTGCGAAATCCACTTCCTCACATCTACTTGTACATTTGGCTTTTCACCCGTGAGCTGAGTACCGACTATTAAACTAGGACAGTGCAAGGAGTAGTGGAATGCGGAAGACCAATTGTCTGCAATAGATAGAAATGACACCTACTTAAAGTTGCATAGTCCGATGTTTTTGAATTTCTGTATTTTTTCTGAGATAAATATATCAGATCAATCGCTATTATCTAGTTTACACTATTTCAAAGTTACTTTTATTTTAAATGGTAAACTTTTGAGATATTTTGAGTGCAAACATGGAAAATTAGTTTTGGCAAGCTTGTGTTGGGGTTTTTTGTGTTTGTTGGTTTGTGTTTTGTTGTTGTTTTGTTTGTTTGTTTTGTTTGTTTTTGGTTGTTTTGTGGACTGTTTGCAATCTACAAATGTGGACTGTTTGCAATCTACAAACAGTTACAAATCAAATTGGACGAACGCTGCCCAGTGGTGAAAACAAGTGTTAACACACTTAACCGTTATGAGCAGTGTAAATAAATTCGTAACACACACAAATAATATTTAAAAAATTAAATCATGGAAAAATAGATTTTATGTGTTATATAATAAACACAGAATCAAATTCTAGTAAAAGAATACACTCTATGACCCAACAGCAAGATGATTGAATGTCACCTGCTCTTCTCCACCCCCCACCCCCCCAGCTCCCAATCCCAAAGTCATCTACACCTGCCCAAAGCCCACCCACACCCTCCCCGTCTTCACATAGCCCCACCCTGACCCCAATCCCCAGTAAGATTACCTAACACGTAGGGCCGCACTATAAAAAGTCACCATGAGTGCGCACTGTCACATGTCGGTGCCCGTCCTGAAACAACTGTAGATGTTGTTAAGACGTAAAACAACAACAAACAGACAAGCAAACGACCCCCCACAGACACCTCAACACCTCACCACCACGCCCCGACCCACCCACCCCTCCCCCCCTCCTCACCGAACCCTCACACCCCACAACCTCCTCCCAACACCACTCCCCAACCCCACCCTTCAACCTCCCCCACCACCACTCCCCCTTCACCACTCTTCGACCCCACCCCTTCCCCCCCCCGTCCCCCTTCCACCTCCAATGCACTCCTCACCGACCCTCCCACACCTTAACCTCCGTACCACCACCACTCCCCTCCCCCTCCCCCCCCCCACTCCTCGATCCCACCCCTTCCCCTCCACTCCCCCTCCCCCTTCACTTCTATCTCCACTGCATTCCTTATTCCGCAACTCAACCCCTCACCACCACCACTCCTTGACCCCACCCCTCCCCCCCTTCCCCCTCCCCGACTCCGCTCACACCTCAGCACCCCCTAACACCTCAGAAACCACCTCGCCCGCCCCCCCCCCCCCCCACCACCACCACTCCCCGCTCTCGTCGGGCTGCTGGTCACGTCGGCTCGGCGTGGCAAGCAACCAGCGGCGGCTGTCCACGTGTCTCCAGTGTTCATCACATTCACAGCCACCTCACCGGCTGTGTGCGCGGGGAAGTGGGAGGGACGGGGGGTGGGGGCGGCGGCGTCGTCGGGAGGAGTGGGAGGGGGAGTCGCGTCGGGAGGAGGGGGGCAGAACCGGCACCGACTCCGAGCTGCTCGTGCACTGAGTGAGCAGCTCGCCGGCTCCTCGAGCCCCATTCACCCGGCCGTCACCGCTATAACTCCGTCACACCGTCCCCGAGCCGCTCCCTGACCGTGTCTCAGGCGCCCGGACGCAGGGAGCCCGAATAATGCCTCCGCCGCCGCAGCCACTGCCGGGGTCCTGGGCGGCATTAGATGGCAGAGATATTCATACCCTCCGAACTGAGGTTTAGGACGCTCAGGTTACTGCCATGTACGTACTCACCGCAGGGGCCGACTGTCGTCTGTGTGTCTATATGCCGGAATGTGAGTGGGGGTTGTGTGTGTGTGTCGGGGCGGGCGGGGGGTTGGAGGCAGTGTGTGGCTGTGAGTGGGTGTGGGTGTATGTGTGGGTTAGCAATGTGTGGGTGGATGTGTATATGTGTGGGTTAGCAGTGTGTGGTTGTATGTGGGGGTGGATGTGTGTATATGTTGGTTAGCAGTGGGTGGTTGTATTTGGGGGTGGATGTGTGTATATATATATGTTGGTTAGCAGTGGGTGGTTGTATGTGTGGGTGGATGCGGGTATGTGTTGGTTAGCTGTGTGGTTGTATGTGTGGGTGTGGGTATATGTTGGTTAGCAGTGTGTGGTTGTATGTGGGGGTGGATGTGTGTATATGTTGGTTAGCAGTGGGTGGTTGTATGTGTAGGTGGATGTGGCATGTGTTGGTTAGCAATGTGTGGTTGTATGGGTGGGTGTGGGTATATGTTGGTTAGCAGTGTGTGGTTGTATGTGTGGGTGGATGTGGGTATGTGTTGGTTAGCAATGTGTGGTTGTATGTGTGGGTATTGGTATATGTTGGTTAGCAGCATGTGGTTGTATGTGGGGGTGGATGTGTGTATATGTTGGTTAGTAGTGTGTGGTTGTATGTGTGGGTGGATGTGGGTATGTGTTGGCTAGCAATGTGTGGTTGTATGGGTGGGTGTATGTATATGTTGGTTAGCAGTGGGTGGTTGTATGTGTGGGTGGATGTGGGTATGTGTTGGCTAGCAATGTGTGGTTGTATGGGTGGGTGTATGTATATGTTGGTTAGCAGAGTGTGGTTGCATGTGTGGGTGGATGTGGGTATGTGTTGGCTAGCAATGTGTGGTTGTATGTATACGTGTGTGAGTGGGTACATGTGTCAGTTAGCAATGGGTGGCTGTGTGTGGTGTGTGGATAGCGGTGGTTCGTTGCGTGTGTGGGTGAGTGTGTGAGTTACCAGCGGGTGGTTGTATGAGTGTGGCTGTGTGCGTGGGTGGGTGTGTATGCATGAGTTAGCAATGCATGACTGTGTGGGTGGGTGGTTGTGTGAATTAACAGTGGTTGGTTGTATGGTGTGTGTGGGAGGTTGGGGGCAAGCAGTGTGTGGTTGCGTGTGTGGGGTGGATGTGTGTATGTGTGAGTTATCAGTATGTGGCTGTGTGTGGGTGGATCTGTAAATGTGTGTTTTAACAGTATGTGGCTCTGTGTGTGGGTGGTTGTGTAAATGGTGCGTTAGCAGTGGGTGGTTGTGTGCCTGGATGGATGTATGTAGGCGTGAGTTAGCAATGCGTGGCTGTGTGGGTGGATGTGTATATGTCTGGGCTAGCAGTGTGTGTGTGAATATAGTGACATTGGTGCCAAACAGCAGCCTACAATAAGATCTAATATCACATCAGAAACAGCGGCTCTCATCAAGGCATCAAAGTTGGACAACATTGAGCTCCGGCAGTACATGCACGGGTGACCACACAGAAATATGAGGTGCCGAAAACATCCTGATACAGGCTTATAGCCCGCTAAATGCCAAATGCCAAATCAGTCGCGGATTACTAACACAAGAGGGCTCCAAAGTGTAACCTCTATCTGTCACTTTTTGTATATTATTACCACACATACACACGCGCCTACACATCTCCACCCCTGGCGTAATGTCCACCCCACACTGTCAGTGTTACCAGCCGTCAGGTGAGGTGTGTGTGTGTGGTGTGTGGGCGGGCCGGTAACCAGCTCAGTCAGCCCGACGGCCGCCCACCCTCTCACCCTACCGTCCAGCCGGCACCAGCGGCAGGCGGCGTGGAGGAATGCGCTGATTTAATACTTCGCTAACCTTGCTTGTTCCCGGGTGTTCTCTGGTGTGGAATACCTGTGAGATATAGCGTGCATGTGTGTGGCCTCATAAAGGGTCCCGCCCAGAGCCACCTACCGGAGGGTTTGATGCTCGGTGGAGGAGTCCATTTCAATGATTAATAATGTGTCTGTCACTATTACAACCCCTTGCCTCCCATCCTAAGTCTACCCCTGATACCATCGCTACATCCACAACCCTCACAATCAATACATCAGAGCTTCCATTACCCCCCCCCCCCACACACACACACACACCACACACACACATACACATACTACACCACGCCCACCTCACTACAGCTGACTCCGCGGCGGCAAATTCTACAGACATATAGTGTTCCAGCCTCAAGTATTCATCTGTTATTCACTCAGCCACGACTCCAACCAGCTCCCACCCCTCACAACCCTGCCTCCCACTCCCAATGCCCATCCCACGCCTCACCCCCATCCTACCCTTTCCACCTCCTACTCCCACCGCCCTTCCAACTCCCCACCCCATCCCACACCTTCCACCCCCTCCCCCCATCCCCCAGCCCCTAACCCCAACTGGCGGTGCCCACCCAGGCGTCATCCCTTTGCGTCTAGACACAGACCGGCGAGACAAGCCAGTGTTTGCTTCCTGCACACATCCTCCTTTTCCCCCCACCCCTCGTCTCTGTCCCTACTCTGCTCCTCCTCCCCTTCCCTGACTCCTCTGTCTCTCTCCCTCTCCTCTCTGTCTCAACACCATTCCTCTTCTTCATTGCCCTCCTCGCCTTCCCTCATTCATCTCCCTCCCTCTCTTTCCCTGCCTCCCTCACCCTCTTCCACCATCCCCTATTCCCATCCCACTCATCCTTTTGATTGTCCTCTGTTCTCCCTCATGTCTCTCCCTTTCACCTTCTCCCTTCTTTCTCTCATATTTCTGTCCCATCTCTCTCCTTTCCCCCTCCCCACTCATTCCGTCTTCTTCTCCCCTTCTTTATGGTCTGTATTCTCTCCCCCATCGGTCTCCCTCCGTCCCCTCTCTTCCTTCCCCATCCACCCCCCCCCATCTCCCTCTCCACCCTCATCCCTACCCCAATGCAGCTGACTGGCTGGGAGCTGGTTGGTTGGTTGTTGGAGTTTTACGTCCTGGCAAGATCTAAGGTCATATCAGGACGGGTACCGACTTGTGACAGTGCACAGTCATGGCGACTTTATAGTGTTGCCCCAGTGGGAGACCAGGCCGCCAGTACCATGACTTGACTAAGTCGCATTATCCTGAAACTGAGCCAACCTATCTTAATATTGCCGAGCACCTGGCTAGGAAGTGACAAGTATCAATTCTATAAGTCATTGCTTTTACTCGACCAATGTTCGAACCCGTGGATTTGAATCCCACGATCTACCAAAACCGAAGACGGATGCTCAACTCATTCGATCATCCCGTCTGGCTGGGAGCAGTGAGTGTGCAGTGCCCACTACCCCAATCACTGTGTTGGCACATGAGTGAACCCTGCCGGGACTGCCTTGCCGCTTCCTCCACCCACGCCATCAACCCCCACCCTCACACACTCACCTGCCGGGCTAGCCCACAGTGTCTTGCTCCCAACGCTGCTGCCTCCCTCTTCCAGGGTGGCACTCTTCCAGCCCCTCCAACGCCCGGTCGGTCCTCCGTGCGCTAGGGGCCGGTATATCACAACTGAACTCCTCCAGGCAGACGCTATGTCTTATAGCTGCGACATGGGTAAGTGTGGTTAATACCCCGGGACGTGTGTGTGTCATGATGTTCCTCGAAGAGGTGTGGGGAGGTGTGTGTGGGGGGAGGTGTGTGTAGGGGTTGGGGGGTGGTTGGTGGAGTTTTACGTCCTGGCATATCTAAGGTCATATCAGAACGGATACCGACTTGTGATAGTGCACACTCATGAATGGGGGGAGGGTTCACTTGCGCTCAATTGTCATCAGCCCTTTTGATTGGTTGTTAGGGGTTTTATGTCCTAGCTGCATCTATCCCACCGTGTTGAAGGTCACATTGCAGTTGGACATAATAGCTTCCTACAACGAATCCCACCGTGTTGAAGGTCACATTGCAGTTGTACATAATTCCTTCCTACAACGACACCCCTGTCTATGCTGTCAATAATACCAACTCAACACTAACCATCAATTGCTTAACCCTAACCCTTCCGTCTTCTGGATTTACTTCCTACAGGTTATGGAGCACAGGAGACCCCTACGGGCGACAAGCAGGCTCCGGGTCGCTCCGGGCTGGCAGTGCCGATCCCACCCAACTACGGGTCGACGTCAGCGCCGGGCACCCCATCCCCAGGGTGCCCTGTCACGGCCCCGGTAACCGGGCACCCAGGCCCGTGCCATGCCAAGGCCCCGACCAACAACGCCTGCCCCAACGCGCACGGCCCGCCGGCCGGGATTAAGCTGCCGGCCCGGGGGCGGTGTCCGTCCCCGGGGAGCTACCCGCCGCCGCCGTCCACACCGATCCAGGGCGTGCCCCCCCGGACGTGCCTGCCTGTGCAGGGCATCTGCGTAGGGTCGCCCAAGGACAGGGACAACGCGTACAGCTCGTCCCCCGATACCCCCTCACAGACAGAGGTCAAGGTCGAGCCGGAGGACCTTCAACGTGAGTACTGCAATGTAGATATAACCCAGCGTTTACAATGCACTAATTGATGGTATTATTCACAAACAAACACGGTAGTCAACTCAGTCACACTCCTGCTTGCGACCACTTTACGACGACACAAAAGAAGTGGTCGCAAAGAGGTAGCAAAATTGTCGTAAAAAGGGACACAAAGTGGTTCTCAAAGTGGTTCGCTGACCTCCTTGCGACCCTTTTGGTCGCAAGCAGGTTTAGGCCCCGGAACTAAAAATCTCCTTGCGACCAAAATGGCCATAAGGAAGTCGGTGACTACTGAGGACCACTTTGTGACCATTTTCCTCACAATTTGGCGACCATACGTTATCTCTTGCTTTGGTCGCAAGGAGGTCACAAGGAAGTGTTTTTTTTTTTCAATTTGGTCGCAATGTCATCGCAAAGTGGTCGCAAACAGTAGTGTGACTGGAGTCTTAACAATCACATTTTGGGTAAGAGTATCAATTTTTAGGCAAGGGAATAAACAGCAATATCAGAATTTATTGGGTGGGGTGGAGACTGGAAGAAGCCATTAAGGTGTATTAGTGAGGCCAGGCTCATATAGGTGGCGCGGGTGCCAGGGCCTATATGCAGGAGCCGGTGCTATTCGGTGGTAGCGAGGCAAAACGGTGGTAGTCGGGAATTTCCCGGGTAGCGGCAAAAAATGGTATGCACGAAGCGGTGATAGGCCTAACACCAAAAGCTTACCCGGTGGTACCCTACCCCTGGTAAATAGGAGGTATAGTGAGTTCATTAGGCCCAAATCTATTCAATCCTGTCATATTTAACAGAATTACATATGCAATAAGTGAAATTCTATCAATTTAACCCCAAATGCGAAGCGTTATTAAGGCTACCGCCGCATTGGTGGCGATATTAATAGTTATATTTTCGAATCGACGAACGTACAGTAAACAAACCGCCGCCGCCGCCAGTATGGAAAGTGACGTCGATGCGGCGGCTGTGGCGATTTGTTTACTTTACGTTTGTCGATTCGAAAATATAAATATTAATATCGCCGCCGTTACGGCGGCAGCGTTAATATTGCTTCGAATTTAGGGTCAATTTCATCAAATTTCACTTATTGCATATGTAATTCTGTTAAATATGACAGCATTGAATAGATTTGGGGCTACATGACGCAGAGGGATTTCCCAAATCTATAAATAACTTCACGGGTAGATATAATCAAAGTGTTACACTCTCCTGCATACGACTTGACACAGTTCTCGACGTCGGCGATATCTACCCGGTAATACGCTGTAACACCAAAACCCGCTACCACCGACTCCTGCATACAGGCCCAGGTTGATTTGTAGTACATAAATAATGCAAGAAGGCGGTATGGACTACACAAACACAAACATGGCAAATGGATGCTAGCTTGACATTTATACTCACATAATGAATTATGCATGTTGTATATGGACATATAATGCAATTATGGGAATATAAACACAGGCATCATTCGTTTTAGTTCCTCCATGGTAAAGGTTTGTTAACCGTGTCCTCACCATCTTTGATCGATGTGAATAGCACTCATATATATGTGGCTGCTTACTCCCGTGTATATTTGACCATAGTGTCAATTTCTTTTATTAAGCCCCTGTCACACATCACCGGATGGAGCAACGGACAGAATTGTCTTGTCTGGGCGTCATAAGTATCAAAATGTATTAAAATGTTGCGATATCGGCGCAAAGGCCGCTGGACGAACGGACATGAAACGGATATGAAACGGACATAAAACGGACATAAATCGGATAGCCAACGGACGAAACAAACTCAAACCGGACAAGAACTGTAGATGTCAGTCCGGTGGCATCCATTCCTAGTTTTGTGCATGTTCAAAACTTGTACGGACACAAAACAGACATTGTTCTGTTTCTGTCCGTTTCCCTCAATCCGGTGATGTGTGAGAGCTGCTTTAGATTGGGAACATTTATTACAAATAATGTAATTGAAAGTTACTGATCAAGTATTGAAAAGTAGTTTTTTAAAGTCCCATACAAATGTTGATGTTTCAATAAACCTATATAGACAGACACAATGGGGTACCCTCGGATAGTGTGTACATAATGAATCCAAGTATGAAATATAAAAGCCAGATAACATATCCAACAACAATATAAATCAAATCAAATTCAAACAAACATAACTCAACCACCTATTACGTACAGGCCTACGGACATATAGGCTAGTATAGAATTAAGTAGAAAAAAACGGAAAACTCTTCCCAAGAAAACCCCAAAACACTAACATAGAACCTTAAGAAAACAACTAACATAGTAATAAGATTAGAACAAAAATACAATGCCAAGAGGGTCCCAAAAAACTAACATAGGCTACTAAACGTACCAACAGACTATCTATCTGCTACTGAAATGCAGACAATCAAATAACTTATCAGTGGATACTGTTTGATAAGACAACACCAACACTACAGCTGGCCAGCATTGAAAACAAGCCTGGGTACACGGGCTTACATGCTATGGACAGTACAAATACAGCCTAAATACAAAAAATATTAAAAATTCAGTAACGGGGTGTGGAGTTCAGATTTAGTTAGAGCTGCACAGCAAAGTTGATAAAAGCATCAAATTTCCCAAACCAAAACATCTGACCTATATTTGGCCCACTTATATCCAGCTTAGATGCTGGAGCACCCATTTAAACATTTATTGCATGTTTTGGGGATTTTATTTAATGGGTGTGCTCCTGCAGCATGGAGCAATGCTCGAACAATAGGTAAACAATGCTTATGTTCAGAATTTCGGAGTGCAAACCAAAGCTAAATGTGCATGTATTCACGTCAAATATCTCTTAACCCTTTAAAATCAAAGATATTTCAAACTAAAGGAAAATAGGTTATAACAATAATTCCAGCATATTTGTCTTTAAAAAAAAACATGACAGAAACTCAAAACTATTGGATTATGTAACTTTAAATGTGTCTTAATATATCCCCGCCATCGCACATGTGAAGCTAGTCGCGAACCCGATCTGGAGTCTGGCTGGCATTGTGTATGGCCGGCATTAACCGGAGTCTATTCCCTGTCCACAACCACAACCCATGTAGTGGATAGAATCTAGCTAAAGGTTACTCTGATGTAAAGCTCCACTGAAGTCAGTTTAATGAAGTTTCCTTATACAAGAATAGGCGTTGAAGCTGAAAGAAATGGGCTAGAAATCTCAATAGTTGATTTTAAAGTGTTGGAGATATTCAATGGATACCTGCATTAACGCCACTTGAAGGGATAATCTATTTCTACTGCGTTCGATCAGTCGCGTGACCTGAGTGGTGGTTATATCAAAGACCCTATAATACTAAGATGGCTCACTCCCTATCTCTCCCATGGTAATGTAAATTTCGCAGTACCACCTTGTGGTGGGTTTGATCAGCCGGCTGCTGGTTGATGTTTCACATGTAAACACTTAAAATTATATTATACATGAGATAGGTAAGTATGAATACACATCAATATGAAATTGCTATGAACAAATACACATCATCATCAGCATCATCATCATCATTGCCATCATCACACATCTTTCACCAGACAGGGAATACTTCAAATTCAGAAATATAGTTTATACATAGGGAACTTGTGGGATTTCGCTCTCATGGTTTTGTCATGCTTTTCTATAGCCGCAAAAAGTAATTCTATTCTATTCTATAGATGTCTCATTAGTATTATATAACAGAACCCTATTTGATTGTTTCGTAGTTTTCAGACTCCCCCCACTTCCACATCCAGCCAGGACCCAATTTCCTACTCAGTCATTATCCTGATACTGAGCTAACCAGTCCTTGCCCTGTCCTAGTAATGCCAAGTGCCAGGCTAGATAGCGACACGTATCAATGTTGTAAGTCATTACTTTGACTCAACTGGGAATTGAACTCCTAACCTTCCGGACAGGAAGCCTGTGCTCTACCCGATTCGGCCACTGCATCCGGTGCGGGAGGGAAGGATCCCGAACTTTCATGTCTACTTCCTAATCGGGGAAGCAACACATATTCTTCTAGAATGAGAGGGTCACATCTGTGGGGTAGGGTTAGGGGTAGGAGTAGGAGCTGGGCGTGGGGCTGGGAGGGGGGTGGTCCTTGTACACTTAACCTGGAAGGGAAATCAATGGTGCCTCCATCTTTCGGCCAACCCACTCAAAAGGTGGTGTCAGTCTATTATGGGCCAAGTGAGAATTGCAGCCATTTAGACACGAGCCCTCATTCAATTAGGCTCAATGGCCGCTACTGTCCATTAGAGTTTGAACTTACTCGATATAACCAAAGACCCTATAATACTAAGACGGCTCACTCAGCCTGTACTGTGTAATCAAAATGATCAAACCCACCACTTGGTGCGCTGGCTGTTCTCTTGGTTAAACAGTTGCTATATTATATGTATAAATGTATATATGAATGTGAAAGATGTGTGATGATGGCAATGATGATGCTGATGATGATGTGTATTTGTTCATAGCAATTTCAAATTGATGTGTATTCATACTTACCTATCTCATGTATAATATAATTGTATGTGTTTACATGTGAAACACCAACCAGCAGCCGGCTGATCAAACCCACCACAAGGTGGCACTGCGAAATTTACATTACCATGGGAGAGATAGGGAGTGAGCCATCTTAGTATTATAGGGTCTTTGATATAACCACCACTCAGGTCACAAGACTGTGAGTAGCTGAAGTTGGTAAGGAGAGGAGCCGGTAGGGGGCGTGCTTGGTGGAGTCTATACAGTGTTTGTATTGTGTTTTTTTTATTGATGGCTTATTTACCATGTCCATAACATATAAGTACATGAGAGAACTTGTTTCCAAAGCTGAACAGCTTTAGTGATTAGTTTGTGCTTTATTGTCTGTTTTGTTACTCATACTACTAGTAAATAGTTCAACCCAGCTGTGTGTTCTCTGTGGCAGAGTGGTTAGAGTGTCTGACATTTTTCTAGGTCGGACTCCTAATCTGAAGGGCAGTGGTTCAATTCCCTGTGCCCCCACCTCTGCCAATTTGGATTTCCACCGCTGTGTATAACTTCCAGCGTCATCAAAGGCCAGTTGCTCTCATACCATGTCTATGTGGTGTGGGAGGTTAAAAATCCCTTGGGTCAGTAAAAGTGTAGGCTCGGGCTTTCTATCGACAAACTGTCTAATGGTGAAACAAGTCTATTCAGGCTTATCCATGATAGGCAGTATAAATCTTCAAGAAAAAGAAAAAACGATGCAACTGTCGTCGCCAAACAATCTTTTATATTGGATTGCATTCTCATCTAGTGGTGTAATTAAACGCATCTCCAGTACTACTGGACAGGCTGGCCGATTCGGTAGAGCGCAGGTCGGGAGTTCGGAGGTCGGGAGTTCGAATCCCGGTTGAGTCAAACTATGACTTACTAAAGTGATGTGTGTAGCTTCCTAGCCTTGCGTTCAGCATTATTAGGATAATGCAAGGTCTGGTTAGCTTTGTGTCAGGATAATGTGACTGAGTGGGATATCAGATCATGGTGCCATTGGCCTGGTCTCCCAGTGGGGTAGCACTATAAAGTCGCCATGAGTGCGCGCTGTCACAAGTCGGTACCTGTCCTGATATGACCTGAAATGTTGCCAGGATGTAAAACCCAAACAAACACAGTTATCCCCGCCCACTACACATGCTACAGTCTATTCCTCTCCTCATTAAATTGTTTCTTTTTACGCAACTAAAAAGATATATCAAATTAAGTGATTTGTGAATTTTATGGAAGATGAGATGGGTGATATGAGGCAAGAGAGAAAACAAACAAAATTTTAGAATTTTAAAAACACACACAAAAATACCTTGTCCTATCCTAATAATGCTGAGCGCCTGGATAGGAAGCGACAAGTATCAATCTTTAAGTCATTGGTTTGAGTCGACCACGGTTCGAACCTGCGCATCCGAATCCCACGATCTACCAATATGGGAGACGGACGCTCAACTCATTCGGTCATCCCGTCTGGTCTTAGACAGTGGGTACCAGCTCATATATATTGAGGATGTTCAGTCAGAATACTCCACTTGAACTGCTGAACACAGTGTCCTCACCTATATTGGACCCTTCCTCCTCCCGGCTTCCTGACCTAGAAGGTACTCTTCTGGCTGCGGACTAGAGTGCCAAGTTTTAGTATAAATACACCATTAAGCAGTTAATACCAGATTCAGCTTTTCCAGATATATCCGCTATCAGTCAGGAACTGCCAAGTCATCACTCTTTGGATATCAATCGCTATGGCAACGGTGTGAGCGAGAAAGAACGGAGACAGCTACAATAAATGGTTCTATGATAATATACGATGGAAGCCGTGGTGTTTGTTGGCCTTTTTTTGTACATTAGTTGATTAAGCAGGGGAAATTTCAATCGTGGATAAATGGTCTCTTCCAGTGCTGCTTACCCTATCCTAGTAATGATGAGCACCACGCTAGGTAGCGACAAGAATAAATTGGGTTAAATGAGTGGGTGACGCTCATTTGCTGTCATTGCTGGGGCACAGAGAACTGGGAAGCAGCCCCTCCCACCTGCCACTCACAGCAGGCCATCCCATTCGCCAACCCCTCAACCAATCATCTTCGACCTCCCAACAACCCCACACTCCCCCGGTGAGCCCGGCACAGCCAGTCGCACCCGGCCCACCGTAGCAGCAACACCTCTTCTTAACCCACCCACCCACAACCTGCACTTAACTCGATCTTTAAAAAAATAAACCCGAGCAAAAAACAAAAAATGAACGAAGAACTTGAAAAACCTAAAACCATTGAACTGAAAAAACTTGAACCTAATATGATTGATATGTTTGCCCTGATGTAGATTTGATGATTGTTTAATGATTGTTATAATGTTTTGTGAACGCTCAAATCATTTTCCCATTTTTTGTATTAATTGATTTTTCTGTCATTGTAATATTATGTTTCACACACACCTTACCTGTACATCCTATGATGCACTTGTCACTTATTATTCTCATGTGCGTGTATAAATAAGTGTGCTTGTTCACGGCCGGAAGACCAGTCAGTCATGTCAAGCTGAGAGTCAGATGAATAAATCATATTACACCAACAAAAGAAAACCATCAACTAACTAGATGACGTCATCCTCTTCCAGGGACTATTTCGACGCTGCACTTAAAACTGCCTCTTGATAATCATTCTTTATTATCGAAGTTATGTCTGTCGTATTCATTGAGTGACTTTTCCAGTTTTACGTCCTGGCAACATCTAAGGTCATATCAGGACGGGTACCGACTTGTGAAAGTGCACACTCATGGCGACTTTAGTGCTGCCCGACTGGGAAACCAGGCCTCCTGATATCCCACTCAGTCACATTGTCCTGACCAGTCCTTGACCCATGATAATAATGCCGAGCGCTTGGCTAGAAAGCGACTAGTATTAATTGTGTAAGCCATTGCTTTGAATCGACCGGGAAGCGGACTCCCGATCTCCCGCACGGGAGCCCTGCGCTCTACCGATTCGGCCCCCGCGTCCGATTATATTCGTTGAGAGAGGAGAGGGAGAGGCCACACAAATGTGTCAGCCAGAGAACCTAATGTGCTGATTGAGGGAAGGAGCATTAAATGTAATGGGGAAACTCCATTGGAAGTAGCCAAAGCTGCAATCAACACAAAGAAGCAACCCGCTGCCAAGCCACTAGGGTGTTTATAAGGTCCCTCTCTCTCTCTCTCTCTGCCAGCAACGCACCGGATGCATTTCTTTTTAGAAAACCATTAGCACTCATGGCCATTGTATTGTGTCTTTGTTCCTTTGATATTCGGACAGAGTGTGTTGTGCTGAGAAGATTTGTCAGCATAGAAGACAGCCTCTAGTGCATATATATATACAGATGCATCCCCGCCCATGTACATATGCATTATATGTACATGGGCGGGGATGCGTGTATATATACATAGTATTATATATGATATATATATATAAGTGTATATATACATATTATTAATTATGATATATATAATATAGATAAGTGTATATATACATATTATTATATATGATATATATGATATATATGATATATATCATGTATATCATATATATCATATATATATAACATATATATATATCATATATATAATATTGTAGTGGTCTGCACTGACCTCTCAGGCGGGTAACCACATAGACAGGTAGGCGTGGGGAGTGTGTTGATATCAGGGAGCCTAGGTGGTGTAATGGTTAGCACACTGGCCCGGAATGCAAAGAGGTGTGGGTTCGAGTCCCGCTCTGGGCGCGGTATTTCCCATTTTCATCACCCCCATGACACTGGTTGCCGTGATCAGGATCCTGTACAAGCTTTGCGCTGTATGGTTGTTGAACCTACCCTGTGTATGTATGTGTTAGTGCATTGCCTGTATGTATGTAATTGTAAGCATTACAAGACTTACAATTCCAGGGGGACGAGTGTAGTGGTCTGCACTGACCTCTCAGGCAAGTAACCACATAGACAGGTAGGCGTGGGGAGTGTGTTGATATCAGGGAGCCTAGGTGGTGTAATGGTTAGCACACTGGCCCGGAATGCAAAGAGGTGTGGGTTCGAGTCCCGCTCTAGGCACAGTATTTCCCATTTTCATCACCCCCATGACAATATATATGATATATATATATGACATATAATATATATAATATATATCATATGTATAATATATACATACTAAATAATATATATAATATGTATAGCATATAAAATATATCAAACATATATAGCATATATAATATAACAAAATATATATATAGCATATATAATATATATAATATATCAAATATATCAATATAGCATATATAATGTATATAATATATCAAATATATCAATACATATATAATATATAATGCATATATAATAGCTAATACATATAATATACATAATACATATGGTATATATAACACATATAACATATAATACATATACTACATAGAAAGGATCCTCCGATGCGACCGACACTTGTCAACATCCGGTGGAGGTGAGGACGGCCTCAGCTGTGCAACCAGTACAGTGTTCAGTCTTACAGAGCATAACAATATAATAATAATTCCCTTACATATCTTTATACCTGCATGATGCATTATACATCACATATATGCATATAAATGTATGTATTCATATGTTGCTGTTTGCCGAAGTGGGATAGAAAAGGGAGATTTGTCGGTTGTATTTTATGGTACTTTATTGGTTTTCTTCAAGCTAAACACATGTCATGTTGTACATTGCAGCAATCAGGAGAATTAGTAAGATTGACACGCAGGTATGTTTTATTACCACAGTATTTCATTGTTCCTTACATTACACTCCTACTGCTGGGGTCATTCTGCTGGGTGTCATTCTGCTGGAACCATTTCCCATTTCCCCTCTATCACTTCCCCTTTTCTTAAAGTAGATAAGGATGCGTTTTCACTCTCTGGGATGATAGTCTAGACCTTCTTTTCACACTCATCTCATATCATATCATATCATTATCATGTTTGGATGCTATGCATGATGCTCTTTCTAGGCTTTCTATATATGAATCTTTTCTCGTTATCATTTTCTATGGATCAAGTATGGTTAGTTGTATTTGAAAGTCCACAGTTCTTGCAGGCATCACACATGGGGAGTGCGCATGTTGTCATAGCCGTTTTGGCATCAGTGCGTTACAATCTACATACAATGGATCTTGCTATAAATGTTCGATGTTAAAGTTGCATAGTCTGATGAAGCATCAAATTTCCAAAACCAAAACACTCACCTAGATTTGATTCTACATATCGAACTTAGATACTGATACACTCATTAAACACTTGTTGCCACATAGAACTTAGAAGGGCACACTGAGTCAATTTAATAGAACCTGTTACTGCTGAAGACTATGGTGTCAGAGTTTTGGTGTGCTTGCAAAAATTATCTGTGCATGTTTGCACTTCAAATGTCTCCAAATTTAGCAATTTCAGTTAAATGCTACCGCAAACCAAAGTAAGGTAGATTATAACGATCAACCTGATATATTTATCTCAGAAAATTACAGAAACTCAAAACCATTAGACTATGCAACTTTAACTCTTAACAATTATCCAGAATCTCTTAAAACTCCTTTAAGCAGTGATGAAAGTGTTATTCAGCAAAAATCGCGGAAAACAAGCCCAAATTACTACACCGATGGCGAATTTCCGCGAAAACGCGGATTTCCCCCCAGAGGATTAGCACTGTAAGGAAATCGCGGGGAAAATGCCAGAAGTCAGATCTCAACTATCCGTGTTGTGCCTGTATTATCGCCCATATCTAACTCATTCTTGCTTGAGTTTTCCAACATTTAATGTCATACAAGAACGGTATTCAAACCTAATTGTTACAGGCAAATATAAAAAATCCCGTAAATCCGCATCTCTGCTTAGGCTTGTGACATCCGTGCATTCAGTAAAATTGCATAGTCCGATGGCTTTTCATTGTTTGCCTTATTCTTTATTCTTTAGATAGAAATATCAAACTGATCATTGTGATCTACTAATCATTAGTCTGGAGTAATTTTGATGAAAACATGCTACATTCGGACCAATTTGAGCTGAAAGAAGACAAAATCATTTCTGCATGCTTTCCAAAAGTCATGTCGCTATGACACAGATTACTATCTCTTGATGGTCAGATGATATGAATTGACCTAGTAATGTGTATGTCTTAGAACCTCACTAATGCCATATATGGTATTGGGAATGAGGGCAAGATAAATTAGGTCACAAGATTGACCTAATTCATTTGTGGTCTCCCTGCCTAATAGCTTCCTCAAAGTATGTGTCCAATGGGATGAGGTAGTAAATTCACTGATCATTCTATATATGCTGTCCCAAACTACTAGCTAATACACCAATATCTACATTGGGTAAAATGAATCAAAATATAGATAAGTATTTTCCTTTCGGAAAATATATATTTCATCGGACTATGGAACTTTAATGAAAAGAAACGAAGACGAATGCAGACAAGTCCTGATTATGGAGTGTATTTCTGTCTCTACTAATTATTTACACATTAACCACCTTGCCATAATGCAACGAATAAATTGGGCTGCTTTTATTATAAAGATGAATCTGATATAATTTACATTGTGTCTACACAATTGTGCACACACCACTGAATCGCAACACAATCTGCTTGTAAAATATTCTGATAAAACACATTGGTGGGGAATGTGAACTGGTTTATAATGGATTACAAATGGTCTATAAAGGTAAATGATGTATAGGGCTAGGGGCATTAATGTATTATGTGGTGCTGGTGATCCTTTACTTATATTAAATAGTCATTGTGTATTCTATAGATAGTGTGAGAGGGGCACTACTCTTAGTGTGGAAGGAGCTCAAGAGCTCTACTCACAACCCCCTCCCCCCCAACTGTTAGTCACGGATCACCACACACACAGACACAACAGGGCAGCTGAGGCCAAAGCGGCCAAGGCATGGTCGTGGTGGGTAGATCACAGTTGTCATGGTGATATAGAATGCCTACTGTTGATTGGTGTACGTAGAAATGATTGATGTTCATTGGAGAGCATGGTCAGGTGATATGCCATATCAAGTCCAGAAACCACTATATAATAATAAACCTGAGGGTGCAAGCTCTCTGTCTTCCTGCACACTTTATACTCTGCCTTTTTTATACTTGCCTGTAGTGATTTCCTATTGGCCTGCCTACACAACTACAGCTGCCAGACGACAACTTTACATGCTGATCTCTAGTTCCTTCTCCACCATTATTCAATTGTCACGAGGCCCCTTGGAGAAATCCCTTCCATCTCTCGCCCCTCCTTGCCTGACACGAGGCCTCATCTCCATATTCTCTTGGCCCCCATCCCTCAACTGTAACATAAGACCCTCTCCCCTCGCCCTCTCCTCCAATTGATTTATGGCCAATACTGAATGCCCTTCACCCCCCGCCCCCACCTCCCTCCTCATCGTGATGTCCTACCCTCCAGCCGTTAATAAGATGGTCTGGCGATTTGTTTTGTTTTGTTTGTTTTTGTTGTTTTTGTTGTACATTAGTTGATTAAGCAGGGGAAATTTCAAACGTGGACAATTGGTCTTCTTCATTCCACTGCTCCTTGCCCTGACCTAGTAATACGGAGCACCACGCTAGGTAGCGACAAGAATACATTTTTACGTCATTGGTTTGACTGGGCCAGGGTTCGAAACCGGGAGTTCGAATTCCACTACCTACCAGAATGGGAGGCGGACACCTAATGCCAGGTACACACATACCATATAGGATTTGCGCACTAAAACTCCCGATCCGCTTAAAACTGAAAACGGGCCAATTCATTTTTCGAATCGTGAATCGCAATCGTAATGCTAGCGCACACCTACCGTTTTAGCCCTAAAAATCGTGAATCGCAATCGGTAGGTGTGCTAGGGGAGTGCACACCTCACAACTTTTGGGCAGTTTTAGATCGTATATGGTAGGTGGGGGCGTAAACGGTAGGTGTGTACCGGGCATAACTCTTTTGGCCATCGCGGGTTGTCCATTACGAGAAGTCCAGAGAAGAGAGGAGGATCAAGTGGGGAGGATGGGAGGGGTAAATTTGAAGGATGTGGAGCGGCGGTGGTTGTGTGTAGGGTTTGATAGCTGAAAGGGATGGCCGGTTGGGTACATTGCTCACTTCCGGTGCGGGAGGTCATGGGATCAATACCAAGCTGAGGTAGGCCTAGACCCAAAAGACTTTCCAAATTGATACTTTCCACCAGCTGGCCTGATGCTCAGCATTACTAATATCATGGGGTGATTGAAATCTGGAATATTGCCACTGGAGCAGGATTCGAACCCACACTCCTTGCCATTCCGGAGCTAGCATGCTAACCATTACATTACCTAGAATCCATGTTGCATCACCCTCTCCATGCCCACCTGTCTGTGTGGCTCGTTGCCTGAGAGGTCAGTGCAGACTACTACATGTAGTACTACACTCGCCCCCGCCCCCTGGGATTGTAAGTTGTTTTAATAATAATAATAATAAAATATTGATTTACACATGATCAATGTACACACAAGTTGATATTTATATCAGTAATTGTTTCAGATGAAAAAGGAGAAAGCAGAAGTACAATACTTATGAGGTGCTTTCCCGATTTAAAAATAACACAGATACATTGTTTATACCATAGAAATAAGAAAAAGAAAAAGAGAAGTTAAAAGCATATCAACATTACCCTCAATACTGTAAATTACATCTCAATATTTATGTACTAGACTACTATGTGTTTTCCCTCTGATAAAGCTTAAATATTTTCTTTTTATACATTCGTTGAAACATATAGATGTTTTTTGAACATTTGATATTATTATCAAGTGAATTCCATATTTGTATACCATATATATATACATTGGGACTTTAAAGTTGTTCTTGCAAATACTTGTCTTAGGTTGTTACTCTGCCTTGTATCATGGCTACTATCTGAACTTATTTTGAATAAAGATTTTTTGGCAGTAGCCCTTTGTTTGCATTGTAAATTATCATACTAGATTTGATCTTAACCAAGTCTATTAATTTTAATACATGAAGATCAAAGAACAGCTTATTAGTTTAAATGGTTTACATATATAAGTCATTCATTAAATGCTTAAAATGACATACATACAGGCAATGCACTTATATAGACATACACAGAGTAGGTTCAACAACCAGACATAGCTTGTACAGGTCATGGCAACCAGTTGTAAAATATTCCGATAATGATGCATTGGTGGGGGAATGCAAATGTTCTATTTGTGAAACAGGTATATAGGGCCAGGTGCATAGATGTGTTTATGTAGTTGCTGGTGGTACTTGATTGATTGGTAAATAGACATTGTGGTGCTAGTAAGATAGTGTGTAAGTGGCACTCAGAGCCCTACCCACTACCCCCTCCCCCCTCTGCTAGTCATGGATCACCACACACTCAGCTCAAGGCAGGTGGTGGCCAGGGGAGCCACACCACTTGATGGTGGTGGGCAGATCACTGTAACTATGGGGACCGGAAATGCTTGTTTCTCATTGGTAGAGCTAGAAATGCTTGTTTCTCATTGGGAGAATGGGATGAGGTGATACACTATACTGGATAGTGATGGTGGTGGTCATGATGGTGGTCATGATGGTGATGGAAGTGGTCATGATGGTGATAGTGTTGGTGGTGGTCATGATGGTGGTGATGGCGATGATGATGGTGGTGGTGATTATGGTGGTGGTGGTGATGATGGTGATGGAAGTGGTGATGATGGTGACAGTGATAGTGATGGTGGTGGTGGAGTTTGTAGTGGTAGAGATTGTGATGGTAGATGTTGTGATGGTGATTATGATGGCAGTGGTCATGGTGGTGGTAATTATGGTGATGGTGGTGATGACGATGATAATGATGAGTGTGGTGATTATGATGGTGATGATTATGGTCATGGTGATGAAGATGATGAACAAGAAGAATGTTCTATCATTGCACGCTAATACAGTGACTTTGAATGCAACTTGGGCTTTATTGTTCCACTGTACAATTTAATTGTGCAATAAGTACAGAGAATTTCATCCACGCAGGGAAAGAAGCGACGTAATTTTCCCCCCCAGGGCGTCATAGAAGAGCACTCGGACTTATTTTGCAATTCAAATTTGCTATTTACAAATTACACTCTTTGCACAATCTGATGCTCATTCCAACTAATCTGGTTATGCTCAGCACTGCTTCCCCACAGTCACACCGATTTTACAGCAATCAGCACGATTACGTCACACACACGTGTGGCCTGAATACTAAAGGGCGCATTCCTTACACGCGTAATGCATAATGCGAATGCGAATGCGACAAAAAATCGAAACGCCTTGAAACCTATGAGCTACACATGCGTAATGCGACTGCGAATGTGAATGCGAATGCATTATCCTGATCGGTCCATGTAGCGATCAGTGCATAATGCGTAATGCGTAATGCGTCAAGCTGGTGCGAATAGAAAAGCATCAGTCGCATTTGTCCATTGATATAAGGCTGGAGGAGGCGACTGATAATTACGGACAGCCAGGACAAGGTGGTGCGAACAGAAAAGCACAAATACAGACAAAATAATGGTTTTGTTGACCGAAAAGGACGGTGCTAACATGGCTCAGTTTAGGATGTTAGGACCGTCCCAATCGGGAGACTGGCGGTTATGGGAAAGCTAAAAATGCTACCATATGCACAGAAATATGAATACTTATCTATAATTTGGCTATAATAAAGGTAGGAACCCCCATGTGACGTACAAAAAGGTACATAGAGATAGATGCAATATTTGGTCATATACAGAGCAGTATGGAGAATAATTGTTTATTTTTATTTTTTTTAATATAGCCAGTCCTGTGACCAAAAAGGATGGTCCTAACATGGCTAAGTTTAGGATGTTAGGACCGTCCCAATCGGGAGACAGACATCTGCCGGAGAGTCTCCATCACCTTTGACTGAGCTGCCATATACTTACGCATTATGCATGCCGCATTACGCATGTAAGGAATGCTGGTATTCGCATACCGCATCACGCATTACGCATTACGCGTGTAAGGAATGCCCGCTTAATACTCAAAGCCACGCTTACACCAGCCGAAGCTCGCGATAATCAGGTCTCATTCTACACATGTCTGATTTTGACATCTTATCACGAGGTGTTTAATCATTGACGCGGTGGCCGATTCGGTATAGTGCAGGCTTTTTTCTTGTGGGAGGTCAGGAATTTAAAACCCGACCGAGTCAAATCAATGGCTTACACAATTTATACTTGTCGCTACCTAGCCAGGCGCTTAGCATTACGCTGTTACCAGGATAGAGCAAGGAACTGTTAGCTCAGTATCGGGATAATGTGAATGAGTGGGAAATCGGGTCATGGTGCTGGTGGCCTGGACTAGCAATGGAACAGCACTATAAAGTTTCCATGAGTGCGTGCTGTCATCCTGATATGATTACTTAGATGTTGCTAGGATGTACAACCCACACAAAAAAAATCATCCACTCATTATGTACTGTATATCTTAATATGCCAATATTATTTTTACCAATGAAGCGGTGCTGCCTGATTAGTTCCGTGAGTCCTCACTAACCGGAATTGGCGCTGGTGCATATCTTGACCCGGCCCAAAGACATCTCACTTCAGTTGCTGTTGCCTCCCCATATACCGTACAGTAGGTTGTGTTTGTTGTCTGTTGGTGATTTACATCCTAGCAACATCTATAGTCATCTATGTCCTATGTCCTAGCAACATCTTTGTACACTGACTTGTGACAGTATGCACTCCTGGTTACTTCATAGTGCTGCCCCACTGCGAAACCAGGTCGCCGGCACCATGACATCCTACTCAGTCACATTATCCTGATTCCCAGCTAAGCAGTCCTTGCCCTATCCTAGTAATGCCTAGCTTCAGGTTAGGTAGTGATATGTAGAAGTGTTGAAAGTCATTGCTTTCACTCGGCTGGGATTAGAACTCTCGATCTTCTGCACGGGAAGTCTGCGCTCCACCGATTGGGTCACTGCTTCCAGTTTCAAGGTTGTCACTATGTCACTATTGTCACTATGTATAGTGTACTATTGCCCTTGCACCACTACGGGGTGACGGGTTGGTGGTGTCACGGTCCGGTCGAGGAGACGGCCGCG
This sequence comes from Branchipolynoe longqiensis, assembly GCA_030323885.1. NCBI lineage: Eukaryota > Metazoa > Annelida > Polychaeta > Phyllodocida > Polynoidae > Branchipolynoe > Branchipolynoe longqiensis. The sequence goes on along the minus strand of CM059187.1, from coordinate 120,083,087 downwards.
TGTTCATGTCAAGAGACACGCGAGGGGGACGAGCAGTAGGGGAGGCAACTGGATAAAGACAAAATAACATATGGGCAAGGGAGTGTGTGTGGGGGGGGGGGGGGGGGAGTGGTAATAAGGTGAGTGGGCGGAGGGACACTGGAGAAGACTGCTGAGCAGCAGGAGGAGAACTGGGGGCGGTGTGGTCAATGTGCACAGTGTGAGCAGTGTGAGCAGTGTGAGCAGTGTGAGCAGTGTGTGCAGTGTGTGCAGTGTGTGTAATGTGTGCAGTGTGACCTGTGTTCAGTGTGTGTAATGTGGGAAGTGACCTGTGTGCAGTGTGTGCAGTGTCACGAGATTTAGTGAGTACTACTACATACTTTGCCACCGGGTGCAGTGGCCGAATCAGTAGAGCGCGTGTCTCGCGTGCGGGATATCGGGAATTTGGTTCCCGGTTGATTCAAACCAATGACTTTTAAATTGAGACTTGTCGCCTCCTAGCCTGGCGTTTGGCATTATTATGACAGGGCAAGGACTGGTTAGTGCAGTATCAGGATAATGTGACTCAGTGGGATATCGGGTCATGGTGCCGGCGGCCTGATTTCCATGTGTGGCAGCACTATAAAGTTACCATGAGTGCACACTGTCACAAGTTGGTACCCGACCTTAGATGTTGCCAGGACGTAAAACCCCAAGAACCAACCAACATACTTTGTGAGGTCCTTCCTTTGAATAACATGCTGTCAGTGCCGAGATACTGGTCTTCCAGTCCTAATGGCAAAAACTGCTACATATTTAAACATAAACAAAATGAAAAATATATAGGTAATTACAACAAAATACAGAAAAAAAGCATTTATGTACCTCCCTTATAAGGAGTGATCATTGGTGGGGCATTGCCACTGCTATATTCCTCATTACTCTGAGTTAGATAAACAAGGTTCTCCAGCATTAATTAAGCAGCGATCCTAATGACTTCCACGCATGCTAAGTCAGTACATCTTAATTAAATGAACCATGCTCAGTTCAGCCGCACGCAGCAAGATTGTCACCGACCACCCTATAGCGGGGACAAGACGTGGTGGCCAAACCCGTGAAGGAGATCAGGGTTCGATTCCTGGTAGAGTCAAACCAATGACTTATCAAATTGTTACTTGTCGCTTCCTAGCCTGGCGCTCGGCATTAATAGGATAGGATAAGGACTGGTTAGCACAATATCATGATATTGCGAGTGTCTGCGGTATCGGGGCATGACGGCAATGGCCAGGTCTCCCAGTGGAGCAGCACTATAAAAGTCACTGCAAGTGTGCACTGTCAAAAGTCGGTACCCGTCGTAATATGACCTTTGATGTTGTCAGGATGGAAAACGCCAACAAACAAAACAAACCCTATAGCAGAAGGAAGCTTTGCTGCTAAAAGCACTGATCGCATTTTAGTACTATAGTAGCGCATTGCCAAGGCTGAATTTCTGTATGATAATCTACCAGTGCTTACCTTTCGCATACAAAAGTCTGCTCACTGCTTGTAACTACTCTTGTTTTTAATCATGATAGAATTCTCCTGATTTCTGTTCAATGATATACAATTCCTAATAGCCTTTATATACTACTGTCGTGAGGGGGTGGTGGAAAGGAATGGGATATTGCGCCTAGAGCAGGTTTCGAACCCACACTTCTGCCATTCCAGGGCTAGCGTACTAACCATTAGGCTATCTAGGTTCCCTGATGCAATCACTCCTTGCCTGAGAGATGCCTTTACTTTCATATATATGTGCACACCTAGAGCATGAGTGCGCTTTTATGACTTGTCAGTATGCTTGTTGGGGTTTATGGTCGTAGCAACATCTAAGGTTTTACCAGGAATTCTTCAGATTGTGTACAGTAAGACTTTATACAATCACTACCCGACCCTAGAAAAGGCTATGCTTTCATCTGATTGTACAGCTTTGGATAACTTTGCGTTGTGACACCTTGTATGTTACAGCGTGGAAACCGGGACCTGGGAATAAGGCTATGTACGATGGCCAGGATATGCCGTCCGCAGATCTCGCAGAGGAGTACGCCGGAAGTGAGCCACAAGCACTTCCGCCGGATGTGTCCAAACTCCCCAACATTCCTGGATATGAAAATGTTGGATTCTACGGTAATGGTCAGTACGTTAAATACGTTGGCTTTGGTATGGTGGTTTTGTTGTTGCTTTTTTTTGTTAATTGTCGAAGCATGAGTAACCAGAGCTGATAATTAATTAAACTGTAAAGATTTTCAGGTAGGTGCTCTTGCCACATTTTCAGCGATTAATGCATACGTGCTTCATCTAATTATAATTTCGTAGCTCTCTAATTGTTGTGGGCGAAATTACTGGTATTCTACTGTATCTAAGTATCTAGAGCATAGAATACAATTCTATCAGGAGTTGTAATTGGTGTTAGGTACTTCGGTATTAATAATATTAATGATTCTAGTGTCACTGTAAAAATAATAAGTAATAAACAATAATTATTATTTTTAAACACATTAACAAATCAGGTCGAATGAAAAGGCGTAAATATATATATATAGATAGACATACAGACATATAGATAGATCGATAGATAGATAGATCTTCTAAAGATAGTGACCAGACGGCATAGCCGAATGAGTTGAGCGTCCGTCTCCCGTTTTCGTAGATCGTGGGATTCGAACTCATAGGTTCGAACCCTGGTTGAGTCAAACCAATGAATTACAACTTTATACTTGTCGCTTCTTAGCCAGATGCTCGGCATTATTAGGATAGGGCAAGGACGGGTTGGCTTGGTGTAAGGATAATGTGACTGAGTGGGATATCAGGTCATGGTGCTGGTGGCATGGTCTCCCAGTGGGGCAGCACTATAAAGTTGCCATGAGTGGACACTGTCACAAGTCGGTACCCATCCTGATATGATCTTACATGTTGCCAGGACATAAAACTCCAACAACCAACCAACCATCTCTTCACACTATAAATGATTCACTATTTATGACTGATGGCGCCCCCAATGGGTGTCCACCACACTATATCTGTGGCCGGCCTCCTGCCTCACCAGCCACTCAATTTTCCTTCCTGTATAAAGTACATCTACTTATGAATGGCAAGGTTTGTTTGTTTTTTTGGTAAATATGTTTATTCTGCTGAATAAGTCTGTTGTCAGTGCCGAAGCACTGGTCTTCCAGCCATTTTTCAATTCAGGGTTATTTGCACAAAAGGTATATAGAATAAGGTGTTCAATAACTGTTGAATACACAATTTGTGGCATGTAAAACAATGAAATTCTGTAACCCAAGGGTTCCATAGCAATATGGTAACAGTATTGTCATATAATTAGATCAATATTAGTCAGATCAATGTGAGTATTTACATAGCATTTAGAATGTAAGCAGAAGTTATCTTATGTATTCAGTTGGTAAAGTTGTACAGTACAACCCCGTTAAACCAAGCCCGGTCAAACCAAACGATGGGCCAATCCAGCTTGGGCGCTAGAATCGCGCATTATTTAATTTATATTACTGGAGACCACATCGGCTCACATTAAATCCATATGAAATCGAGCATTACAGATTTAATGACAGACATCTATGTTCGCGTTTAATTAGTTTTCGAACGGAAAACAAATCAAAATAGTAATTAAACAATCAAAAAGTGTGTGATCACCACCATAACAGTGCAGTGTTAGCTTCACTATGGTCGATGTCACTGAATGTGTCCAGAAGTGAATGCAATAATTATAGCTCATTACCATAAGAAAAGGGAAAACTCATATTGTCTTCCGCTGATTGGTCTCAATAATACCTGCCGAAAGTAAGTTTCTCTCTCACTTTCTCTTTTTTTTAACGAGTCCATTGCTCACATTAGAATTAGAGAGAAATATGTGCGATACTTCAGATGGTCAGTACCGTTACATAGTCCGGCTTTTTTTTAGTTTATGGCTTTCATCATCATCATCATCATCATGCTGTCGGTCGCTATGCCACAAAGACTGCTTTCATTACTTGACTGCCGCTCTCAATGGTGTTTTGTGCGGTTGTACATTTCATGAAAGCTGCCTGCAAAAGTGTTGAAGTGCTGCTGGCTTTTGCAAGTTACCAGCGGCACTCTCTCGGGGAGCAAATAGAGGTTTCACACCGGCAAGAACATGTCAAGACAGGCGCAAAACTATTTGTCCCTGCAGTGGCTGGTCGGGAGATGTTGGGAGTTCCATACATCAACCGCCCTTAATGCTGCCACAGTGACATGGTTTTCTGTTTAGGGTTTGCTCCCATAGCCTTCGGTTCTGTCAAGAACCTGTACCACAAGGCAGTGGTTTACAACTCTGCAAGGCAGGGGCGTCAAACTCCCTGAGGTATTGCTATACCTGCAATACCTGCATACCCGTTTATGGCTTTACTTTAGAGATAAATAGGGCCTATATAAGGTTAATCATTATGATGTTGTTTGAAGTAAATTTTATTTTAAAGGGTTACCTTTTGAGCTATTTGGAGCTAAAACATGCCAAATTAACTTAGGGGTTCATGTGAAACATGCTGGACACCATATGATTCAAAGGTAACATTAAATTGACTTGTTCTGTAAATTGACTCGTCCATAGAGTAGTAAATGTTTAGTAAGTGCACGGGTCTCTAAGTAAGATCTTATGGTTTTCATCTGACTATGCAGTTTTACGATGGACAGAAGCAATGTTGACAATTCCAGTTTTTGTTAAGAGAGAAAACCGTGCCATTCATAAGTAGATGTAGTTTATACCTGAAAGATAGTTGAGCGGCTAGTAAGGCAGGAGGATGGCCGCGCATTTACTGCGGTGGACACCCATTGGGGGCGGCATCAGTCATAAATAGTGACTCATTTACAGTGTGAAGAGATGGTTGGTTGTTGGAGTTTTAGGTCCTGACAACATCTAAGGTCATATCAGGATGGGAACCAACTTGTGACAGTGCGCACTCATGATGAATTTATAGTGCTGCCCCACTAGGAAATATGGCTGCCAACAACATGACCCGATATCCCACTCAGTCACATTATCCTGATACTAAGCTAACCAGTCCTTGCTCTATACTAGTAATGCCGAGTGACAAGCTAGGATGTGACAAGTATCAATTTTCAAGTCATTGGTTTGACTCGACCAGGGTTCGAGCCCCTGGGTTCGAATCGCACCATCTACCAAAATGGGAAATTTAGTGTGAAGAGAAATATTGGCAGTCAGTGACTGTGTGTTTGTGTCAGTGCTGATGCTGAGCTGAAGGCTTTTGCAACAACAACAAAAAGTCATTCATCTGGAAATGGGTTGCATCGGGTTTCAAGCACAGACTTAGGCTAAATATCGACGCCACAAGTTACGCCAGTATCAATCAGTGTGTTTGGATATATATGTTTTCCGATATCAGCACCGATGTAAGAAATGCACTAACTAACCTGAATATCACGCGTTATTTACGTAGCAGATGAGATCGCTACGGCTGGAGCAGTAGACCGACCACATCCTGGGCTATTAGTGTGGGTTCCAGAATGTTCCGGTGACGTCAACAAGACTTGGTCACAGTTAGGGTTACACTCCGCCGAGGACCCGACGCGCGTCCATAACTGACCAAACGAAACCCCAGGGGCGCACGTCACTAACAGTTCGCATCTACTTACTGACAGACATGATTAGTTGGTTGTTGGAGTGTTACGTCCAGGCAACATCTCAGGTCATGTCAGGAGGAGTACTGGCTTGAGACAGTGTGCACTCATGGCGACTTTATAGTGCTGCCCCACTGGGAGACCAGGCCACCAGCACTGACCTGATATTCCACTCAGTCACATTATCCTGACACTGAGCAAACGAGTCCTTGCCCTATCCTAATAATGCTGAGCGCCTGGCTAGGAAGCGATATGTATACATGTTAAAGTAATTTCTTACAAGAGTTCTCTGTCCGCGTTTTGGCTGGCTGAACCTACACTTCTGCCATTCTAGAGCGAGCATCCTATTGATTAGATTATCTAGGCTCCCTGGTGCTATCAATCTACCCATGCCTATCTGTCTTAACCGGACGCGGTCGCCCAATTGGTAGAGTGCAGGCTTCCCGTCCGGAAGGTCGGGTGTTCGATTCCCGATCGAGTGAAACCAATTACTTACAAAATTAATACTTGTTGCTGCTTAGCCTGGCACTCGGCCTTACTAGGATATGGCAAGGACTGGTTAGCTCAGTATCAGGATAATATGACTGAGTGGGATATCGGATCATGGTACCAGCGGTCTAATCTCCCAGTGGGGCAGCACTATTAAGTCACCATAAGTGCGCACTGTCACAAGTTTGTACCCCTCCTGATATGACCATAGACCTTGCTAGGAATTAAAACTCCAACAGACAAACTGGTTGTATGGCTCCTTGTCTGTGAAGTCAGCGCAGACTACTAGACTTGTCTCCCCTAGAATCATTAATTCTTTAAAATGGTTTATGTCCATAAGTTGCTTAAGGCCCTATCAGACCTTGCCGGACTGGGGAACCGGACGAGAACCGGACACTGTCCGGTTGTGTCCGGCGGTCTCCGGTACAAGTTTTGAACATGCACAAAACTTCTACCGGACACCACCGGACTGAGGTGTCCAGTTGGTGTCCGGTTTGTCTGGTACATGTCCGGTACCCATCCGGTACACATCCGGTACCCATCCGTACATGCCCGGTACCCATCCGTTGGTGTCCGGTTTGTCTGTTTTGTCCGGTACGTGTCCGGTAACCATCCGTTATGTGTCCGGTTCTCGTCCGGTACATGTACGGTACATGTACAGTACTTATCCGGTTGTCCGGCAGCAATTGACCCAATTACACTCCATTTCAATACATTTCGATACATTTTGTGTACCGGAGAGCACCGGACTAGAGAATTCTTTGTCCGGTGGTCTCCGGTGCTCAGTCCGGTGAGGTGTGAGAATGGCTTTTAGGTCGGCAGTGAATTACACACATACCGACAATGCATTTATATACACAGAGCTGGTTCGAACCACTACAGTGCTTAGCATGTACCGAATACTGGTCACGGCCCCAATGTCATGAGAGTGTCGCAAACACACAGAACACCGTACTGCTGCCATTCCAGGGCAAGGATCCTATCATTAGTCTATCCAAGCCCCATGGTACAATCAACCTCCCCACGCCTACCTGTTTATAGCCGTGTTTACATGGGCAATTCTGAACCGATTTAGACAAATCGATTTATATGAAGCGATGTAGTGGCGCGTTTACACGGACCGAGTTTGAAAGTGTGTCAGCGCCGGGAACCAGCAGCCTTAGTGGTGAGCCTGTAGCCGGCGAGCACTGCTATTTTACACTATCGCCGCCTGGGAACCAGCTGTATGGATTCATATAAACCACCTCGCGACCCGGTATACATGAAGTGTTTCATATGAATCGATTCAGCCCTAAAACGACATAGCGTCGCGTTTACACGTCAAATGTAAATCGATCTAGACAACTGGTTTTATATGAAGCGTTTTAACTCGCACGTGTAAACACGGCTTATGTGACTTCAATCAGTCCAGAGTACTACAAAATACTACAATAGTAAAAACACACACGCCGCGACCTATAGACCTATTTCATATGACGTCAGCATAGGCATCTAGGTCAGTGTGCATGCCTTTTGGCTGCAGGACGACACACAGTCACACTGCAAACTCAATGGCTATGAGCAATCTTCATACAGAAAAAGTTAAATATCTCTAAAACCACACCACCTAGACAAAAACCGCTTGGAACACATATAGAAAACATATTCAACGAACAGATTATATTAAATTTATATGGTTAGGGTTCTACATTTCTATTAATTTTTAATAAAATAAACGTTTTGCACTGTGCGTACCGGCAAACTCAATGGCAGTGTGCCATCGTTCTGCAGCTAAGTTTATAAACATTGAAAGGGTTTTATAGATATCTTGTAACCGGATGCGGTGGTCGAATCGGTAGAGCGCAGGCCTCCCGTGCAGAAGGTCGTGAGTTCGAATCCCAGCTGAGCCAAACCAACTACAAATTGATACATGTCGCTACCGAGCCTGGTGATCAGTATTAATAGGATAGGACAAGGACTGGTCAGTGCAGGATCAAGATAATGTGACTGTGTGGAATAACGGGTCATGGTGCCGGTTAGATACAATATTCACCCCGTACTGCTGCAGTAGGGGTGCAAACCAACCCTATGTAAAAGCTGGCGAAAATGCAGGTCAAAGAATTGAGAGCCTAATTTTACAATCTAAGAAGCAACAATTATTCTTTACATATATCTTATTGATAGCCCGCTACCTTTGAGTTGAAAAATATAATATAATATCTAGTTTAATAAGATTTAAAAGTGAAATCGACGGCGTTCTGCGGCCGCCATCTTGTCTTTTTGCATTCTCTCCCATTTCACCAAATCTGTGCCGATATAAGTAGCCATTTGATACTGGAACCACAGTTTCTAGTTCATGTTCTATACTAAAGCTATTTTCGCCAGTATTTAGACTATGTTGTCGTTCACCCGTGTACTACAAGTACCGGGTGAATCTTTTATCTAGGTGCCGGTGGCCTATTCTTGCAGTGGGGCAACACTACAAAGTCGCCATGAGTGTGCACTGTCATAAGTCAGTACCCGTCCTGATATGACCTCAGATGTTGCTAGGAGGTACAACAAGAACAACCAAACATATAACCTTGTTAACGTTGGTTTTGTTAGTAGAACGCACCGGTAGTAATACTGTCATAGTTACGTTAGCAACCGTAGGGCCATTAGGGCATGTCCGGCTAGTATGACCGGAAGTCACGGCTTGACCGGAAGACAGTGACAGTTCCGTGCATGCGAGAGTTCACTGCATTACTAAGCAAATAATCACTCACAAGCAACAAAAGACTACGTTATTAAAACACTATTTTGTGTGTCAAATGTATTGCTTAATCATATTGTTTTCCAAATATCGTTCTTTAGGTTAGCTCTGTTTGAGTTATATATGATATATATTCAATACATATATAAATATATGCATGTGTGTATATATGTACACATGTATGTGTAGCGTATTGTTTTCTATGGGGTTTTGATGTCACTGTTTTGATTTATCTGAAAAAGCTATTGTTTGATGTAGAAATCTTGATCTTCCGGCCATCAGCATATTTACATTGGCCAATATTCCATAATATCCTATGCTAATAAATAACCTTAAACCAGGTGATGTGTCATTATGGGCTGGCTTATCCACTGGTAAATGTCATTAATTGCTCGGTTTCTCTCATTAGCCGTGTGGGCTACTGTTGGTGTTGTGTGGTTTGTGGGTGGCCGTATGCACGAATCGGGGTTAGGGCCGTAACCGCGGCTAGGCTAGCTCCACACGGCTAAATGTGAGAAATCCGTATGCAATTACTGACATTTAGCCTGTGGAGCTAGCCTAGCCGCGGTTATGGCCCTAACCCCGATTCGTGCATACGGCCCATGTCTATGTGGTGTGGGAGGTTAAAAATCCCTTGGGTCGGTAAAAGTGTAAGCTCGGGCTTTCTATCGACCAGCAGTGGAATGAGGAAGACCAGTCGTCTATGACTGAAATTTCCCCTGCTTAAACAACTAATGGACCAACAAATTAAAAATTAAAAATTAAATTGCTTTGTTCATTATGGTCGTTGCATTGTTAGTAGAAGTGCGGTCTGATAACTGGCCCAGATACGTGTCTTGGACAGAGATCCCATGTTCCAACCACAAGGCAATGCCAGTTTGAAATGAATGAATCATTGGGCGCCAGTGAACAGGTGGAACCCTACCTACAACATACCGGGTGCGGTAGATGAATCGGTAGAGCGCGGGCCTCGCGTGTGGGAGATCGGGAGTTCGGTTCCCGGTCGAATCACACCAATGACTTATCAAATTGATACTTTCGCTTCCTAGCCTGGCACTCGGCATTAATAGGATAGGGCAAGGACTGGCTAACTCAGTGACAGGATAGGACTGAGTAGGATATCGGGTCATGGTGCCGGTGGCCTGATTTCCCAGTCGGTACCAATCCTGGTATATCCGTTGATGTTGCCAGGACGTAAAACTCCAACAACCAACCAACCTGCTTTAAAGACCAATGTACACAGACCAAAATCGCGAACTAATTTGTTTGTTGGGGTTTTACGTCCTAGCAACATCCAAGGTCATATCAGCACGGGTACCGACTTGTGACAGTGCACATTCATGGTGACTTTCTAGTGCTTCCCGACTGGGAGACCAGGCCACCGGTACCATGACTCAATATCCGACTCAGTTGTATTATCCTGACACTGAGTTAACCAGCCATATCCTAGTAATAACGAAGGTCAGGATAGGTAGCGACAAGTAGCAATGTTGTAAGTCATTGGGTTGACTCGGGCGGGATTCGAACTCCCAACCTTCTGCACGGAAAGCCAGCGCTCTACCGATTCGGCCAGCGCGTTCTTGCACCACCATGGAAAGCCTTAGCAACACACTTTAAATATAACAAATATATTTAAAATTTAAAGTCGCAATGTTAACTTCTGCTTTCACATCTTGAATTACAGGAAATGTATTGTCGGGGGAGATGATGAAAATGAGAAATATTGCGCCTAGAGCAAGAATCGAACCAACATCTCTCGCATTCCTGACTACTGTGTTAACCATTTCACCAAATAAGCTCCCTCTCCCTAACGTCATCCATGCCCACCTATCTAAGAGGCTCCTTGCCTGTGAGGTTAGGGCAGACAACTACCCTCGTCCCCCTGGAATTGTAAGTGTTTTTAAGTGGTTTACATCCATAAGTTGCTTAATGCTTACAATTACATACATACAGAAATGCACTCATATATATATACATACACAGGGGCGGTTTATAAAAAAAAACATACATCACACAGCTTGTACAGGATCATGGTCATGAAAACAGTGGTGTCATGGGGGTGATTAAAATGGGAAATTTTGCAATTGCACCTAGAGCAGGAATTCAACCCACATCTCTTGCATTTCGGACTAGTCTGCTAACCATTACACCACCTAGGTTTCCTTATGTCATCACCTTATCCACCTTTAGCTCTCTATGTGGCTCATTGCCTGAGAGGTCAGTACACACCACTACAGTATCATGCCTGACCTTGTTATCCATAAATCCTATGATATAGGATTCTGCTCAGTTCACGCTATCCAGGCGTCGTAAGCACCAATCGGTGTTAGGGCCGTATCCACGGCTAAGGTAGCCCTGCACGGCTAAATGTGACAAATTGGTATGCACCAATCGGAGTTAGCGCTAACCACGGAATTTAACCTAGGCTAAGCTAAACCACTTTCTGAGTTGGGGTTAGGGCCTATCCGGTACGGTTAGTGTGAGTGTGTGGCTCTCAATCTATTGAATGCGATCATATTTAACAGAATTACATAGGCAAATCGTGAAATTTCAGTAAATTAACCCTAAAATCAAAGTGAGATTAACGCTGATGCCGTAACGGTGGCGATATTAATATTTTCGAATCGACTAGTGTAAAGTCAACAAATCGCCCCCGGCGCAGCGACGTTGATATCCATACTGTCCAAACGTCAACCAAACATGGCCGCCGCCATCGCCGCCGAATCGGCGGGAATATATTACGCCCAAATCTATTAAATGCTGTCATATTTAACAGAATTACATACGCAATAAGTGAAATCTTATCAATTTAACCCTAATTTCGAACCGATATTAACGCTCCCGCCGAATTGGCGCTGTTATTCCTATTGTCGACTGGAGGGAATTCCCAAATCTATAAATAAACTCACGGTTAGCTATCCGTCCCGGCTAGAACATTGGTGCATACCGATTCACACATTTCTCCAACCCGCCGCTACCCCGAGGTAGCTACCCGTGGCTAGTGCCTTAGCTCCGGCTAAGCCTTAGCACCGATTGGTGCATACAGCCCCTGGGGCCCTATGCACGAATCAGGGTTAGGGCCGTAGCCACGGCTAGGCTAGCTCCACATAGCTAAATGTGAAAATTGGTATGCAATTACTCACATTTAGCCGTGTGGAGCTAGCCTAGCCGTGGTTACGGCCATAACCCTGATTCGTGCATACGGCCCCTGGGGCCATATTCATGAGCTCGGGGTACGCTTAGCCGGAGGGTAGGCTTAACCGTTGGGTAGGTATCCCGCGGGTTAACGGAGGAGATTAATTGGGTCAATGGGTATTCACCAATGCACTAGCCGGTGCGGATAGCTACCCGTTCGATTATTTATAGATTTGGGAATTCCCTCCAGTCCCTGCGGCGGCGGCGACTTGTTTACTTTACATTCGTCGATTCAAAAATATTAATATCGCCGCCTTTGCGCCAGCAGCGTGAATTTCACTTCGGATTTAGGGTTAAATTGATAAGATTTCACTTATTGCGTATGTAATTCTGTTAAATATGACTGCATTTAATAGATTAGGGCGTAAGAAATTCACGCCGATTCGGCGGCGACGGCGGCGACTTGTTTACTTTACATTCGTCGATTCGAAAATATTAATATCGCCGCCTTTGCGCCAGCAGCGTGAATTTCGCTTCGGATTTAGGGTTAAATTGATAAGATTTCACTTATTGCGTATGTAATTCTGTTAAATATGACAGCATTTAATAGATTTTGGCGTAAGAAATTCCCGCCGATTCGGCGGCGGCCATATTTACTTGACGTCGACAGTATGGATATCGACGTCGCTGCGGCGGCGGCGATTTGTTTACTTTACATTCGTCGATTCGACAATATGCATAACGCCGCCAATGCGGCGGCAGCATTAATATCGCTTCGGATTTAGGGTTAATTTGAATAAATTTCACTTATTGCGCATTTAAATCTATCAAATATGATCGCATTGAATAGATTCAGAGCCACACACACTCACTATCCCCTCGGGATAGTGGCTTACCCCTGGGTCGAAATTGGGGTAGCGTACCCTCCGGATAGAGCCCCAGGGTAGTGCTACCCCGAGCTCATGAATAAGGATTTTCCGCCGTTAGCCGGGGGGGTAGCGTACCCCCCGGTTACAGCCTCAGGGTAGCGCTACCCCGAGCTCATGAATATGGCCCCTGGTGGTTACATGTGTGTCAAAACGGCAAAGCGTATGCATTCCAGAGTCATTGGGGCTTCATTCCCATATCGGGCAATAACTCTTATTATTATCGAGAGTGAGCCGAAGCAGGTGAGAAACGGCGAATAAGCAAAAGAGAGAGCAACAGAGCTCAAAAGTGAGAGTATGAGTTCTTTAGAGAGCACAGAGACAGCCAGAGCATCCAAGAGAATGTGAGAGAAAGTGAACTGAGAGGGAAAGTGCAATCTAGAGAGCAAGAGAACGAGACAGTAAGAGAGCGGGAGAGATGGAGGGATGAGAGATTGAGGGATGAGAGATGGAGGGATGAGAGATGGAGAGATGAGAGATGGAGGGATGAAAGATGGAGATGAGAGATGGAGGGATGAGAGATGGAGGGATGACAGATGGAGGGATGAAAGATGGAGGGATGAGAGATGGATATATGAGAGATGGAGGGATGAGAGATTGAGGGATGAGGGGATGAGAGATGGAGGGATGAGCGATGGAGGGATGAGAGATGGAGGGATGGGAGATGGAGGGATGAGAGATGGAGGGATGAGAGATGGGGATGATGGGTGTATGAGAGTGAGAGATGGGGATGAGAGATGGGGATGAGAGGAGGGTGAGGTGGGGGTGGTGTGTGGATGGAGGGATGAGAGATGGAGGGATGAGAGATGAGAGATGGGGGATGAGAGATGGAGGGATGAGAGGTGAAGGGATGAGAGATGGAGGGATGATAGATGCATAGATGAGAGATGGAGGGATGAGAGATGGAGGGATGAGAGATAGAGAGATAGTGTGAGACACAAAGAGAAGCACTCTTGAGGTATTTAAGCATAATGTGAAAATGCACATGATCTCTAATTCAACACCCCCATTGTTGCTCCCCCCCCCCCCCCGCGGTTAGAGCTGGAGCTGATCACACTGATCACATGTTGAAATAACACATTTTTTGTAAAGCCAAGAGTTCTGTTTTACTGACGGTTCGCCACACATTTCCACCAAAATGGACTAAAACCAAATTCACCCATTTGCGTCGGGTAAATAAGGTTATTTGTATCGTCTGACAGGAACTGATTTGTATTTGTTCTTGAGACACGCCTTATGGCTTAGGTTATCTTTCTTTTTGCAGATGTTGGTTGGTTTTTGGAATTTTATGTCCTGGCAACATCTAAGATCATATCAGGACATGTACCGACTTGTGACAGTGCACACTCATGGCAACTTTATAGTGCTGCCCCACTGGGAAATCAGGCCACCAGCAGCATGACCAGATATCCCATTCAGTCACATTATCCTGATGGTGAGCTAACCAGTCCTTGCCCTATCCTATTAATGCCGAGCACCAAGCTAGGAAGCAACAAGTATCAATTTTATATGTCATCGGTTTGACTCGACCGGGAACCAAACTCCCGGTCTCCCTGACTGCTCTACCGATTCGGCCATCGCGTCCGGTACTTTTGCAGATATACCGCAAACATTTAATTAGCTGAAAATGTAATAACAATATTTTAACATTTTAAAATTGTTCTTGTAATTAAATAGTGTAAATAACCGACGGTAAGCATGGAAGGAAAACCACTGCCTCGGCGCTGAAGATAGATTGTATTCAGATCAATACAAATGTTTCCAATAAAAGATTTTAAAATGTTTTTGAATTTTCGTGGGGTTACTTGTTAATAAGACATGTCGTGTGGGCATACTGGGATTGTATCGTGAACAACGCCTGGGGCTCCCTTTAATGTGCTCGCCCTGGCGTCCGTTCTTTGCGGATCTATCAGCTTTGAAGCTTACTTAGGGGGCCATTCACCAACAGTTCATTGACTAATCGCTCATTTTTATAATTACATTCAAAAACCTGCATTTTCAACAACAAATAGCAATAATAAATCGGAAAATGGCCATCAAAACTATGCACATTTCGCTGTTGACTGTAGAGTGATATTCATTCAATTAGGAGTTAAGTGGATTGTTAGTATGACGCTCACTAAGGGCACGTCGTACTAAAGTTTCAACATTTGTCCAGTTGTTATAGTGTCACTGAGCCATCAGGATACTCGTGCATTCGCATAGTGAAATCAACCACAATTATGCGCCCGTCCTGATATGGCCTTAGATGTTGCCAGGACGTACAACTCCAACAACCAACCAACCAATTATCCGCCATGCTTACGGATATAGCTGCAAGTGTGGAGAGATTTGTGGTAGAATTATGCCATAGTCCCGGACGCGGTGGTCTAATTGGTAGAGTGCAGGCTTCCCGTGCAGAAGGTTTGGAGTTCGAATCCCAGGCGAGTCAAACCAATGACTTATCAAATTGATACTTGTCGCTACCTAGCCTGGCATTCGGCATCAATGGGTTTGGGCAAGGACTGGTTTGCACAGTATCAGGATAATGTGACAGTGTGGGATATCGGGTCATGGTGCTGGCAGCCCAGTCTCCAAGTGGGGCAGCACTATAATTTATAAAAGTCGCCATGAGTGCACACTGTCACAAGTCGGTCCCTCTCCCTGATATAACCTGAGATGTTGCTAGGACGTAAAACAACAAGCACCTATAGGATAGTTACCGTTTGTTTATTGTTGTTTTACGTCCTAGCAACATCTGAGGTCATATCAGGACGGGCATAGTTACTTGGCATGGTTGGAATTAATGGGCGCTGGCGTGTTGGTAAAAAGCCAGAGACGCAGCCAAATGAATCCAATTATCAGGTCCTGGGGGTCTCGTTGCCATTGGCAAGACCGGACAGGGTGGCTCATCAGTAGAGCGCAGGTTACCCGTGTGGAAGGTCGGGAGTTCGAATCGTGGTCGAGTCCAACCAATGACGTACACAATTGGTACTTGTCACTACCTACCCTGGCACTCTAGGATAGGGAAAGGACTAGTTAGGTCAGTACCAGGATAGTGTGGCTGTGTGGGAATTCGATTCGACAATATGAATAACGCCGCCAATGCGGCGGCGGCGTTAATCTCGGTTCGATTTTAGGGTTAATTTGATTAAATTTCACTTATTGCGTATGTAAATCTGTCAAATATGATCGCATTGAATAGATTTGGCTGTAATATATTGCCGCCGATACGGCGGCGACGGCCATGTTTAGTTGACGTTCGACAGTATGGATATCGACGTCGATGCGGCGGCGGCGATTTGTTTACTTTACATTCGTCGATTCGACAATATGAATAACGCCGCCAATGCGGCGGGAGCATTAATAACGGTTCAATTTTAGGGTTAATTTGATTAAATTTCACTAATTGCGTATGTAATTCTGTTAAATATGATAGCATTGAATAGATTTGGGCTGCATCCTGACACTAACCTAACACTAACACCGCTGTAAACCTGCTATGGGCTGGGGTTAGAATCTCCGAGTTTAAACCCATGGTGTTTGTCTAACACTGCTCCATGCATAGCAACTTTTCAGCGCTAAACCAGAAATCCCGCCCTAACCGCAGTTTGGCTCGCTAACACTGATCCATACATATGGCCCCCGAGCTCTCCAGTCTTAATTACTCATGTATTACGCATCGTATAATATCGACTTGTATTCCTACACCATAATCTGATGCCAGAACCTATGTAACTCCTGTATCTTTAAAAGGAATCATTTCCATGACATATCTGTATGCATCCCATATAATTTCCTAGCTTGCTGTTTACCTTGATGTTATTCTTAAATAGTCTAATTGTTTAGGTACTTTTGCTAGTTACTAATTCTTCATTGCTGCGGGCACAACAGACGTGGAAGCTGAAGTGGGACAAAGGACATGACTTTATTTCGGGCGCAGGCCCCCAGCGGCATTACATGTGAGTTATTGTGAGGCTGGGAAGTCCCGGCTGACATAAGATCATGCACCGATGATAACATATGGGTGTGAGATGGGAGATGCGACATATGGACAATTAGCAATGAGATAATCAACATTTACATAAGAACATGATAGCAGATTTAGAGACAATAATGAGTTGAAGGTGATATGTCAATTGATCGGATGTCAATTGGTGATTGTCCATTTTTTCTCTTTGATTGTTTTTCATCATGTTTGTTTATTCATTTGATTGGCTGTGCTAATCAATTGGCAGGTGTGGGTGGTTGAAGAAAAGGTAGTAGTAGTGGTAAGTCCGGAGCACTGTTGGAGACTGACCATCCTTGTGTGGGTGAGATGGTCTCTGGATATTGTTGTGATTTGATTGGTCGGTTAGGTTGTGTTGTGATTGGCTGAGAGCTGTGGGAGGATGGCAGCATGGCCCACCCTGGTGTGCCGTCACCCCCCCCCCCCCTGGCGGCAGCTCGGAAACCCACCCCACTCCATGTGGCCCCCCCCACTGGGAAGCCCCCCCCCCCCGGAACCCCCCTATCAGTGTCATGGGGTGGGAAGCCCTAGCAGCTTCGCAGTCCCTGTGCCCAGCAATGAGCCCAAATGAGCGTCTCCGCTCATTTCAGACAATTTGGACAGATGCATTTGGGTGTACAGCTAGTAGATTACCCTCTTGGGGGATGCTAACCAAAAACACCCTACAATCTGTTATGGTAAAAAGCGGACGCGGTGGTCGAATCGGTAGAGCGCAAGCATCCCATGCGGGAGATCGGGGGTTCAATTCCCGGTCGAGTCAAACAAATGACTTACAAATTTATACTTGTCACCTCCTAGCTTGGCGGCCATCATTAATAGTATAGGGCAAAGACTGGTTAGTTCAGTGTCAGGATAATGTGACTGAGTGGGATATCGGGTCATGGTGTTGGCAGCCTGATTTCCCAGTCAGGCAGCACTATAAGTATAAAGTCGCATTGAATGTGCACTGTCACAAGTCGGTACCCATCACGATATGACCGTAGATGTTGCCAGGACGTAAAATTCCAACAACCAACCAATTTATCCTGGATAGAAAACGTTTGTTTTATTTAACGACACCTCATTTTTATCATCGGCTATTGGATGTCAAACATACAGTCATTCTGACATATTTCTTTAGAGGAAACCCGCTGCGGCCACATAGCCTACTCTTTCCGATAAGCAGCAAGGGGTCTTTTATATTTACTTTCCCAGAGACAGGCCAGCACATACCACAGCCTTTGATGAACCAGTTGTAGACCACTGGTTGGAACGGAATTTAGCCCAAACTGCAAATGTATCCACTGAGCAGGATCGATCGGATGATCCAAACCTTCACAGGTGGACACTCTACAACCTGAGCTAAGTCCCGCTCCTTTCTCCTGGATAGATACCCACGTGGTCTGAGTGCCAGCCTAGACCTATAACCACTGATAATTGCTTGCAATTATCCACCGTCTTGTCTGGCGCAAATCTGCCACAGACATGAAATGTCCCAGAAATGGGACACGACAGGCTAGCTCATATAAAACTCTGCCATTGAAGGCCTTTTGTATCCAGTCTTATCCCTACCCCTTTTACCATTGAGAAATTGTCTTCTCCCATATGGGACCACCTTTCGTGGTGGCCATTTAGTATTGCAGTTTTTTGCAACCTTCAGTCATCATATATGACTGTAAACCCCACATTTCATTCATTCATTCGGCCTTTTTAGCTTCTACTAACAAATTATTGTCGTCTAACACTTAATCCTTTTTTATTAATACTGCATAATCTAGGAGAAGGATAAACCTTTCGAAGGAAAAGCACTTATCTAGGTTTCAACATATGTATCTAACTTAGATACTGGTGCAAATATTAAGTATTTGTCACTACATAGAAGAGCATACTAAGTCAATTTAATAGAACCTGTTACTGCTGAAGCCGATGGGGTTAGAACTTTTTACAAGCATGCCAACATTATTTCTTCCATGTGTGCACTTCACATATCTCCCAAGTTAGTCATTATAAAATAGTTCCCTCAAAATAAAGGAAGGTTGATTATAACAATGAACCTGATATATTTATCTCAGAAAATAGGAAACACTAAACCATCAGACTATGCAATTATAAGCTATGAAAATGTCAATTGCTGATAATTGATATTCCATATTATACTGCTCTCTGCCTTACTTTAGTAATGCCAGACATTAATAAATGCAATGACAGGTATAAATTGTATGAGTCCATGATTTGACTCGGCTGGGGATCGAACCCTCAAACTTCACCAATGTGGCCATCCCTTACATGACTCTTGCTTTGTAGACCATAACAATCTAACTTGCGAGTGTCTGAACCTCTTAATTATCCATGGCCAAGCTGTCCTTTGCCAATACAATTGACTTGCAGCCAAGACGCATAGTTCGGAATATCTAAATGTATCCAGAGGTAAGTTGGTGTACATCCAGAATTATTTTATCACCTTAATATTCGTTCGCTATTTAGAAATAGGAAGAAACATTAAGTTATATATGTGATGCTTTGTCAATAAATATGTAAAAGGATTTCTTTCAAATTTATCCGTCTATTCCTCCATCCCATTATCAACCTTCTATTGCTGAAAGAGCCCTCCATTATCACCCTCTAGTTATCACACTTGCACCTAGATGGCGCATCGAGCATTCACGCTCCTTCACTGCCAGCGTTTGAATTCCAACACATATGACATTGAGGTTAAGAGTTTCCTTGATCCAAAGTGTTTCCCTTCCTCTTACACCTACACCATTCCCATATCGACCATAAATTCGCCATGAGTGCGCACTGTCACAAGTCGGTTCCCGTCCTGATATGACTTTAGATGTTGCTAGGACATAAAACAACAACAACCAACCTATTAGTCGTGCATAGTCTGGCCTGATTAGGTAGAGTTCCATGTTGTCCAGTAAGTGACCTTCTGGTGAACCAATTTCAGGACACACTCCGTCTGATTTCTATTCAGCAACACAGTACTAGCAGACCAGCTGGTCGCCCAATCAACCGTGCACTGGCTCGGTTATCGGTTGGCAGGTAGGCAGGCTAGTGCTTGAATACGTAATAAACATACTCAGTCCAGTTGCAGATTGAGAAGCTGCCCACGCGGCTCTGGAATGGGGGACATTTCGGGTAGTTATTTTTTCCGACGATAGGTGGCGCATCGCTACTAGTGGGCCTAAACCCACAAGACAACATGCAATCAGTACTCATGACCATACCATTACAATGTCAGTATACAGGACCATACTGTCAGTAGGTCAGTGTACAGGACTACAGTTAGTATGTCAGTACACCGGACTACAGTCAGTACACATGACCATACTATCAGTATGTCAGTACACTGGACTAGTCAGTACACAGGACTACAGTCAGTACTCAGGACCATACCACCAGTATGTCAGTACACCGGACAACAGTCAGCACACAGAACCATACAGTCAGTATGTCAGTACACAAGACTACCGTCAGTACTCAGGACCATGGCATCAGTATATCAGGACACATGACTAGTCAGTAGACAGAACTATACTGTCAGTATAATTCCATACTCTATATTGTCAATACACAGGACAATAATGTCAGTACACAGGACTACAGTCAGTACACAGGACAATACTGTGAGTACACAGGACAATACCGTTTGTATGTCAGTACAGAGCACTACAGTCAGTACACAGGACAACACCCTCACTATGTCAGTGCACAGGAGTAGTCAGTACACAGGACCATGCCATCATTATGTCAGTACACTGGACAACAGTCAGTACACAGGACTATAACATCATTATCTCAGTACACAGTAGAGCAGAATACAGTCAGGACACATGACTATACAATCACTAAGTCAGTACACAGGACTACAGTCAATACGCAGAACTATACTGTCAATAGGTTTTTAGGCCCATTGGTTCAGTGGCGACGGCAACGGGAATTGTTTGAACCACAAAATCGTAATGTCCCCCATTCTAGGGTGATTCTCTCAAACTGGGCACCACACATTTGGTTTCCAATTTTGCAACGCTGAGAATTAATTCTTTCTTTTATTGATAGCAAGTCAAATAATTAGTGCTGCCTTTGGGTATTAAGTATGTTAGCAATACTACATAATCTTAATCTATCCCACAAAAGATATTAAAGGTATACTTGTACGATTTTGTGCTAAACTGAAAATGTTGAAAATTACATATCAACATCATGCATTTACCCAAACTTATTTGTAAAACTTGTTTAAGACCTTTTTCTTGCAGGACAACTTTATTTGCTTAACTCTAATCAATCAAATCTTGTTTGACTTTGCTTTGTAGACTAAAGTGATGTTCTGGATGTGTCTTTGATTTCCATACACAAGTGATATCAAAATATTGGTCAATTCATATAAGATCTAAATCAAAAAGTGAAATAGTGTTTTTGTCAACTCTAACATATGCACAACATACAAACCTTCATAGGATTGTGGATTCTGTCGTTGTTTGGAATGGTTTTTGCTATTATTTGGAAAGTTGTCACTTTTTAGTTTTTTTTAGTTTTTTTTACTAAATGTATTTTATTCAGCGAATAATGTCTTGTGTCAGCGCCAGAGCACTGGTCTTCCGGCCTTTCATTACAATTTGTTGGTACATAAATGACAATATCAGTTGCAATAATAACCACATGAAAAACCTATTCGATAATAGAAGCATAATATAAATTGACTATTTGTCGTAATAGTAACTGCATGCAATTTCAGTTCAACATATGTATTATGCACTTGGTGAGCATGCATCAATAAATGTACAAGATGACTCTAGAATTGTCTTTAAACACCTCTTTCTTCCTTTACGTTCTCTTCTTTTTTCAAAAAGATATAACATATCTCCAATACACATATATATATCATATTGTAAATATGCAAATCAGTGGATCCAATATCCAATACCAAATGCGGAAACCTGCCCATTTTTTTTTTTTTTTTAATCACATCACAAGTGTTCTGTTCTGTGTGGCCTAATGATGGGATCGAGGTCTGAGATTGCAGTGGGGACTTACATCAGACAGGTTTTATGTCAATTGAAAGGAAAATGTTAGGTAATAGGTTTTGAAAGAAGGTGTAGTAGGGGTGGGGTAGGGGTGTCACATTTTCAGTTTCAGAGATTGACCCAGACACCTCCTTATTATGCCTCTCCCTAGTTATTGTCTGATGGTCTACGAGGAAGAACTGAAGCTGCGACTCGGCATGTTTACACGCTTGGATGGATGTGGAATAGAGATACCCCTAGCCCCTCTCCTCCACAACAGGCCACCAGACGGGATGGCCAAATGAGTTAGAGCGTCCGTCTCCCGTGTTGGTAAACCATGGGATCGTGGGTTCGAACCCTGGGCGAGTCAAACCAATGACTTAAAAAGTGATACTCGTCGCTTCCTAGCCAGGCATTCAGCATTATTAGGATAGGGCAAGGACTGGTGTGCTCAGTGTCAGGATAATATGACTTAGTGGCATATCAGGTCATGGTGCTGGCAGCCTGGTCTCCCAGTGGGGCAGCACTATAAAGTCGCCATGAATGCGCACTGTCACAAGTCGGTACCCGTCCTGATATGACCTTAGATGTTGCTAGGACGTAAAACAGCAACAAACAAACAACAACAACCACAACAGGCTCCATACTTGAAGCATATGTTGAACATATGAACACATTGTCCCCGATGACCAAACACTGTAGTGTGTATGTTTGTTTTGTTTGGGCTTTTACATCTTAGCAACAACATCTATGGTCATATCAGAACGAGTACCGACTTATTTCTGTGTGCACTCATGGCCAGTTTGTATGTTTGTTTTGGGGTTTTACATCTTAGCAACAACATCTATGGTCATATCAGAACGAGTACCAAATTATTTCTGTGTGCACTCATGGCCAGTTTGTATGTTTGTTTTGTTTGGGGTTTTACATCTTAGCAACAACATCTATGGTCATATCAGAACGAGTACCGACTTATTTCTGTGTGCACTCATGGCCAGTTTGTATGTTTGTTTTGTTTGGGGTTTTACATCTTAGCAACAACATCTATGGTCATATCAGAACGAGTACCAACTTATTTCTGTGTGCACTCATGGCCAGTTCATAGTGCTGGTCCACTGGGAGACCAGGCTGCCAGCACCATGATCCGATATCTCCACCCAGTCATTAATCCTGATACTGAGCTAACCAGTTCATGTTCTATTCTAGTAATGCTAAGCGCCGGGCTAGGTAGCGACAAGTATAAATTTGGTAAGGCATTGGTTTGACTCGGCCGGAATTCGAATCCCCGACCTTCCACATGGGAAGCCAGTGTTCTTACTGATTAATCCACTGCGTCTGATCCCAAACACCGTAGAGTTATTGCACTAAATTTGTTTCCAGTATAGACTGAAGTCATTTCATGGCAACCACAAATCTACAATAAATAAAATACCACTTCTTCTGTGTAAGTGAAGCTGTGTCTACTGTTGCAGTGTGCTTCACTCTTACTTACATACGCCCCCTTACATGTATGTGACCCGTAAAGTGGAGCGGGACGTAGCTCAGGCAGTAGAGTGTCCACGTGTGAAGGTTTGGGTCATCTGATCGAATCCTGCTCAGTGCACCCATTTGCAGTTTGGGCTATTTTCCGTTCCAACCAGTGGTCCACAACTGGTTCATCAAAGGCGGTGGCATGTGGTGTCCTGTCTGTGGGAATGTGCATATAAAAGATCCCTTGCTGCTTATCGGAAAGAGTAGCCTATGTGGCGGCAGCAGGTTTCCTCCAAAGAAATATGTCAGAATGACCATATGGTTGGGGTCCAATAGGCGATGTTAAGAATCAATTTACTCTAGAGACGTCTTTAAATAAAACTAACTTTTTATTTACCCCTAAAATGAGCATGGGTGTTGGTTGGTTCTATTTATTGCCACTGTACGTCCAGACCGCATGTGGTGGCCGAATCTATAGAGTGCAGTCTTCCCGTGCGGAAGGTCAAGAGTTGGAATCCCAGCTGAGTCAAACCGATGACTTATGAAATTGATACTTGTCACTACCTAGCCTGGAGAGCTAGCTTGCTATGACAGGGCAAGGATAAGGTCAGTATCAGAATATTGTCACTGAGTGGGATATCGGGTCATGGTGCTGACAGCCTGGTTTCCCCAGTGGGTAAGCACTATAAAGTCACCATGAGTGTGTACTGTCATAAGGCTTCACCCATCTTGATATGATCTTAGATGCTGCTAGGACATAAAACCCCAAAAAACAACTTGTACATGCAAGACTCAGACGAAACACGACAGGTTAAATATAATTGACTGGTGGGTGGGAAATAAAAACTCAATTAAACTCTTGCACCATGGCCAGCCTTTCGGAACCGACAGCTAATTAATCCAAAATAGCATTTCCGCTAGCCACGATACATGACGGACACAACCACTGGCTATTTGTGTCGTTGGGAATAATGAAAGGGGTGGTGGGATCGGGGACTATTATTTGTTTTGGTGGGTTCATGAATCAAACAACATGACATATGTGCATTTAGCTAGTCATGTATGCGAAATAGTACCATCGACCAGTGTACTGGTATATCCCCCCCCCCCGCGCCTACTCCGATTTCTATCCCATCCCCCTTCCTCCCAATATTATACCGCAATGAATTGACTTGACTTTGGGGGTGGTTTGTAACCTTACGACGGTTACTGGTTGCAGAACTGCAACATTAATAGAGAGGCTCCAATAAATCGGCCCAATCTTTGGTTGAAGATTAAACTTCAGTAGGGAGTATTGTTGAAGCTGGGGACATCTTTACAACATTGTAACAGCGAAGCGTTGAGGTTGCCCCGAATCTCTTCGGTCTGGCAGTAGTTGAGCGGTAGTTGGATCTTGTATCCAGTCGACAGCAGCAAGGGTTTCGTGGAAGGGCTGGTAAAGATGGGTGCAGCGGTGGTTCCAGCAACGAGAACAAAGCGAGAGAAAACATAAAGGTACAGGACCCCACCCAAGCACACAACTCCCCTGGTCAGGGGGAGGAGTATGCCTGGGGGAAAAAAAGGGTAGAGTATGGGAAAGAGAAATGAGCAGAGTTGAGTCAAAGGACCGTGTCTATTTGCTCTATGGTGACCAACCAGTGAGTTATAGACACGGACAGAGTAAGAGTAGAAAGTGAAATGCCAGCGGGCTCCCCCTCCTAGAACTCTTTTCAGACATATCAAGGAGGAGCAAGGCCGGCGGAGAGGAGATAGAGAGAGGTGTGGACAGAGTGCGGTCCGGATAGCAAGTGTCTGAGTCTGTACCACAATGAATATATTCGGGATGTGAAATATATTGTGGTAAAACTGCCCCCAGAGGCAATAATATACTGGGAATATATTGCCTACTGTAGTATAAAAGGTGTGCTATGATGTGAGATTTGATATGTGAAATGTTTGAGGAATGCTGGTTGTAGTGGTATGCCTGGCGTTAAACATGTAGTGCGTTTTCTAGTTTTAACTGGTGGTGATGATGGTGGTGGTGATGGTGGTGGTGCAGGTGGTGGTGATGGTGATAGTGGTGGTGATGGTGGTGTTGATGGTTGTGGTGATGGCAGTGGTGATGGTGGTGATGGTGATAGTGGTGATGATGGTGGTGGTGATGGTGGGTGTGATGGTGGTGGTGATGGTGGCGATGATTGTGATGGTGGTGGCGGTGGTGGTGGTGATGGTGATGGTTATTGTGGTGGTGATGGTGATGGTGGTGGTGGTGATAGTGGTGATAGTGGTGGTTGTGGTGGTGGTGATGGTGGTGATGGTGGTGGCAGTGGTGGTGCTGATGGTGATGGTTATTGTGGTGGTGATGGCGGTGGTGGTGGTGACGATGATGGTGATACAATTTGGACTAGATATCTTCAGCTAACATTCTAGTAACATAGGTGGGAAACTTCTTGATAAATGGTTTACTATTGTTATCGATGGCACATTTAACAGCACTGGAAATGTCAATTGTGAACTAATATATATGTATGCAGTATTAGTACATATGTTGATTAAACAGTGGAAATGTAAATCGTGAACAAATGGTCTCCCTCATTCCACTGCTCCTCGCCTTATCCTAATAATACCAAGTGTCAAGCTTGGTAGCGAAAAGTATCAATTGTTATGTCATTGGTTTGACTCAACTAGGGGTTCTAATTTTACCATTACAGAAGATCGCCATAGTAGATCTGGGTTTTCAAAATGTTATTTATATATATCTGACCTAACACCCAATAAAGCTCTGGAATTATTGGCATTTGTCAAATTATTCGTGATTTGTTCGTCGAAACTCACTGACTTTCCGAGAACAAATCAGATTTGGCAATCATTAACCTGACCTTAATAATATTACTTGTATTAATCCATTCATCATCTATTTTCGGCTGCATATCTAACGTTTGTTTAACCAAAGCCCCAGTCACACTAAGGCTTGCGACCAATGGTGACCACTTTGCAACCCTCCCCGAAAAACACCATTGGTCGCCAACTGGTCACTGACTGGTCGCCAAGCTATGAAAATGGTCAGTGACCATCTTAATCACAAGCAGTCTTTGATGCAGCAGCTGCAACCTCCTTGCGACCAAATTGGTCGGCAACCAGTGAGGACTACCTTGTGACCACTTTGCGACCACTTGCAACCATTTTGAGAACACCCATATTTTGTGGTCGCAAAGTGGTCGCAAGCATAGCATGACCAGATGACTGGAGTATTTGAGACCAAACTGGATTTAATTGTTCTCCGAAATAGCCTCATGAATTCATGTTATTCATTTTGTGTTGCTTACAGGAGTACATTGGCGGAAAAAGTCGAAAGGTAAAATATAAATATTCCATACTCTATATCTAAGTGTTGTTGTTTTTATATTGTCATGAATCCTGATAAAATCTTACACGAGTGATAAATTCGAAATTTAATTAAACCATTGCCAAAAAAAACGTAAATTCAATCAAATATAATTATTTTGTAAAAATGAGGAACTAATGCTTCCAGACTGCTTTGTCGCGTAGTCAATGTCATCCAATGACCTTATGTATATCAATGTGGCATTTTCTTTCTTTACTAATTGCATTATTAAAATATAGATATAGAATAATGAATAGGGGTTAAATTCCCCCATTACCATAAAATAGCAGCGTATATGTAGAGAGTAAAACAACTTACGCACCCAACTTAGTAGTCGCTGAATGTAAATTCACATGCAAATATATATTTATTAAATACTTCTCGCAAACGTTGCATAGTTATATTATAATTGGCTCATCGTTGCACCCATGCTTTCTGTAGACTATGATACCAGATGCAAAGATGCATTATTTACATAACCTGCTTAATGCGAGGAAATATTCGGATAATCTAACTTGAGCTATATAGCATTTAACTAAATTTGGATATGGAATCTTTAACTATTAAAGTACTACTGGTAATGGCCTGCAAGCTACCAATTCCGGTAAGGATGGCTAAGAATTAATTAATTAATTAAATAGCCTTGAGTTTTATCTGCTTTGTATGGTTCCTGGTTTAGCGGTTATTTCCCAAAATTGAAAATTCTCAAATTAGAAGCAATTAATTTTGGTCAGTCTTTGTTGTTCACTTTTTACTCTCTTTATCTCTCTCTCTTTAAAAAAAAAAAAAAAAAGAACAGCTTAACCAACTTAGAGTAGCTGGTTTTCACAAATAGGGCAATGTGTAGGGGAGGGGGGAATTAAAAATGTGTGTGATGGAAAGCAGTGGGTGGGTGGGGGGGGGGGGGGTCTTGGTGATTAAGCTATAAGCGAGTATGTTTGAAAGTTTTCAATTTAAAGTGACCTTGACCTGTGTGTTTGTCTACACGAAGGTCATGTGTGGTGCAGCCCCTGCCACTGGTGCTTGGCCCAGCTGAGTGCGAAAACGGGCGGCACAGCGGGCAAAGTCTCATTACACCCCCAACCCTGCCTTTACCCTGAGGGGCCGGAAGTAGATAAAAGTGAGTCATTTTCTCCCCGCATGATCGTCTGTTGTCTGTTGTTGCTCGAGTGGGGCAGTGCCATCCCTCTTTCATTGTGAATCTACGCAGCAAAACTCCAACACAAACATATAGATGTGTTTATGTATCGCTATGCATATGTATACATCTATATTCACATCGGAATGTATATTTTATACAAGTATATATGAATATACCTGAGTATATATTTATAAATCTATATATTTATGCTTATATATATATATTTATATGTATATCTACACATACATATATATATACATGTGCATATATGTTGTATTGCATATATACATTATGCCAGGTATATACCAATGTACATAAAGGTGTAGGACAAGCCTGGCGGCTCCCCCCTGTGGGTGCCAGGCTAACTAACCTGGGTCACGATTTCGAACCGCTAGATGGCATCCCAGGTGGCCCTATATACAACACATCCATTGGAGGACTTGCACAATTTCGTCTAAGCCACTATGTGTGTGAATTGGGACCTGGAGGAAACTGTGCCAGTCCTCCACAAGACGCATCGTATATAGGGCCACCTAGACTGCCATCTAGCGGTTTGGACTAATGATCCATGTTAGCTAGCCTGGCAACCACAAGGGGGAGCCACCATGCTTGCCTTACACCTGTATATACCTCGGTATATACTTGGCATATACATGATATAATATACATATACATTACATATATAATATACATTATACATATATAATGTATATATATATTCCAATTGTTTGCACTGTATATGTGTCTATGAAGCTTGGGAAGGCTGTGCAGATTGACATTAAAGCGCAATGGCTGGTTGGTGTATGTTATCATATTATTATATATCACCGCTTTGTGTGCATGAACTAGTGGAATTTTGTTTGGTTAGAGGCAGTTACAGTATGTTCATTAGACATCAAGTACCAGGATTATCGAACAGAAATCAAACAGTGTGTAGATATTTCAATACAGATACACTAGAATAGGGGGTATTCCCATTCATTCAAATGTATATGATCCTGTCTCAAAAGGTGATAACTAATTTTTGTTTTGTCCGCGTAATGATTGACATAAAACAGCACAGAAATGGTTATACTGAAAACACAAGGACATTTGCTTCAAATCAATATCTATTCTATTGGGATTATGAAACACCATGTAGCAAACAAATCAGTTTATCCTGAGCAGATGCATATGTTGATCGTTACAATGGACAAAGTTTTGTCACATTTTAGTCATCACCTTTTGAGACAGTCTCATATATATACATATGTATATATCATCATCATGAAAGCTGCCTGCAAAAGTGTTGAAGTGCTGCTGGCTTTTGCAAGTTACCATCGGTACTGTCTCGGGGAGCAAATAGAGGTTTCACACCGGCAAGAACATGTCAAGAGAGGCGCAAAACTATTTGTCCCTGAAGTGGCTGGTCGGGAGATGTTGGGAGTTCCATACATCAACCGCCCTTAATGCTGCCACAGTGACATGGTTTTCTGTCTAGCCTTCGGTTCTGTCAAGAATCTGTACCACAAGGCGGTGGTTTACAACTCTGCAGGGCAGGGGCGTCAAACTCCCTGAGGTATTGCTATATCTGCAATACCTGCATACCACAGCTATATGTATATATATATATATATATATATATATATATATATATTAACACAAAAACCTTTTATGCATGCACATTCAAATTGCATACTTTTGCAGATGAGGTTGTGTATCAATGTAATCAGTTCTGAATTGTCACATATGCTTTATGCACACCCTTGTTCTGTCTAACCTCATGTAGTGGTTGGTCGCTAAGACACATGGTTCACAGCGCGTGTTAATTTGTGTTTTATTTATCAACAGTCAGAATGTAATGCTTACATTGGTATCAGGTTTCGTGTCTGTTGAACCTATCAAATAGCACCACCACCAATCCACCATCTGGCGGCAGTAGCAAGAACTAATGTAGTCGGTAGGACTTAATGCATTTGGTAGCACCTGATACCATAGAAAACAGCACAAAACAATAGAAAATTATTTCAAATATAATCAAACATTTCAGAAAGGCAGTACAAGCTTAAAGCTGCATAGTCCGATGAAACATCAAATTTTCAAAACCAAAACAATTATTTTAGTTTTGATTCTGCATATTTAACTTAGATACTGGTGAATTTACTAAGCATGTGTTGCCGCATAGCAAGGAATACTGAATCAATTTAATAGAACCTGTTACTGCAGAAGCTTATGGTGTCAGAGTTTTGGCATTCACGGCAACATTAATTTTACATGTTTGAACTTCAAATATCTCAAAAGTTAGCCATTTAAAATACAAATTACTTCAAATTATAATGAGGTAGATTATAATGATCAATTTAAAGTTGTATGGTCCGATGCTTTTGAATTTCTGTATTTTTTCTGAGATAAATATATTAGATCGATCACTAGTATCTACTTTACATTAGTTCAAAGTTACTTTTATTTTAAATGGTAAACTTTTGAGATATTTTGAGTGCAAACATGGAATATTGGCTTGCCAAAACTCTGACACCATAGACTTCTGCAGTAACAGGTACTGTTAAATTGACTCAGTATTGCCTTCTACACAGAAACAAATGCTTAATAAGTGCATCAGTATCTAAGCTAGATATGTCAAATCAAATCTAGATAATTGGTTTGGGTTTGAAAATTTGAAATTTCATCGGACATATATATCTCAGAAAAAATTACAGAAACTCAAAACCATCGGTTTACGCAACTTTAATAAATATGATTGTGTAGAAAGTTTGCCTCAACACATTTGAAATTTGCAATTAGACCTAGAGCCAAGGTTCCTTGGATTTTTTGGGATTTTTGTTTTTTATTGAGGCTGTATTTATACTGTCCATAGCATATAAGCCCGGGTACCCAGGCTTGTTTTCAATGCTGGCCAGTTGTAGTGTTGGTGTTATCTTACCACACAGTGGCTGCTGATAAGGTATTTGATTGCCTGCATTTCAGTAGCAGATAGATAATTGGTTGGTATGGTTAGTAGCCTATGTTAGTTTTTTTGGATTTTCTTGGTATATATGTATTTATTTTTTCTACTCTTATTACTAGACTAGCCTACTCCTATTTACATATCATAGGTTTGTATGTAGCTGTGTGGTGTGTTATCTGGCTACTTTTGGCATGGTTACCTTCCATTGGGCGTCCCGCTGGTGGGCCGTGATTGTCAGTTTTACATACACATTGGATTGTCAGTTTTATATATTTTATTCTAGTTTTCATTATTTATGATGGTTCACAAGACTAGATACTGGAAATGGTGCAGCCGTCGTTGTAAGCAAGGTTCTTATTAACAAACCTAACATCATTTTGCATTTATTTCTAGATATTTCTAAATCTAGACCTCGCGAAATCTAGGTTTAGACAGAGGTGCCAAGTAGATGAGATCTCCATAATACACTAATTGTAAATAGAGAGAAATAGCATGGACAAAGGGGGGGGGGGGGGGTGCGGGAGAGGGTAGGCCGCCTCCCACAGTGGGGTCAGAGGAGCCGCCCTTTGGAAATGTTGACAACTGTGATACTAAATGGTGCACTCAAGTGCATTTTAATGAAAAATGTGCGTACCATTTTTTTTTTAAAGCGGAAATGATTCTTTGGCGGGAGATTATAAATTTAAAGCGAGACATGGCTAGATTGTTGGTAATTTTTGTATATTTCAGGGAGATCTCAAGCCAAATCGGGAGATTTGGCTCCTCTGATTGGGTGAGGCTCTTGCGGTTATTTAAATATATAATGTCCAATGGGCAAGCTCCATCAAGGTGCTACATATATAACTAGCGGACTGAGCCACCGCCCAGTCAGACACTTGCTATCCGGACCGCACTTCGTCCACACCTCTCTCTACCTCCTCTCCTGGCCTTGCTCTTCCTTGATAATGTCTGAAAAGAGTTCCAGGAGGGGGAGCCCGCCAGCATTTCACTTTCTACTCTTACTCTGTCCGTGTCTTTGGCTCGCTGGCTGGTCACCATAGAGCAAATAGACACGGTCGTTTGACTCAACTCTCCTCATTTCTTTTTCCTATACTCTACCCTTTTTTTTCTCGCAGGCTTACTTCTCCTCCTGATCAAGGGAGTTGTTTGCTTGGGTGGGGCCCTTTACCTTAGTGTTTCTCTCACTTTGTTCTTGTTGCTGGAACCGCTGGACCCACCTTTACCTGTCCCTTCCTCCTAAAGCCTTACTGCCGGACTGGAGAGATTTGGGGCCGCCCCAACACTTCGCCATTTTGAATGTTGTAAAGACATCCCCAGCTTCTACAACTGTCCCTACTGAAGATTAATCTTCAACCAAAGATTGGACCAATTTATCGGGGCCTTTCTATATTGCTGCAGTTCTGCAGCCGGTAACCGCCGTGTTCTTATTCCGATATTGCTCCTGTAACCTTTCATTTTGATATGTTCCTTTCTACTATGGGTTACTGGAAGTTGGGGTGCGGCCTGGAGACTGGGAGGCCTGCTTCCAAGCAGCTCCCCTAATTCCCCTCCTTTCCTCCAGGCGGCGCCTCACCCACCTACTAACTGCCCATTTCGCCAACGATTTAGTTTGGGTACCCCTAGATTTTGAGGCCCTAGGTTTCAGTTTGTCAAGTCTATAGGTAAATCCGGCACTGAATATAAAACCCAGCTATCAGTTGTGATTACTGGTTACTTCTTCCAACCAGGCAAGGTACATGTGTGGGAAATGTATGACATAAAGATAAACATTCAACTCAGACTCAGTCTTGCCAACTTCAAGGAACGGATAATCCTTGAGGTTTTGCGTCGCGAGTGTGAAACCCGCGTTAAAATGGGATTAAAATGAGGGCATTTCCAAGTGTTTATAGGCTGATATTTTGGCATATATATAATATGATATTTATTTGTATTTATACAAAAGTACAGAAATTCATATAAAAGTACAGAAATTCATATAAAAGTACAAAAATTCATATAAAAGTACAGAAATTCATATAAAAGTACAGAAATTCATATAACAAGTACAGAATTCCCTACAAAAGTACAGAAATGTGTGGGATTTTGTACAAAAGTACAGAAATTCATGGGATTCTTGGGTCAATCCATGACACGCGAGGTGACTGATCAGTACCTTCAATTTCCGGGACTCGCATGAGAATTTCGTGAGAGTTGGCGACACTGCCAGCGCGTCGATAGCCATGCACCTTGCCCTGACTACGCTACACCCACAGACCACTCTCCTCAGGCTGGGTGCTGCCTACACGGCCATTAACTGGTGAATAGGCCATAACTGTCACCCTTGGCCCTGAGGACGACAGTCCCACCTGCCCCACTACTCCTTAACTCACTCCGCAAGTCTCAATACCTGTCCGCTCTCACCACTACCCACTTGAAGTTGCTATGGACTGAAACAGCAAGACAAATGTCACCAGCGGTATCTTGGCCGTGTTCAGGGTACGCCTCAGAATCGACTTCGAGTCGGCTCCGCGACGTCTTTTTGGCTATTTGCATTCAGGGTGCACCTCGGAGTCACCTCGGAGATGTCTCGCTTTTCAGATAGGAGGCAAAAAGTGACCCGAAAATGGCTGCCAGATTCAGTGGTTTCAGCCAATCAGAGCTGTTCTTTTCAATTACAAATGGCTGCCCCCCCATGGAGGCAGCCATTTTCAAGGCACCAGACAGCTCAAGTCATTCAGACTAGTGCGACGTCCAGAATTTCTTCGATGCAACTCTGAGGTGTACCTTGAATGCGGCACTGGTTGTATAAACAACATTGGTAACTGGGTTTGCCTGTCTACATGCAAACCCAAGTCGCCCAGGATGCTGTAGCTCCAGCCAGACTGGTAGCATTTAGCGACCAGAATGGTAGCATTTAGCGACCAATATGCACTGTACTGCTGACTCTGCATTGCAAAATATTTGTCTCTCTCACCTCATTTCATGTCTCTAACCGCTCATTCAACCACTCTTAAATCCCAAACCAAGTTCCTGTTTACCTCTCATTTGTGTGGCCAACTATATATATTATATTAGCAATAAGTTGAGAATGGATAAGGCTTCCGATTAACTATACTCGTATACTTGCTTATGTGGCATATATATCAACATGCACAGAACACTCCATATATATATAATAAATAGTCGGTGTGCATATATATATATATATATATATATGTTGTCGTTTCAGTTCATAACAACATCTAAGTTCACATCAGGATAGGCCGTCCTGATATGACCTTAGATGTTGCTAGGACGTAAAACAACAAACAAACAAATATCAGGATAGGTATCGACTTGTAACAGTGTGCACTCATGGCAACTTTGTAGTGCTGCCGCACTGGGAGACCAGGCTGCTGGCACCATGACTGGATATCCCACACAGTCACATTATCCTGATATTGAGCAAAGCCGTTATTACCCTATCCTAATAATGCTGAGAGTCAGTCATTGGTTTGACTTGGCTGGGATTCCAAATCCTGACTTTCTGCATGTGAAGCTTGCGCTCTACCGATTCGGCACTCCGAATATATATATATGAAGTGGGCGAGACTACTCGACCAATTATTTGCTCGCATTTTGCGCGGGCTCGCATTTTGTGTGGGCTCGCATTTTGCGCGGGGGCGCATTTTGCGTGGGCTCGCAACTGCCGGGTTCCCTGCTGTAAAGCGTTGCTTGGATACGTCGATTGTGACTATCCTAGCAATGAGGGGTCGGGCATTCGAGGCCTGACCCGGCAGACGTGTTTTTGCATGCTCTGTCATTTCAGCCGATATTTAGGCTTTTTATTATCTCAATTCTAAAACTAACTTAATCAAACAACACGGGAGGGAAAGGGAGTTATTTGCTTCTTTATTACATATGCATATTTCGCTGGTATCCTTGTTAATTATGGTAAGAATAAAGTTGTGAGCTCTTGTGAAGGTGGATTGGGACGTTCCTTGCATTCTTTACTATCCTCCAGTATTACTGTAGATTAACCGCTATGGAAAACCTGATATTCGATTGCTCAATTTAAAATTGTGTAGGTAAATTTATTGAAAACAAAGTAGACCTTTCATGTGAATGTAAATTTCAACATTGTGCTCGAATATGGTGCTCGCATAATGCAAAGGAACAAACAGAGCTCAGAGAGTAAGAAACTCCGGCCTCGACCTG
Organism: Branchipolynoe longqiensis; assembly: GCA_030323885.1. Classification (NCBI taxonomy): domain Eukaryota; kingdom Metazoa; phylum Annelida; class Polychaeta; order Phyllodocida; family Polynoidae; genus Branchipolynoe; species Branchipolynoe longqiensis. The sequence continues at coordinate 120,048,131 of CM059187.1, read as the reverse complement.
TCGATGCAGAAGGCACGCAGGATCGCTTGGATTCGCTTGGATTCGCAATGTATCACATACGAAAGAAACGGGTATATATGCACAGTGGCGCAAAACCTGCTGACAAACATTGCCGAACGGTTAAATATATATATATATATATATATATATATGGGCACGGTCGTTTTACATGATATCTATTCATATATAGATAGATATAATGTAAAAACATTGTGTCCATTAATGCAGCCATACACACGCCCACGTATCCGGATGTGACTGAATACGCATGCGCAATGTGGGGCTGACACGGCGCGCATTGATGCACCTTGTGTGAATCTATACTGTTGTACCCAACGCCGCCTGGTTAAGTTCTAAGGACATGACCATCGTGACTCACGGAGTGAACAGCCACCAACCAGTCTCCAGCTGTCGCCAGTATTAACTGGGTCCGCGTTGCCTGGTTACCGCAGATTCGCCGACTAACTGTTCCCAAATATAACACCACTGAGAAGCTGGTTGGATTTGGCTGAGGACACTGGCTGCCCGCTTACTTCGTCGTGGAACGAAGTATGATTATCCAGCAACTCAATAAGTACACGTCACTCGGCTGACACTGTGTTGCCAAACTCGGTGGAGAATCAAATACTACCATGTATGTGGATTCGTTAGTACCAACACCATTGGCAAAATGTTCCGATCTCAGCAATAGTGAAGAATTAAATACTACCATGTTAGTACCACCACCATTTGCAAAACGCTCCGATCTCAGCAATAGCGGAGGATTAAATACTACCATGTTATTACCACCGCCATTGGCAAAAATCTCTGATCTCAGCAATAGCGACAAATTAAATACTACCATGTTACTACCACCACCATTGGCAATACACTGCGATATTACCAATAATGGAGAATCAAATACTACCATATACATGGATTTGGTAGTACCACCTCCATTGGCAATACGCTGCAAGGCGGTACCTCTTTCTGCATCTGCGTCTGCGCATGCAAGTAAGCCTCGCATGGAAAGTTCCTCATTATCGCCCGGTGGCACTCGCCTGGCTAGCCGTGTTGTCATTGGCAACGGGTTTTTACGGCACCAAATGTGCCGTCCGTCTCGGCATGGTCAATGGAAAAGGGGGCGGATTCAGCATGGGGGGGGGGGGGTTACAGAAGATCAATGTTGTAGGTGGACTGGACGCAGCGACCGAATCGGTAGAGTGCAGGCTTCACATGCGGAAGGTCGCGAGTCCGATTCCAAGTCAAGTCAAACCAATGACTTACAAAATTGATACATGTCACTTCCTAGACTGGTTCTCGGCATTAATAGGACAAGGCAAGGACTGGTTAGCTCAGTGTCAGGATAATGTGACTGAGTGGGATATCAGGTCATGGTTCCAGTGGCCTGATTTCCCAGTGGAGCAGCACTATAAAGTCATCATGAGTGAGCACTGTAACAAGCTGGTACCCATCGTGATATGACCTTAGATGTTGCCAAGACGTAAACCTCTAACAACCAACCAACTATTGTGGGTGTGCAAAAGCCCCAGTCACAGCTACCCGGATCAGGGGCCGGACGAGCCCCGGACCGTGATCCGGCGTGGTCCGTGGTGATCGGGCATGATCTCTGGCTGGTCCTTGGTGATCCTAGGCGATCCTTGGTGTTCTGTGGCTGGTCCAGCCTCGTTCGGGGTCCACCCGGGATGTTTTTAAATGTTTAAAACATCCGGGGCGGTACTTGGCATTTTGCGATCCGGGCCAGATCCAGCATCGTCCGGGGGAAATCCTGGGGTGCTCTGGGTAGTCTGGGGGTGCTCCGGGGTTCATCTGTGTACCGTCCGGGGCCACGGTTTAACCCCGGACCAGCCCCAGACTAGCCCCAACTAGCCCTGACATAGCCACGGACAACTGCCGGACTGCCTGGATAAGACCCGGACAAGCTGGATGAGCACGGATTAGCCACGAAGCCCGGTTTACCACTGATCAGTCCAGGATGAGCCCCGTTTTGTATATATATAGCAGGAGCAAGTCCACTTCAAGTCTGGGACTACTCCGTGGACACACCAGGTAGTCCGGGGGGGGTGGTCCGGCTCAGTCCAGGGCGATCCGGCCTCTGGTCTGGGGCTAGTCTGTGGCTCATCCGGGTAGGTGTGACCACGAGGCCAAAAACGACCAAAACAGCAATTTTATCCGGGGCTGTCCGGGACAGTCCAAGCGACTGGTCCGGGGGTGGTCCGGCTAAAAATCCGGGGCTCGTCCGGGTAGGTGTTGCTAGGGCTTTACAGAGGGTAGAAAGCAATTGGATAAGTAACCGGTCACCCAAGGCTATGTGGGTTTGGGGTCAAACCCTGCTTCTCAAACTCCTACAACCCTGCCGATTCCGATGGTTTTAAGGTTCTGCCATTCCTTTTTAGATAAATATAATAAATAGGTTGATCGTTATAAGCTACCTTACTTAGTGTTAAGTAACTTTTATTAAGAATGGCTAATATTGGACGCAATATTTGAAGTGAAAACATGCCAAATAAATGTTATCATGTAGCCCTATATCAGAATTCTGACACCATAGGCTTCAGCAGTAGCAGGTTTTAGTAAATGTACTTAGTATTCCCTTCTATGCAGCAAGTAATGCTTAATAAGTTCACCAGTATCTAAGTTGGATATGTAGAATCAATCTAGGTAAGTGTTTTTGGTTTTGTGGATCATCATCATCATCATGCTGTCGGTCGTGATGCGACAAAGACTGCTTTCATTACTTGACTGCCGCGCTCCATTTAGCTCTCTGCTGTGAGAGTGATGTCCATGAGTCGGTCTTAATGTCTCTCAGCTTCAGGTTTATCTTGATGGTATCCTTGAACCGGAGATGAGGGCGCCCTCTCTTTCTGTAACCAGAATACAGTTGAGAATAGAGGATCTGCTTTGGTAGCCTGTCTGTTGAAATCCTCATGAGGTGTCCAGATGTAGATACAATGCAGTGAACTACCTAAATTTGCTAAACTAGCATCAATTTCCTTTCTTGTTTTATTTACCGACACCTCTAGAGCACATTGAGTTTCATAACATTGGCTATTGGACGTAAACATATGGTCATCCTGACATATTTCTTTGGAGGAAACCCACTGCTGCCACATAGGCTACTCTTTCCAATAAGCAGCAAGGGGTCTTTTATATGCACTTTCCCACAGACAGGAGAGAGTATATAACAGCCTTTGATGAACCAGTTGTGGACCACTGGTTAGAACGGAAAATAGCCCAAACTGCAAATGGGTCCACTGAGCAGGATTGATCGAATGAGTGACACCTTCACAGGTGTCCCGCTCTCCTAAACTGACATCAAAAGCAAATAGGGGCAGCACTATAAAGTCGTCATGGGTGCACACTGTCACAAGTCGGTACCCATCCTGACATGACCATATATGTTGCCAGAATGTAAAACCCCAACAAACAAACTGCATGGTCAGACTTAGGCAGGGTGTATCTTTCTACACTTGGCTAAGGATTTTAATTAACATCAGTAAAGGGGCTGTCACATTAGGGTTTTTTGCGGGAGCGTATGGCGGCGTAAGCGCGTTACGTCATATACGTCGGCATACGCCGTATACACTACTCATACGCTATGCATACGCTACTCATACGCTACTCATACGCAGGGAATGCCGAGGCAATTGAATAGAACATGTTACTGCATAAGCCTATCCGGTCAAATTTTTTTGTGCATGCCAAAAAAACTTATGCATGGCCCACTGTCAAAAATGTCACAAGATGACTCCATGATCTCTTAAATACGCTCCTGTACTTCAAGCTAAAGTAAGGTACATAATAACGATCAACCTAATGTATTTATCTCAAAAAATTTGAGAAACTCAAAACCATCGGACTATGCAACTTTAATATCAGTAAGGATTCAAACGCAAAGTGAGGTGTCAGTTTGGGACAATTAGGGTGTAAACCTTGTAGTAGACTGGTACTTGGTTTTAATGAGTGTTTAATGTTAGTGTGTGGTGGTTTGATGTGATTGTTTTAGTTTTAGTTGCTAGTTTTTTTTTATGAATTTACTTCTGTTTGTTCCCTTTAAATTGTGGTCATTCATATCATTCTTGTTAAGACCATGCGATGTTACCTTATTTAGTCCGACTTATTAAGCCGACCTTAAAGTTGCATGGTCCGATGGTTTTCAGTTTCTGTTAATTTCTGAGATAAATATATTAGGTTGTTCATTATAATCTATCTACCTTACTTTAGTTTGAAGTCACTTATGTTTTAAATCGCTAACTTTTGAGATATTTGAAATGGAAACATGCTAAATTCATAGGCTTCTGCAGTAACAGGTTATATTAATTGACTCAGGATCCCCTTATATGTGACGACAAATGTTTAATAAGTGCACCAGTATCTAATGTAAAATCAAATCTAGATAATTGTTTTGGTTTTGACAATTTTATGTTTTCATCGGAGTATGCAGCTTTAAATAACCACCAAACAATAGGGTGACACACCTTGCATTTTTAAAGTTTGCCTTGAGCTACTTTTACTGGTAATCTCCAACAACAATTACAGCAAAAAGACACAAAGGCCATTGTCTATAGTTGCATGTACGTGTAGTTTTATAGTTAGCCACCCAATGAGAATATAACATATTATAATATTCTAAAACGGGTTGAAACTTGCTACCTGGTCTGATGATCAGAATATAATCACAAATCATACTTCATGAATGGCTGATTACACGCTGCATGCACTATGACTGATTGATTGATTGATTGATTGGTGGTTGCTTTACGCCGTGTTGGCAGCATAGACCATATTCACAGCGATGCATTATGACCAACAGTAATGAAGGTGATTGATGTATTTATGTTAAGATTAACCCAGTGTAGCATCAATCTAGATATATATATATATATATATATATATACCGAGTCTATATACACAAATATATATTATATATATATATTATATGTTATATATTATATTATATGTTATATATTATATTATATATATTTTATATATATATTATATACAGGCATGTAATTGGGTGCCGGAACATAACCTGACAATATTTTTAGGTTATCATGGGGACTCACAGCATCCCACTGAGTTGCGAGAGGGATGCAAATAGTATATTTCAGAGGTGTTTCGGCAGCCAAAAACAACCCGGAATTTGTAAAATCACGGAATTCCGGTTTCGGCGGCCAGAAAAAAAACGAAATTGTGGTTAAAACCGGAGAAATCACACACCTGTATATATTATATATTACATATATTATTTTTAATATATTACATAGCATATATTATATTGTATATTATATTTGATAATTATAATATATATAAAATAGTATATGCAATGTGTTATATATTATACATATATTATATAATATATAAAAAATGATATTATATAACATACACATACTATGCCATATATACATATTATGTGGTATAAATAGGCCTACTATACAGATATACATAATATTGATTCCCTCAGCTCAGGTTTTGCTAGATTCTATGTGTATCAGTGCATAGTTCCTACCATACGTTCTAAGTGGAATGAAGTGACTTGCCATCAGTTACAGACAGTAGAGCGCTGTGCTGGACGGACCTCGTTCTAAATGCTCATTATCCATGCTTCTGGTTGCAGCCAATGCCCCACCCATCCCCCCGTCGTCATATCCTGAGGCTCGCCGAGAAGCACCGACCGCCGCCGAAGAACTCTACTCCAGGTAGGACAACCAAGGCCACCAACGTTTACTAAGCAAATAAAGAACACAACTAAATCATCGCCCACTGTTTTACTAAAGAATCGCTGTCCTTTTTCCCCAGCGTAATTTTTCTTAAATCATTCGAAAAATGTAGCTGACTTTTGAATATTACTGGATGCCATACACACATGTGTCTCCACCCATATACACAGATGTGCCTTTACCCATATATATACATGTGTCTTCACCCATATACACACATGTGTCTTCACCCATATACACACATGTGTCTTTACCCATATACACACATGTGTCTTCACCTATATATACACATGTGTCTTCACCCATATACACATGTGTCTTCACCTATATATACACATGTGTCTTCACCCATTTACACACATGTGTCTTCACCCATTTACACACGTGTCTTCACCCATATACACACATGTGGCTTAACCCATATAAACATGTGTCTTCACCCATATACACACATGTGTCTTCATCCATATACACACATGTGCTTTCACCCATATACACATGTGTCTTCACCCATATACACACATGTGTCTTCACCTATATACACATGTGTCTTCACCCATATATACACATGTGTCTTCACCCATATACACATGTGTCTTCACCCATATACACACATGTGTCTTCACCCATTTACACACGTGTCTTCACCCATATACACACATGTGGCTTAACCCATATACACATGTGTCTTCACCCATATACACACATGTGTCTTCATCCATATACACACATGTGCTTTCACCCATATACACATGTGTCTTCACCCATATACACACATGTGTCTTCACCGATATACACATGTATTCACCCATATACACATGTGTATTCACCCATATACACACATGTGTCTTCACCCATATACACACATTTGCTTTCACCCATATACACACATGTGTATTCACCCATATACACACATGTGTCTCCACCCATATACACATCTTATTAGTCATCCTCAAACATGCTCATTAATCAAGGCAGACGATCTATTTATTCAAGGCTGGTTGAGTATTTGTTTTTTGTTTTGTGACCTTCTTATATATGTTGTATTTGCTGCTTCTTGATAAATTACCATTGAAATTCATTTCTTAATCATCACAAATTGAGACAACGGTCTGACAGTGCCCCCCCCCCCTTTCCCCCTCCCCCCACTCCCCATAAACACACACCCTGCTGTAAAATATTCCGATAAAACGCATTGGTGGGGAATGTGAAATGGTCTATAAAGGAGTACAAATGGTCTATTAATGTAAATGGTGTATAGGGCCAGGTGCATGAATGTATTTATGTAGTTGCTGGTGACTCTTTACTTGTAGTCAATAGTCATTGTGTATTAGGTAGATAGTGTGAAAGGGGCACTACTGTTAGTGTGTAAGGAGCTCAAGAGCTCTACTCACTACCCCCTCCCCCACAACTGTTAGTCATGGATCACCACACACACACACAGCAGGCAGGTGCAGGCCAAGCAGCCACACCGCATGGTGGTGGTGGGTAGATCACAGTGGCCATGGTGACACAAGAATGCTTACTGTTCATTGGTGGAACTAGAAATGCTTGTTGCTGATTGGAGATAGTGGTCAGGTGGTATGCTATATGAGATCCATGTACCACTATATAATAATAAACCCGAGGGTACAAGCTCTCACTCTACTTTCACTCTTTATACTCTTCCTTTCTCTCCTTGCCTGTATTGGTTTCATATATCCTGCCTACACAAACCACAGCTGCCAGCCGACGACTTTACACTGCGATTCAACTACAAATAAAATAGAAGTGGCAATGGTTTATAGTGCATACATTGATAACATTAATGAGGATAAGATTAATGAGGCTGCAAATTAAAGGCGTCTGAGACTGAAAGCCTCTTTCCCTGACTGACTGCTTGGCCAGGGGCTTTCTTTACCCGTGATTGGTGATTAGTATTTCTTGGGCACCACAGTAGGTGTGACGTGAAGGATGGAGGGGGAGGGAGGGGGAGGTGGAGGGGAGGGGGGAGGGGAAGGGGAGGGGGAGGGGGAGGGGAGGATGGGTGAGGAGAGGGTAGGAGGGCGAAGAGGGGGAGCAGGGGGTCGATGGGGAGGGGAGGAGGGGGAGGAGGGGACGGCTGAGGAAGAGGGAGGACGGGGGAGGAGGGAGGCCGAGTTACCAGTCGACTATTCAAGGACATATTGTATTGGCCTTTTGCCTCGTAGCATAAATATGTGCACTCATTTCCCCCCAGATAATCCTCCGTCCTGATATGACCTTAGATGTTGCCAGGACGTAAAACTCCAACAACCAACCAACTAACTTCCCCCAGATGAAATGCCACATACACGGATTGCATCAGGCAGCCTAGATAGGCTCGTCCCGGAATGGCAGACATGTGGGTTCAAGTCCCACATTAGGGATACTGTGCCTGCTGAACAAATGAATGTTACAAACAAAAGCTGAAATAATATGATCTCAGGCTCTGGCTAGTTACTGTGGCAGCTAGGTCTATATAGGATGTCCATGCAATGTCTGCCTCACCGAATTGGTTCGACGCATTTGGGTATTCTTGTTCAATAATTGGGTTTAGAACTGACTCCATAATCCATTCTCAATATTGATCCCATTGCCCTTTTCAGACGTCAGTTGCTTTCACGCTCACTACTTTAGCTACATTGCATAAGCTTACTTATATTTTTGTTTTTATATTTCGATGATATACGCTTATAAGTGATGTTTCTGTTTACAACCAGTCGGTATGTGGAGAGATCTTTTCCTAAACGTGATAAGCAACAATCTAAAAATGGGTTTGCAATGCCAATACCAAGTTCATAGATCATGTTTTGGAAAAGAGCTATTTATAGATATTTATACCAGGAGTGAAGTTGATTCTGGCGCTGTACAGGTGGCGCCCCATTCGCGCGCACCGGTTGGTATGGGTGCGCGACTCCTAATACATGTAATACAGTACAACAGTAATAATAAACAATAATTAAATCTTGGTATACGCTGCATTATTTATATTATTATAATCAATTATAATACACACACACATATATATATATATATATATATATATATATATATATATGTATAATGCCTTTTATAGTATATATGCTACGGGAATGCAATATAACGATTTTCCATGCCAGGCCAACTTTTATAATAGAGTTAAAAAGTCGTCCTACCTCGTAGAACATATCTTAACCTTTTTAATCATTTATCTTTAATTTCACTAATTTAACTTTAAAGGCAATGTCGCTATGAATGCTTGGCTCCCTCTCAGCCAGTCATCCCTATGGTAACTCTTCTAACACCTCTTGCCTAAATCTCGTAAAGTCAAGAGGATGATCTGAAGGCAGGAAATAATTTGATGAGGATAACGGCAAAGTAGCCATACATTAATGTTTAATCATCAGATTATCAGAACCAGAACGTGTTATTTCGCTGCCTAGTAACCAGCACAGATGTTCGGGTAAGCACACGTTATTTGTTGGGGTTTTACGTCCTATGAACATTTATGGTCACGTCTGGTCGGGTACTGACTTGTTTTTTGTTGTTTGCTGTTGCTTTACATCCTAGCAACATCCTAGCAACATCTAAGGTCATATCAAGGCGGATACTGACTTGTGACAGTGTACACTCATGGTGACTTTATAGTGCTGCCCCACTGGAAGATAAGACGGCCAGCACCATGACCTGATATCCAACACAGTCACATTATCCTGATACTGAGCAAACCAGTCCTTACCCTACCCTAGTAATGCCGAGCGCCAGGCTAGGTAGTGACAAGTATCACTTCTGTAAGTCATTGGTGTGACTTATCTAGGATTCGAACTCCTGACCTTCCACATGGGAAGCCTGTGCTCTACCGTTTGAACCACAGTATCCAGTTAGTTGAGCAAAGGACGGGAGGAGATAGGAGGGGGGGCAGAGACAGATAATATATTACCCCCCTTACCCTTTCCCTCGCACTCTCCAACCACACACCCAGCAGTATTACTAACACATCAATAGCTACAACAGTTTACTATTATTAATGGTCAAAGTTCTTTCCATTTCTTATACTGTTTTATAGAAAGTATAAATCCGCCAGATTGCAGAGCATATCAATGAACAAATTAACAAAGAACTCTTTGCGAGTTCGCTGAATGCAACTTTCCCAACTGCAGAGATGCGTCAAGGTAACGGAGTGAACTGGTAATAAAGCAGGCCACTAGCAACTGGCAAACGCACATTTTCCCGCAGGGCGGTGCTCGAATCCCGGAACCGGAAGTAGGGAAAGCTGGGCGGCGCATGCGCGAGTAAAGGTTGCTGTTCGATGGTGTCATGTGTTGGCATCATACAAACAAGAAATAGATGACAACAAGGTGCAATACTAGCATAACTGAATTATTAGTACTAGTATTAGTATTAGTATTAGTAGTAGTAGTATTATTAGTACTAGTATTATTAGTAGTATTATTAGTACTATTAGTAGTAGTAGTAGTAGTATTAATATTAGTTTTATTAGTACTATTATTAGTAGTAGTAGTATTAATAGTATTAGTACGGGTATTATTAGTAGTAGTATTAGTACTAGTATTATTAGTAGTACTAAGTATTAGTATTAACACTAGTATTATTAGTAGTCGTCTTTATTATTAGCAGTATTATTATTAGTAGTATTATTAGTAGTTGTATTAGTAGTAGTAGTAGTAGTAGTAGGATTAGTTTGATTGATTGATTGATTGGTGGTTGCTTTACGCCGTGTCGGCAGCATAGGCCATATTCACGGCGAGAATTTCTTTTTTTTTTCAAACCATCGCTTTTACATGTAAAAGCATACAATCAATTATGTGCCAATAGACACTCATTAAATTAGAAAGCTCACAATCATATATTTGTGGTCAAAGGAAACAAATTCTCAAAGAAAAAGAAAAGTTTTATTAATAATTGATAGAATTTATTAAGTAAACTATATGAGGTGGTACAGTCCAGCTGCCCTCAAAAAGGCTCAAATGTTTTCTTGTTTTACTTTAGTAAAAAGGTCATGCATACTGTCTGCAATGTAGAATTGTTGGCGCAGGGCCAAAAAATCAACGCAACTTAGTAAAATGTGTTTGAGTGTCAGCGGGGACTGACACCCAATACATTCAGGGGGAGGTTCCCCCTTGAGCAATAAAGCATGTGTAAGCCACGAGTGGCCAATACGGCAGCGGCTAAGGACCACTTGGTCCTTAGCCGCTGTAGTAGCATTAGTAGTAGTATTATTAGTAGTATTAAGAGCAGTAGTATTAATAATAGTAGTATTAGTACTAGTATTATTAGTAGTATTAGTAATGGTAGTATTAGTACAATAGTAGTAGTAGTATTATTAGTACTAGTAGTATTAGTTATTAGTATTGCTCAGTAATCCAGCATGTCGTTGAGCAGTTGAAGTACCCGGAAGTGATTGACTGACTCGTTCTCATTAACGCGTGACGGCACACCGAGATTACTCTAATCTTGGAAAATCGATGGCGTATATCTAATGCGCTGGATAGATAGATCCTCGCCCTCGCCGCCCCACTAAGATTTAATCTAGTTCCTGGCAGCCAGTTGTTAGTCCTTTAGTCTATTCCCCATGCCCGTTGATAAATTGACATCCCCCGGATATGATTCTGACTTACTTCATCGACAACTATCAATTGCTATAATCGTGCTGTTCTTTTCATTCACTCAAAAACTGATGTGATGGATTTTCGTTTTAAATGCACTTAAAGTTACATAGTCCGATGGTTTCGAGTTTTGGTAATTTTTCTGAGATAAATATATTAAATTGATCGTTATAAGCTACCTTGGTCGTAATGTTTGAATTGCGTGAACATTTATTGCCCCCTATGCTACTGTTGCTACTGTTCTTGTTTTTTACCTACTGTTCTTGATCGATTGATGATTGTACTTTGTTCATTTGGGTCCACCAACTGGACAGCCCAGGGTGGGACAACCGGAAATATAAAAGCCAGATAACATATCCAACAACAATATAAATCAAATCAAATTCAAACAAACATAACTCAACCACCTATTACATACAGGCCTATGGACATGTAAATAAAATAGGCTAGTATAGAATTAAGTAGAAAAAAGCGGAAAACTCTTCCCAAGAAAACCCCAAAACACTAACATAGAACCTTAAGAAAACAACTAACATAGTAATAAGAATAGAACAAAAATACAATGCCAAGAGGGCCCAAAAAAACTAACATAGGCTACTAAACGTACCAACAGACTATCTATCTGCTACTGAAATGCAGACAATCAAATAACTTATCAGCAGCTACTGCTTGCCAGCATTGAAAACAAGCCTGGGTACCTGGGCTTACATGCTATGGACAGTATAAATACAGCCTCAATAAAAAAAAAATGTTTTGATTTGCATTGCCTGTATCACTCACCTCGCACTATGAATGAAGTGCTCTTATTTTCCACCCCGGCCTCCTTTTCCTCCTTCGCTGCGTATCATGTCTACCTTATTTCTACCTTATTTCTGGTTGAAGCAACTTTTATTTTAAATGGATCAGTTTTGAGATATTTGAAATTCAAACATGTGAATTTAGTTTTGGCAAGCACACCAAAACTCTGACACCATAGGCTTCTGCAGTAACAGGTTCTATTAAATTGTCTCAGTATTCCCTTCTATGTGGCAACAATTGTTAAATAAGTGCATTAATATCTCAGTTAGATATGTAGAGTAAAATTGATATAATTGGTTTTGAAAATTGTGTTCTTCATCGGACTATGCAGCTTTAATAAAAGAAATTATTACATGAATAAATTCAAAATTCTGATGTGGTTATTTGAGTTCAGATTCTTATTTTCAAGGTAACTGGAATTAAATGAGCATTTAATTTTTGTTGCATGAGCTAAATAGCATGTTTTGATTGGCTATGTCGATTGTCTATGTTATCCCATATGATATTGTCCTTTGTCAACTGTGATTTCAAGCACTATAAGAATCGCTTAAGTTTTTTTAAACATGAGGTTTTATTTTATTTGAAAGTAAAATGCAAAATGTAGTGTGCAATAAAATACTACCGACACTCATAAATGCCTTCAAATAGAATACATTATTTTCAAATCTAAAACGCCTGTTTATCGGAGATCCTACACCTGTTCTCAACCTCCACTAGGCCTCCACTCCATTGTGTCGATGGAGTCGATAGCGGGAGTGGAATATTGATTAGATCACGCGATATGATGGGTGCAGAAAGGTCATTAGCCACAAAAGACCGTGGGTGCCTGCTCTAGGGAAGAAATCTTTTTCGGCGTTTTTCCACAACCAAAACGCCCTCTGTCGGCAATGGGAGAACTAATGTTATGGCTCATTGTGCACTAATGCTCTGTTGAAAAGGTGTTATAGATGCCCGGTTTCTGGCATATAAGGTAGCTTGAGCAGCATTGGCACCAGCTATACATGCCTGCAGGTATGGTTAGTACCACGGTATGTCGGGTTTATAAGCAGCCATCAGGCTGCTTAGGATCACTTGCTCTATCGAATTATGGTGAAGGAATGTTGTGTCTCAGTGGCACAAGTACATCATCACTGTGTTGTTTGAGCTGACTAAATCATCACTCGGTCAACTAGCCATAGAAAGATTGGAGTGTGTGTGTGTGAAGGGGGGGGGGGGGGGGGGGGGGGGGGGGACTCTGGCCCTTGCACAAGGCTCTCTAACAATAAAGGCTCCAATGGCTGAAACAAAACTAGTCTTGGTCAGTACCTTAAGTAGAATCATGTGTATCTTTGACATATGCACTCTTCTAGTTGGGTTATGATGAAAGAATGTTGTGTTTCGGTGAACCAACTACATCATCACAGTGTTGGGTGGCCTGACAAAATTGTCACTCGCTCAGTGTATTCGGCGCTTGCACAAGACTCTCTAACAATAAAGGCTGAAACAGCAGAAGCTGAAACAAAACTGGTCTTGGTCTATACCTTAATTAAAACGATGTGTATCTTTGACATATATGTTCAGTTCTATTGGCTCTTGCACAAGGCTCTCTACCAACAAAGGCTGCAGGGGCTGAAACAAAGCTAGTGTTGGTCAGTAGCTTAATTAGAACCATGTGTATCTTTGACATATATGCTCAGTTCTAGTTGTGTTATGATGAAATAATACCGTGCTTTGGTGAACCTAAGTTGATTGGTTGTTGGAGTTTTACGTCCTGGCAACATCTAAGGTCATATCAGGGCGGTCGGTGAACCTTAGGACATCATCACAGTGCTGGTTGGCCTCACAAAATTGTCGCTTGGTGAGCCGGTGTAGTAAGTTCAAAACACTACCCCACAACAACACTACGGTAGTGTTTTCAACCTAGGTTCAAAACACTATGGTAGTATTTTCAACTTAGTTAAAGGTAGGTTTAAAACACTACCATCGCTACGCTCAAAACACTATCCTTAAGTTCAAAACACTCCCTTTAAGTTCAAAACACTACTCTCATGATGATGGCAGCCTGGTCTCCCAGTGGGGCAGCACTATAAAGTCATAATGAGTGTACACTGTCACAAGTTGGTACCCATTCTGAGATGACCATAGATGATGCTAGGATGTAAAACAATAACAAACAGACAATCAAACACCGCAGCACCATCAGCGTAGTCTAATACGTGGTACAGTTGCCGCAGCACCATCAGCCTATACTAATACGTGGTGCAGACGCTGCAGTGCTATCAGTATATACTACTAGTATGTGTATCCTGATATGACCTTAGATGTTCCCAGGATGCAAAACTCCCAATAACCAAACCAAATAGTATGTGCATACCAATATGTACCAGTAGGTTACATTTTGCGACAGTACACTTACAGCCCCCACTGCCGTGTTACGATAGTGTTTTGGACTTGGGTAGTATTTTGGACGTATGTAGGGGTAGTGTTTTGAACTTAACAGTAGTGTTTTCGACTTAAGTTGAAAACACTACCATTGTGTTTTGAACTTAAGTTGAAAACACTAGTGTTTTCAACGGGGTAGTGTTTTGAACGTCCTACACCGGCTCTGCATCGAGGTGGTAAGTGGAGGGAAAACTCTGGCTCTTGCTCAAGGATCTCCGGCAACAAAGGCTTCAGAAGCGGTAACACAAAAAGACCCAGCAACTGTGGTGTGATGAAGGAGATGACAAAAGACAGTTCTCTGTCGAGCAAAGAGGATTTTCTTCACACTAGACCATGGTAGTGGGTTGTTTTATGTCTGGGTAGAAACACGACGCGGAACGGCATAAATAAAGTGAATTGGGCAAGGCGATAATGGATAAAGGCGCGATTGAGTGGTTGTGGTGTTATGTCCTAGCAACAGCTTAGGTCATATCAGGGCAAAGCGCCGATTTTGTGGCAGTGTGGAATCACGCTGGATTTATATTTATAGTGCTGCCTCAGTGCGATACAGGAAAGACCCTTACATTGATATGCACACTGATGAGGTTGTAGTATTTGTCAAAAACGGTAAAAGATTTCACACTAAACATATTCGCTCTCCTCTGGGTGTGCTCACACACCTGTCCACCCCGACCACCCCCTCCCTACAAGCAAAGTGAAGGAAACAAAAACATCAAAACAAAGGTCATCTTCGATATTGATCCCCCACCATTAGAACCCTGACACCCACCTCAAACTAGAAATCACCAATTCAAATCCAAAACAACCACAAACAGAACCTCCTCACACAACTAATGAACAAATATCAGGGGTCAAAATATTGTCTATAATTGTCTGTCGTTCATCACTATACAACTAGATGTATAATCACAGTATAAATCCTACCTTATAAATGCATATAAGTACTTGTTATTTCATATCATAAACCCAATTATGTTAATACTGTAATGTTGCCTGGCCGTAAGCTCAGTGTCTGGGAGCTATAAAAGAAGTATTTGACTAAATAAACATATTTTTTACTAAAAGTAATACAAACAAAAACTGGATCTATTATTTGTCCCCTTAAAATCAAAACCCTAGTCCACCGCTTCACCTAGTTCACTCATTCACATAGCAACCAAGACACAGCCTCACTTACCAACCCACCTCATCCTCACATAGTTCATTCATTCACATAGCAATCAAGTCACACCATCACTTACCAAGCTGCATTATCCCAACATAGTAACGAAGCCACAGCCTAACTCACCAACCCGCATCCTCCTCACATAGTTCATTGTTTCACCCTGCCTTATCCTAACATAGTAACAAAGGCACAGCCTAACTCACCAACCCGCATCATCCTCACATAGTTCATTGTTTCACATAGCAACCAAGTCATGCTGTCACTCACCAACCTGCCTCATCCTCACAGTTCAGTGTTTCACATAGCAACTAACTCACACCATCACTTACCAACCCGCATCCTCCTCACATAGTTCATTGTTTCACATAGCAACCAAGACACAGCCTCACTTATCAACCTGTCTCATCCTCACATAGTTCATTCATTCACATAGCAACCAAGTCACGTTTTCACTGACCAAACTGCCTCATCTTCACAGTTCATTGTTTCACATATCAACTAAGTCACACCATCACTTACCAACCCACCTCATCCTCACATAGTCCATTGCTTCACATAGCAACCAAGTCATACCATCACTTACCAACCCGCCTCATCCTCATATAGTTCATTGTTTCACCTAGCAACCAAGTCATATCATCACTTACCAACCTGTCTCATCCTCACATAGCTCATTTTTTCGCATAGCAACCAAAGTCACACCTTTCAACAAACAACCCTATTACCAACCCTCCTCATCCTCACTTTGACTGCTTCCAGCCCTCAACTGTCGCTAACCCCGGCACCTCCTCACCTAACATCCCACTAAACGACCCTCCTAAAAGCCGCATCCAATCGACTCACCCAAAAACCCTCCCGCCAGACCATAACAGGAGCCTGTGTGTTGGCTAGTATTGATCTCACAAACCCCTCAGAGAGAGAGAGAGACAAAGGAAAAGAGAGAGAGAGAAAGAAAGAAAGAAAGAAAAAGAGAGAGAGAGATAGAGTCAGGGAGTGGGCAGCTCAGAGTGGGGCTTCCTTCCCTTCCTTTTCTTCGCTCTAAGTGTTCCGCTTTTATCCTGCCAACCAACCGGGAGCGGGGGGTGGGAAGGATGAGGGGGGCAGAGGCCCCCCCACCTTACCCTCACCCCCACCTTCACCTCGCCCATTTGACCTCCTCACATTACACACCGCGTCTAATGGACGCTAATGAACGCACCGTTGTACCTAGCGTCCATCCTGGAGCTTTGATTATCTGACCACGTGATCAGCGAAGCGGCAAATAGGAAGGCACAGAAGGGGAGCGGGCAGGGAGGCCCCTGTTGATTGGTCACTGCGTACTCTCCAGTTTTCCCGGTCCTGGGCCTTGAGTTTCTTGTCCGTGATTCTGTAATGTTGTTCTTTTTCCGGTGTGGGGTTGTTGGCCCCACGCCCAACCCCCAACCTGGAGGACCAGTTGCTGCTGTTAGTATGTCCTCTACCATGAGTCCTGCCTGGCTTGGTTAAACCTGTCAGGGGGCTAGCCCCTGCCGGTATAGCTCTCATGGTCACAGAGGCACACAAGCCTCCCCACCATGACAAGGTAGCAACACATTGGGGGGAGGTAAGGCATACACAGCGGTGGAAATCTAAATTGGCAGAGGTGGGGTACAGGCATCTACCCCTATCCAACACCTACCCTTCACTGCAGCACCACATTTAAACATTAAATAGCATTTGAAAAATTAATGCATGATTTTGTTTCCCTGCTCGCTCCTGATGGATCTATTTTCATTTGATAGTACTGATCCAGAATTAACGCAACCCAACTATTGAATTCTGAGGTGGTTATTTATATCGCGGGCAAAAAGTAATCTTGTTCATCCTCAATAAGTGTACATAATAAATGAATACGTAATAATAGTGTATGTAATAAATGTACTTAAAAACTAATTTATATATGCTTGCAACTGAGATGGCAGCATTGAAAGGTGGTTAGTGCAAACAATTGTTGGCAGGGTCAAGCCAGGTGTAGGCTTAGTGAATTGATAGACAAGTACGTCACTTGCGAGATACGAAGGTTGGTGTCCACCCAACCAATATTCAGGCCTCAGTCTGTTCTAGGGCGGAGGTGGTCGGGTGAGAAGCACACTGCAGTGCAACACATTGCTTGCTATACATAAATGGGTCGTTCTCAGAAACTGTGTACCACATATTTGGTTTCCATGTTACATTGGTAATGATTTTGGCTTCTTTTTGGGGAGTAGTAAGTCAAATAGTTATTGTTGACTCTCGCTCGGTATTAAGTATATTAGCAATGCTACATTTATTTAATTTATCCCTCAAAATGTATCCGAAATGTGCTTATATGCTTCTGTGCTAAAGTGAAAATTTGAAAATTTACAAGGTCGGGAGTTTGAATTCTAGCTGAGTTAAACCAATGACTTATCACTAGGTATCCCAATGGTGCGCCCCAGGACGCTTGAAATGTGTCAGGCACCAAAGGAAGCTCATTTTAAACTCACAATAATTCATCTAAAGATCTACCCATTGAAAGGAAAAGTATATGGAATAATAGCTTATGAACTGCTCTTTATGGATGTGTTATTTATTATTTCTCTCACTGTTCAGAATTTTAGTAAAAAAGTGTATATTGGAGAGCCAAATTTGTGCATTTCACACCTTTTGGCCGTGTCTCAGGATCATCAAGAATTGTTCTGGCAACATTCAAGTAAAGTTGTGCAAAGCCCCATAGCTCCCACATGTACAAAATCACATAGAAACGATAGAGGAGATTCTTAGCCACATTTTAGTATCAAAGATCAATGAGAACTTTGAACAGAATTATTGTTAAAAAAACGTTTGAAAACTTCAAAATGGTGCCAAAAACCACTCATAATTCTAAATATAATTTGTTTAATATCATTAGAAACCTAATATTGTCCTCTTTTTAAATAATACAATTATTATTTGTCTATCTTACATGGGAAAATGCGCAGAAATCTGCGAACGCGAGAGAAAATAAATACTGGCTCTACTGAATAGCTGATGTTGACAGTGACTGGGGCTCACTTGCTCTTCAATTTGAGCACTACTTTTGATTAAGTCATGCTTCTAAATTGATCAAGTTGCTGTGGCAACATGGGTAATTTGGGACAGAGATGGGACAGATAGGGCCCCCCTTTCCCCACTCATGAACCCACACTCGCCGCGCACCACCCTTCCTTCCACCCCCCCTATCACTTATAGGCCAACCCACCCCCTCCAAGTGGCGACACTGGTGCGTGCCCTGGCCACCACCTGTACCTGTAGCCACCTCTGACCTCACTTCCACCCATCCTGACCCACCAACGGCACTCGCCCACCAGACGGCTCATTTTTCCTTCAATTTTATCACTCTCGGGTTAATATAAAGTATTATTGGCGAATCGGCATAACGAAATTTGATCTGAAGCAGTGAAATATTCATTGACATTGTGCTTTTTGTCAGTCGGTTTTTGTTCTATTAACGTTTGCTTGGGTGTGTTTACAGTGATTGTTGCTCGACAGCTCATTTTCTTCAATTTTAGCAGTCTCTCATTAATATAAAGTCACACTCCTAAATAATAGACTTTGATCTTAGCAGTGATCAGTCACACTTCTAAATAACAGAATTTAATCTGAAGTAGTGAACAGTTTTGTACTTTTTGTTTTATTAATGCTTGCTCACATGGGTTTACCGAAGTGACAGTGATCGCCGGTTCATTTTCTTCAATTTCAACAGTCTCTCATTATTATTAAGTCAGGCTCACAAATAACAAAATCTAATCTTAGCAGTGAATAGTCATGCTCCTAAATAACAAAATTTACCACTGGTCCTACTGAATAGCTGGTGTTGACAATGACTGGTGCTTGCCTGCTCTTTTCAATTTTAGCACTATTTTTATTAAGTCACGCTGACAAATTACAGAATTTGATCTTAGCAATGAATAGCCACACTCCTAAATATTCACTGCTTCAGATCAAATATTGTTAGTCATGCTCCTAAATAACAGTATTTGATTTAAGGCATTGGATAGTCTTTCTCTCACCATCCTACCCCTAATTTTGTTATACAAAATTGAGATTTATCTCCATTTTCCTAACAATTACCATGATTGTGCTCAAACTATAACAGCATTGGTTTGTTTCTGGTAATTTGTTTTTAATACATGGTGATGTTGGTAGTCAGATGAAATTTCAAAGATATTGATTGTGCACTTTTAAAAATAAAAGCATTTATTGTGAATATTGACAAGTGCCATTTTATGGGTTTTTGGTCATTTTTAATGGCCAATATCTCGAAACATAATTAGATGGTTACTCTGAAAAAGAATCGAATTTAAAGATGTATAGTAGTAATACATATTCCTGAAATACAAGTTCCTGTGTCCATTACTTGTTTAATAATCGAGTGCTCTAATGTGGGTTTCATGCAAAATGCCAAAATGTGTGATTTTTTTTGGTGAAGTTTGGGAATATTAAAAACCCTATAACTTTTGAACTAATCATCCGATTTTAATCAACTTTGTGTCTTTTTACTTCTAGTACAAGCTGTCGAACTGCATTAAAATATAGTACTTTCTATTGACTTGCAAAAATGAGTTGGGATACCTATTATCACATTGATACTTGTCGCTACCTAGCCTGGCGATCGGAATTACTAAGATAGGACAAGGACTGGTTAGCACAGTATCAGGATACTGTGACGGTGGGATAGCAGGTCATGGTGCCAGTGGCATTGTCTCCCAGTGGGGCAGCACTATAAAGTCACTATGAGTGTGCACTGTCCCAAGTCGGTACCCATTCTGATAGGACGTTAGATGTTGGTTGGTTGTTGGGGTTTTACGTCCTGGCAACATCTAAGGTCATATTAGGACGGGGTGTTAGATGTTGCTATGACATAAAACAACAACAACCAACCATAAGGGAGATGGATGGTGGTTGCGGAGGAGGGGGAGGGGGAGGAGAGGGGGGTGGGGTGGGGTGGGGGTGGGGTGGGGGGTGAATTGTGGGGGCAGGGTGTTTACGAGTGGCTCAGACTCTTATCCTGTGGAAGGGATGCCTTCTGGCTCTGACCCAGATCCCAACACCCGCACACCGAATGCCCCCTGGCGGCTTCCCTGTCTGGTTGAATAGTTTGGGGCCGGCGCGCATGCGCAGAAGGGATTACGGTTATAACGGACACAATGATGAATGTCTCTGCCGGCGTGTACACCCTTGGACCTAATCTCACTCTCTCCCAAAACCAACTGATACTATCTTTTATTGGTCTCTCTTTCTCATTATTATCTCGTAATAGAAGAATGACAATATTTCTATTACAAATGAACCTTTTTATAGAAACAATGGACCTTTTGATTGGACCTACCAAACTTTGTCGGTAATTGTGAATTGAAAGTTTGTTTTCTTTAATGATGCCTCTAGAGCACATTGATTTTTATCATCGGCTATTGGACGTCAACACGTATGGTCATTCTGACATATTTCTGTGGAGGAAACCAGCTGCCACCACATAGGTTACTCTTTCTGATAAGCAGTAAGGGGTCTTTTATATGCACTTTTCCACCGAGAGGACAGCACATACCACAGCGTTTGGTGAACCACATGTGAAACACTGGTTGGAATGGAAAATAGCCCAAACTGCCAATGTGTCCACTGAGCAGGTTCGATCGGATGACCCACACCTTCACAGGTGGACAGTCTACTGCCTGAGCTACGTCCCACTCCATGTTTGTGACTTGATTGGGCCAATTGACAAAGGGTGCTCGCTTGTTTGTTGGGGTTTCATGTACTGGAAACATATGTGGTCATATCAGGAAATGTATAGATTCGTGACAGTGTACACTCATGGCGCTGTCCCACTGGGATGCCAGACTACTAGCACCATGCCCCGATATCTTACTCAGTCACATTATCTTGATACTGAACTAACTAATCCGTACCTTGTCTTATTAATGTTGCGCGCCAGGCTAGGAGGCGACAAGTATCAATTGGTGTAAGTCTTTGGTTTGACTCGGCTGGGATTAGAACTCATGAACAGGTATCGGTATGGGAAGCCGGCGCTCTTAGTGATTCAGCTACCGTATCCGGTCCTAATGGGCATAAATTAGCATTGATAGTGGGTATATACACCGCCAATAGCCGATGTCCACTTGTTGTGCTGGGGGGGTCGTTAAACAAACAAACAAAAAATGATAGTGGTTATAAGGATAGCAGTTAAAATTGCTAAGAAGGTGTTTTTTTTTTATCTAGTTGAGAGTTCATTACCAGGATGCCAGTAAATGTGAAACTAGTCACAATTCAATTATTTTCTTAGCAACAAGAGATGGCAATCAGATGAGGTTTGGGGCAACGGTGGAAAGACAGTGAAAGTAAGATTTGGAGAGTGATTTGGGGAGAGCGTATGGAATTAGTTGCAAGCCAATTGCTATAGCCCAAGTGATTCTTTTTATCGGATAATGCATCTTTAATGACCGTATCACAACTCTATTATGGGGTTTGACGCCCTTATGACACTAGGATACAAATCGACTTCAGCTACCAAGTCACATCATCACTCACCAACCCGCAGCATCCTCACATAGCAACCAAGTCACACCTTTCACCTAACAACCCTATTACCAACCCTCCTCATCCTCACTTTGACTGCTCCAACCTTCAACTCTCGCTAATCCCGGTGTAAAGATTTCAAATTCCCCCCTGATTGAAATTCCCCCACGGGAACTTGAAAACGTTTTCAAATTCATCCCAGGGGAATTTGAAAACGTCTTCGTTTTCCATCTCATATTTTAACTTTCCCTCCCCCCATTTTGGGGGAATTTTATTTATTTTTGTTATTTTTTGTTATTTTTCATGACAAATATATTAATACACAGAGAATAGCATAATGGAAATTATTACTAGTACAACAAAACATATTTCACCCCAAATGACACAAAAAGTCTCTAAGATGGCTAAGAAAAAAATATTATAGGTCTGAATTTTACAAGTTTAAAAAAAAAATTTAAACAATTTTAAATTCCTGGAGGGGAATTTGAAAATAGAGGGAGGAATCTGAAAACTGTTTTTAATTTCCCTCTCAGGAATCTGAAAACGTTTTCAATTTCACCGGAGGGAAATTAAAAACGTTTTCAGATTCCCGGGGAGAACTTGGAAAGGGGGGAAATTTAAATCGTTACACCACCACCTAATAACAGTAGAACCTCACCCGGTCTCCTCACCTAACATCCCATCGGTCACTATTCATGCTGTGGTAACAATTGATTAATATCCATTGTTTTGATTCATTTCAGTGTATCTCAAATAAGCGAGGAACAGGCGAGAGAAGCGATGCTCAACTTCGTTGCACAACATTGTTGCTATGGCAAAAGTGCTGCTCAGAATATGCAAATCACCAAACTCACGCCGTCTAGTGCCCTTTATGTAAGTATAGAGACATTACCTAGTTTTTCCATTGTTCATGTTAGCATAACATGGGTAATTTGCGACGGTGCGGAAGTGGTAGGGCCTTAAGCTCCGATGCCTCCCCTATCTTCAAGTTTTGAACTAAATTAATACATATGCCGCCACCTAGTGGCTCTTTTGGTGCTGAAGTCATGGCGAGCATTACAACCGCTCACTTGCCGCCCGGACACGAACCAGACAACTCACCACCAATTCTCCACCACCCACCCCTCAACTAACAGACAAGATAATCAGCAGTAGGTTAGAGAGTAATGAGTTTATTGACTTTATGTTGATTTAATTACTGTTCTTGACCTGTGTTATTGACTAATAAATGCAAATTATACCACTTCTGTCTCGTTGTGAATTAGCAAAAAAAAACAATGATGCTCAGTCAAGCAAGACTGGACTTCTTATGATATTGTTGTTTCTCCTTTTCCACCCTGGGTGCGGAGGGTGACATGTATTTTGGTATACATGAGTAGGTTCCTATAAGATAGGTATTAAGTTGACTATATATAATATATATACATATATATATTTATATATATATATATATATATATATATATATTATATATACCGATATGTGTGTGGGTTAGGGGGGGGGGGGGGGGGGGGGGGGTTGAGCGGAGAGGGGGCGGAAACGTGTGCCGAATGTGTGCGTGTGTTGGTGGGGGGGAGGGGGTTCATGTGTATGTGTATAGATGCTCACTTAGTCCGTCACTAAATTTGTTACAGCTCCTTATTGTTTCCCTTCCATCTCTCAGATAGCCATGATATATATCGGTACTATTTTTAAGCCTTTGATAGGTAAGTTCTGTTTAATTACCCCCACAACACTGTCTGCAGGACAGGGCTACCAAACAACCCGTTAGAAAAAGTGGCTGACGGCTGGGTTATAGAACTGTAAAAGAACAACTTACATATATACAATATGTAGTCATCAAATATGGTTTTGCAAGTTATTACACTAAATAAATTGTTCAAATACTTATCTATCAGCTACCTTTGGGGTGAATAATTTATGAAATCATGTAGATTAATAGACAAAGTGAACTCGACAAAATTCAATGACCACCATCTTGTTGTGGTTATTTGTAGGTTTTTCTTTTTGCATTCTCTGACATTTCATGAACTTTACTTCAATATAGATAAACACTGGATGCTGGAACTAGGGCATCCACCTCTTATTTACAGCTAGTTTACAAAGCAGGTTTTGCTCGGATTTAGCCATCGTTGTCATTCATCGCTTCTGTGGGTAGGAGTCACTATTTTATGTAGGTTCTGTTATATGCTATGATGTATGTATGGTTTGTCTCATTAATGTATGGCCTGTCACTGTTTTTATCTTGTCTTTCAGTATACGCTTGAAACTTTCACAGAAACCAGGACATCCTCGTGGGTACAAGACCCGTTTAAAGGTAGGGTAGAATTTATTTTTGTTAGTAAAATATGTTGGTTTTTTGGGCGTTTTTTAAGAAAAGATTATTTTGTCACTGCTGTCGCACTGGTCTCCCATCCCAGCAATGCGACCTTAATCTGTACACGATTAAGTTTGTCGTGTCAAATAACTAGTTAGTTGTCATGCATTTGAATGAGTGATTTCTGGTTTGAGTCCAATGAGGTTGATTCTAGAATGTTGTCAGCAACCATACTAGCAAAAGGTTTACATAAGGATGCAGTGTCGATGGAATTGTTAGTTGCTGGTTCGACTTTAAGTGAATAAATTGGAATCATTTGGGATGCTATAACATATTTCTTTTCATTGTTCCTTTTAGTTTGTTTTTGTTTCTTGTTTGGTTTTTTGTTTGTTATTTGTTCCTTTTTGTTGTATGCCTGCATAGAAGGTGGCGCTGTGTGAGGGGGAAGGCGGGGAGGGTTGGAGGGGGGCGGTGTAAATACAGCATGGGGAGAGTGATTATGCTTGATGTGAGCTCTTTTACTGTGTTTTACCTCTTCAATGTACCTGTACTGCAAAATAGCCTTTTTTTTCTTGAAGATTTATAGTGCCTATCATGGATAAGTCTGAATATACTTGTTTTCTCACCATTAGACAGTTTGTCGATAGAAAGCCCGAGCCTACACTTTTACCGACCCAAGGGATTTTTAACCTCCCAGACCACATAGACATCGTATGAGAGCAACTAGCCTTTGATGGCGCTGTAAGTTATACACAGCGGTGGAAATCCAAATTGGCAGAGGTGGGGGCATGGGGAATAGAACCACCGACCTTCAGATTAGGAATCCTACCTAGAAAAAAGACCACAGAGAAGACCACTATGAGATGCCCTTTGAAGACAGGTACTACTGAATACTACTATGCATATTGCCAGTCACAAAGTAGATTTTTGGTATACTACTACGAGATGTCATTGGAAGACAGGTGCTAATTGTATACTCTGAGGCACAATGATGGATGGTTTAGTATGTATCCAATTTATTTCGTCGCGCTTTCACTTTCATCTCATGAGCCACATCATCACTATGACCTTCTGAAACGTAAGTGTCGCGAGTGGAGGGGAGGGGAAACGACGGGAGGGAAAGGGAGGGGGAGGGCAGAAGAGGGGAGGGAGGGTAGTGGGCGGGAAGGGTGGGAAGCGGTGAGGAGAGGAGAGGAGAGGAGTAGAGCGGAGCGGAGATGAGGGGAAGAGGGGGGACGGGACGGGACGGGATGGGGGAGCGAAATGGGGAAGGGACTGTAGGGGAGGGAGGGGAGGGAGGGGAGGGAAGGGGAGGGGGGGGCAGGAGTTGGGAGAATGGAGGGGAGAGAAGGAGAGGGGGGAGGGGAGGAGCAGTGTCAGTAGGAGATATTTGAGGGAGTTAGAATACATCGACCACTACCTACGTCTAGACCTAGACACCACTCCCACACCCACACCCCTTCCACTCCCACACCACCCACACCCACACCCACACTCCCAGCCCCACTCAGTTTGGCAGATGCAAGCTCTCTGGGCAGGGGCATGGAGTGTCAGAACGAGGCGACGTAAACATGCAGTGGCAAAATAAAGCGGGTTGCTATAAACTCAACGTGAGGACGTGCTACAGTATAACCCCGTTAAACCAAACTTGAAGGGACCCTAGAAATTTGTTTGGATTAACCGATCATTGGTTTAACTGAGCTTTGACTTTGATTTGGTTTTGGCAAAAACGGGGGTGCATTATGAATGTACATTGTATGTGCACACTATGATTATTGATTTTTATGTATATATAGTTTAACCCCATTAAACCGACCTCAGTTAAATCAAACGATCGGTTAATCCAAACTTGTTTCGGCAACGCCATGGGCCAAATGTATGAGGGCGGGTTAGGGCTCGTAACCCACGCGTCATGCGGATTTCCCGCGTTAGCGGCCAAAGTTTCAATGTATGAGGGCGGGTTAGGCAAACTCCTCGGGAGTTAAGGTCGAGTTCTCTAACCCCAACTTGAGCCTGGGATAACGTGCAGGTTAGGGACCGATTCGGGCCAAATCTATTCAATGTGACCATATTTAACAGAATTAGATACGGAATAAGTGAAATTTGATCAATTTAACCCTAAATTCGAAGCGTTATTAAGGCTACCGCCGCATTGGCGGCGATATTAATACTTATATTTTCGAATCGACGAACGTAAAGTAAACAAATCGCCGCCGCCGCATCGACGTCGCTTTCCCTACTGGCGGCGTCGGCGATTTGTTGACTGTACGATCATTGATTCGAAAATATAATTATTAATATCGCCGCCAATGCGGCGGTAGCCTTAATAACGCTTCGAATTTAGGGTTAAATTGATCAAATTTCACTTATTGCGTATGTAATTGTGTTAAATATGATCGCATTTAATATATTTGAGCCTAATATATGGCTACAAACGCAGAGGGATTTCCCAAATCTATAAATAACTGAAACGTTAGCTAACCCGTGCGCGCTTTGGACTGATACATCCCCCGTGACACATATATTAACGCCGACAATAGATAACCCGCCGGCCACCCTTAACTCCGCAGCCGATAAATTGTGGCTCATACATTTGGCCCCTGGCAAAATACTACCATTTATCATACAAAAAAAGTCTCAGATGACCTTAAAACTACATGAAAGTTTGGTTTAACTATACCGGGAGTGGCCTGGGCCGACAATTTTGTTTGGATTAACCGATACTTTGGATTAACCGACTTCGGTTTAACCAACTCTTTTATATGAAAAATGGTAGTATTTTGCCGGGCCGCCGAAAAAAGTTTGGATTAACCGATCGTTTGGTTTAACCGAGCTTGGTTTAACGGGGTTGTACTGTATTGGTTGGTGTCCATTTTGGTCCGGTGCTGACTATTTTTAGAAGACATCTGCAGGCGAGTGGGCGTTGGGTGGGCATTAGGTGGGCCGGGGGTGAATTAAGGCCAATGTGGAGGTGTGTGGGTGTGAGTGTGTGTGGGGGAGGGGGGGGGGGGGTAATACATGGCATCGAGTGAGTCAAGTTTAGTAAGGGCTGCACGATATCACTCCACTGGCTACACAGATAAAAGCTGCAGTCTGATGAAAGTATCAAATTTACTAAACCAAAAAAACACTTACCTAGATTTTAACCTTCATGTCCGAGTTAGAAGAAGTTAGATACTGGTGCAGTGATTCAATATTCATTCCGGTTTCTGGCTCATATGTAAGGCTGCTAGGCTTAAAATAAAGTAGAAGAAAGGGCTTATGTCTAGCATGCCAGAATGTATTTGGCATTTTTTCAATTCAAATATTCCCAATGTTAAGGGGCCTTCCTTCTCAGATCTGCTAAAGGACGCCTCATACTACACAATAGTCTGTCGTCCTTCTACTGTCTGCTAAAGGGCACCAGATACTACACGACAATCTGTCTTCCTTTTCCTATCTGCTAAAGGGCGCCTCATACTGTTCAGTAATCTGTTTTCCTTTTCCTATCTGCCAAAGGGCGCCTCATACTGCACGATAATGTCTTCCTTTTCCTATCTGCTAAAGGGCCCCTACTAATACACGATAATCTGTCTTCCTTCTCCTATCTGCTAAGGGCGACTCATAATACATGATAATCTGCCTTTCTTTTCCTATCTGCTAAAGGGCACCTCATACTACAGAGTTATCTGTCATCCGACTCCCTATTTGGTTTCTTGAACGACTTTTATGGGATTCTCATCGAGAGTCAGCTCTGGATCTTCATGCATTCTGAGCAGCTGGCACACTTGCATGCAGACTGTCTTGGCCTTGACAAATCTGAATCCATTCAGAACTGACTTTTGGTGAATCCAAGCTGTCTCTCAATTACATTCATACCAGTAACTCTGTAGTACAAAACAAAGTCGTTCACGAAAAGACTACAAGAGACCCCCTTTTTAACAGCGGCATCTTGGTGAGAAGTGCTGGAGGCGACGTAGGGCGTTACCAAAAGTGACGTCACAGCAAGGTTCATAGGGCTCACTCAAGGGGGGTTGGGGGGTTGGGGGGGATAGTGGCAGTAAGCAGCAGGTGGTGCTCACGTGGTGGTTGGAACCACGTCGGCGTGGTGAACGGAAGTACGGTCGGGTTCAACAAGTACAGTTCAGAGGGCGCATGTGTAGCTTGCTGAACGGAAGGTGGCAGAACCATCTGGCCCTTGTTGCATGCGAATAGACCCCGCCAGTTAAGCTAGTGACATCTATCGGCAGAATTTTGAACCACTCTATTTGACTCGTTTCCCTGACTGCCTATGATTTCACATGCTATATCTCCGTAAAGAATGCTTGGGGAAAAAATAAAATGCTTGATTATATTCCGATATTCATATCGCGACAGGAGTCAAGCAATTATTCTTGTAATATATTTTTTTGTAAAGACAACTATATTGTATTTTTCTTCTGGGTTTCACCACCACTCTCTTCACATGTATTAAACCCCACCAGTTAAGCTAGTGACATCTATCGGCAGAATCTGGAACCACTCTATTCGGGTACTTTCCAGCTTAACTGGCAGGGTCTATTACCCACTTTGCCGAAGCAAGATAACCAACGTAAGAATGCGCCGCCCCTTTCACATTTCAGGGCAGCCCGTTGACTGTCCGTCTAACGGTAAGGCGCCTGCCCCATGGTCCATCCCGATCGTTCCGGCCAAAGTATTCCAGACAGAGGTTCAGGAACTGGAGGTGCCTCACACCGCCACCGTGTTGGTAAGTAGCTAAGGTGTCGCTTATCTGTGCATAAAGGGATCATTCTCAGAAATTGTGTACCACATTTGTGAAACGGAGACCAATGAGGATTTTCCGAGGATAGGCCTGGCTCATTACAAAAGAAATAGGAAATTTAAAAAAGGAAACCAACAAGTGAAAACATTCCAAATAACAGCAGGAAACATTCTAAATAATAGCAGAATCCATGTTCATATGAAGGTTTACATGTTGAGCATATTTAATAGTTGAACCAACAATAATTTAACTGTTTGACTTATTATACAAATTGGAGAAAAACGTTCAAATTTACCCTGTAACATCCATCCATAACATCATTTTAACGCATATTTATTACATCATTAACACAACAAATTCAAACAATATTTTATTGATTAATGTTTAAAGTTGCATAGTCCGATGAAAATATCAAATTTTCAAAACCAAAACACTCACCTATATTTGATGCTACTTGTCTAACTTAGATACTGGTGGGCTTATTAAGCATTTGTTGACACATCGAAGGGCATGCTGAGTCAATTTAATAGAACCTGTTTCTGGATAAGCCTATGGTGTCAGAGTTTTGACACGCTTGCCAAAATTAATCTTCCATGTTTGCGCCTCAAATATCTCCAAGGTTAGCCATTTAAAATCAAAGTCACTTCAAACTAAAGTAAGATTGATTATAACAATCAATTTAATATATTTATCTCAGAAAAATGGCCGATGCTTAAAAGCATCGGACTGTGCAACTTTAAGCAAATAACATTATATCTTACAAGAAAAAAGTTGGATACAATATTTGGGTAGATGCATAGTGTTAATATACACATTTTCACATTTTCGCTTCAGCGCAAAACCATATAAGCATATTTTGGATACATTTTGTGGGATAGATTACATACATGCGGTACTACTAACATACTTAATTAACAAAGGCAACAATAACTATTTGACTTGCCATCCGCCAACAAAAAAAGGCTTAATCATTAACATTGTAATGTAGGAAGAAAATATGTGGTACACATTTTCGGAGAACGACCCATAGATGTTTATTTCAAGTAGTTATTGTCAGTGTAATGACCCCCTGCTTCTGTCCTTCGTTAACTCCCCTCCTAAATTGTTCTTACCCCCCCCCTCCCCCCCCCCCCCAACACATATTGGCAACAGATCACCCACCCCAGAATTATATAACTCAGAACTTACTAATACACAGTAAAATTACTAATCTAGTAAAAATAAATACATAACTGGAACTATTGACAATGCATTGATATAATTAGCATCAATAATATAGTCATACTTGCACAATCATTCTCTAGGCATTATCAACCCACTTATATCGATGTAACTGCATTCTACGGACACTATCAACCATGGCTTAGGCTATCCAGATACTATCTAATCCCTGAAATGGCATAACCATGTATCATTTAGCACCTGACATTCTGTAATATTCCATAAGGTAATTTGATATCTAGCTTGTGGGGTAGGGGAGCGACAAGGCTGTTCAAAACCCGTGATAATATTTATCAACAAGTACACGCTCCCACCTGACAGGCCTCCCACTCAAACCCTGCTCGAGTCAAACCAATGACATACAAATTTATACATATCATTTTCTAGCCTAGCGCTTGGCATTATTAAGATAGGACAAGGACTGGTTGGCTCAGTGTCAGGATAATGTGACTGAGTGGGATATCAGGTCATGGTGCTGGTGGCCCAGTCTCCAAGTGGGGAAACATTATAAAGTCACCATGAGTGCACACTGTCACAAGTTGGTACCCATCCTGATATGACCTTAGATGTTGCCAGGACGCAGAACTCCACCAACCAACCAACCAATATAAGAGGATCCGACGACGGCTCTCAGCGCGCTGACTGCTTTTCCCGTCGTGCATTACGCTGATACACACTTATATAGGGTAGACCGGAAATTGGACGCCCTATCCAAATGCCCGGTGCGCATGCACCATTGCACGCTATTTGCGCAGACACAGAAGCCACGTACGGGGTGCTCTACGCGCATGTCTGTCTACTGGAGACGTGTAGTGTTGAGGCTATTGCGTCTACTAGAAACTGATCCACCAGACCTGGTGGTCTGTCAGTGGGGCATGACTATAAAGTTGCCATGAGTGTACACTGTCACAAGTCGGCACCCGTCCCGATGTGATCTTAGATGTTGCTAGGACGTAAAACAAAAACAAACAAACAAAATATCCACAAAGGTCATTGCGAGGTTATTGCGACTGATAGAAACTGATCCCCACATAAGGTCCCAGATGGTGTGTAGAGAGCCATCGCAGAGGATACTTTTGTGCTGAATCGATGTGAATGTGGCTGGTTCTAGGCTCCTGATGAAATCAGCGTTTGTTTGTTTGTTTGGGGTTAGACATCCTGGCAACATATAAGGTCATATCAGGATGGGTGTGACCGGGAACACTCATGTTGACGTTATAGTGCTGCCCCACTGGGAGACCAGGTTACTGGCATGATGACCCAATTTCCCGCTCAGTCACATTATCCTTATACTGAGCTAACCAGTCCTTGCTCTATCCTAATGATGCCGAGCACCAGCCTAACTGGCAAGAAGTATCAATTTTGTAAGACATTGTTTTGATTCGGCCGGGGTTTGGGTTGATCTTCCACACGGGAAGCCTTGCGCTCTTACCGATTCGGCCACCTTGTCCAGTCTTTGCTTTACATTGTCTGTTTGTTATTGTTTTACTTTCTAGCAACATCTAAGGTCATATCAGGATGGGTTCGCTTTACAAAATATAAATATATGTGGATAGTGATAAACTCTTTATCGCATGGCATAAGCTATGTTTGTTTGTTTGTTGTTGTTTTACGTCCTAGCAACATATAAGGTCATATCAGGACTGGAATATGCTATGTAGTGTCCTGGGGGAGGGGGGGGGGCAGTAACCAGCATGCATCATTCCACTACCCAGCGCAGAGCGTCACATTCCACTCTCTCGGAACTGATTTAATAAAGGAGTTGGGGTCTTTCTACTCCCAACTCATACCGCAGTACTTGTCTCTATCATTGCATAACGGAGGAATTATATATATATATATAATAATAATAATTCCAAAAACTTTCGAGCGAGTGGCGTGCATGCCGGACCACCCCCCAGAGGAGAGGGTGGGTAGGAACTCCAGAGTTTATTATATGCAATAATGGGATTATCACTATCCGTATATATACAGTAAAACCTCTCTAATAGGCCTGTCACACTACGACGTAACGAGCTAATGTGAGCCGACATAGGTGAATTTTGGTCATTAAGCTGAGGTATGCTGGCTTACGTCATGCTTACGTTAGGCAGACGTCGAGTTACGTCAAGATACGTCAGGTTATGTCGAGTTACGGCAGCGCGCATCAAGGTTTTGGACATGTCCAAAACTTTTGACATAGATCGACGTGATGCAGTTCCATTGGAATGATGTTACACTCACATTACGCCGACATTAGGCATGCGATAGAGCTGCGTCGGCTATGTTAGATCAATGTTGCCTTACGTCAGAGTGACACACAGGCGGGAGGAACATGCAGCCCGTGCTAAGACAATGTGGGGTTAACGTATCTCAACATAGGTCAAACGTGGCTGTGACGCATGCCTAACATAGCTCAGGCATTTCGCAAACGTGTCCTGATGTAGTTGACGTCGTTTACAAACGTCTAGCATGCGTGTAATGTCTGTGACATCCTTCGAACGTTGTCGGATGTGTTGTGAACGTGGTCTGAATGTGTTGCCTTTGAGTATATAAAGACCTACGATGTCCTCATGCTGGTCACGCTGGACACACATCAGCCCGACGCGATTCTCTCGGTGGGGCGACGTCGACTCACGTCGGGGAAAATGGTCGAGTCGGACCTGGCAACGTTATGGCTGGCGTGATCGCTAAGCCGCCGCTAATGTCATGCTAAGATGGCATCACACGCGCTGCAGTTTCGCCAGTTGACACAATCAATAATTCCTTTGTCCTCACTCGTTGAACCACGTTATCACTATGCTACACCGACGTTACGCTCACGTCAACTACGTGGCATTGACGTCCAACTTGGGCCCGTATTTGCATATTATGCCGAGAATTTGTACGCATGAAATTTATTTTCACGTTGTCCCTATGCTGGCGCGTTACGTCAGGGCCATTACCGACTACTCCCTTATATCGATCGCTCTCTTTGGGTCCCAAACCTTCGCCCATACAATACCATTGTGACGATATAAAAAAAACTCCCTAAACCGACCACCTCCATAAATGGACCATTTAAAGTCGGTCCCATGGTACGTCGATTTAGAGAGGTTTTACTGTTTATACATGCCTGTGTCTGTGCCTTACAGCCTTGTCATGGATGCCAGTCCCTAGGCTGGAACCGGTGCTATGGGTGCCTGGGTCGCGGAGCAAAGAAGTGCAATTCGTGTCACGGATCGGGCCGTGAGTGGAAGACAGACGCGCACGGACACCGCCACGTCGAGTCGTGCTGGCACTGCAACGGAACCGGAAGGAAGCGGTCAGGAGCCCTCAGTGTATTTCTGCGCATGCGTCAGTGTATTACTGCGCGTGGTGCTTTCGGCATTCGCACTATGTCAAGTCACCAGAATATGCTTCATTGGCAATTAGCACCAAAAAAATATATATATCTGTATTTTTTCAGTGAGCAATTTAGGTTACTCGGATATAGGCAGTGTATTCTGCTCGACCTAATTGCATGAGCGCTATGTAAATTAAAACAATGTAGAGTTCAATGACAAATAGCAAAATATTTCTGTGTGCGCACAATGAACAATTTCAGTTACTTGGCTATAGGCGCTGTTTTCGTCTCGGCTTAATTTCACTAGCAC
This sequence comes from Branchipolynoe longqiensis, assembly GCA_030323885.1. Classification (NCBI taxonomy): domain Eukaryota; kingdom Metazoa; phylum Annelida; class Polychaeta; order Phyllodocida; family Polynoidae; genus Branchipolynoe; species Branchipolynoe longqiensis. Next base: position 120,014,000 of record CM059187.1, on the reverse strand, counting down.
TACAACAACTAAAATATATATATATATAGCTCTATGGCGAATAACAAAATATGTATGTGTGTGCGTAATGGAAAATTGCAGTTACTTGGCTAAATGCGCTATTTTTTGTCTAAGTCTAATTTCACTAGCACTACGCAAACTCTAAATTCATATAGCTCTATTGCAAATAGTTGTGCATACTTGCAATGGAAAATGTCAGTTACATGGCTATAGGCAGTGTTTTCTGCATGGCCTAACTCCACCAGCACTATGCAAACTCAAAAAAATACATAGCTCTATGGCAACTAAAGAAATTTATAAAAGAATTAAGTTACTCAGATATAGGCGGTGTTTTTTGCTCTGCCTAATATCACAAACATCGTGTGAACTAAAAGAATTATATAATTATAGATAGTTCCATAGTGAATAGCAAAATATCTGTCTATGTGTGCAATGACAAATTAAAGACACGGTTGTATGTACTTGTAGGCATCATAATAGTCCTCATGTGTGGGTGGGTGGTGGGTGGAGTGGTTTCAAATGAGCCATTTTAAATCACTTCGCCCACCCACTCAACATTTCTGTTTTGTTCAAGTGTTATTCCTATGAATAACAAGTCAGCTAATGGACTGGTCTTCCAGCCCTAATGACAATTCAGAACACAAGACGGAGCTATAGTATGGGAGTTTATTGAGGTATAGGTTACAATGGGTCAGATCAAAGTAGGTACATTAAGTGGGGATCAAATTGAGAGTAGAGGATAAGTGAATTAAGAGCAGTGGGAGAATCAAGGTCATCAAGGTAACAGTAAGGAATAGGACAACAATGCAGTAGAACAATAAGCGAATAAGGTCATAGTGATAATTAGGTCAGGTCGGAAGCCCGTTTCGGTAATTAAGGACAGTGAGAATGATAGGACAATAGGGGCGGTCAGTGAATCGAGTCAATAGGAGCAAGTGAAATAGAACATATAGGGTAAGTCTCTGCATGACCCGGGCATCAACCCTCGGCATTGTAGGTAGGGTGGTGGTAGGGGGGTGAATGTGGGGTGGGTGGGGTGGTGAGAATAGGGTAGTTGTTGCTGGGTCGGCGTCTGGAGGAGAAGTGGGGTTGTGGTGCTGTAGGGGTGGAAATGACGTCACAGGGGTCGCCGGGTACCGACGGCGGCTCCAGAGCGTGTGACAGTGTCGCCACCTGGAGTTAGTCGGGGGCCTATGAATAAAAGGGGGGAATGGGTGGGGGGAGGGGGGGATAGGGAGGGGAGGAAGGAAAGCAGCCCCAACTTGGTCCCGAATTACCCACATTGCCTAGCAATATGGACAATTGCCACTACACACTAAACAAAGCTACAATAATATAGATAGACAATTACAGGACAGTAAGCAAAACATCGATAGGAATGACAGGTAAAGAACAAGATAAGAGAAAAAAGAAAGATATGGAGAGGTAGCTATGTGAGACATTTAGTGGTCGTATGAGATTTGTTTGTTGTTGTTTTACGTCCTAGCAACATCTAAGGTCAAACAACAACAAACAAATCTCTCTCGTATGAGAGGGTTAACACTGAGAAAACGCTATACACTCCTTAAAAGAATGTATGAGTGGCAGGTTAATATGGTATGAGAGATATGCTAAATGTGGCGATGGTGCTTCGGTTTCAGATGTCTGGCATGTGAGGGAGACGGTCGTGTCGTCTGCAGGACATGCCAAGGATACAGAAAGAACAAATGTTACATTAAACTCTACATTCATTTGTAAGTAGTGTATTTTATTTGCACCAAAATGGTGAGTGGTTTGTTTTCACTCAAATTAAATTGCACGGCTACGTCTTGTTTAGCATTTCCACGTACATGCATGGTACTTTTTCTTCTTGAAGATTTATACTGCCTACCATAGATAAGCCTGAAAGGTCTTGTTTTCACCATTCTTAGATAGTTGGTCAATAGAAAGCCTGGGCCTACACTTTTACCGACCCAACGGAGGTTTACCCTCACATAGACATATAAGAGCAACTGGCCTTTGAGGATGAGTTATACACAGCAATGGAAATCCAAATTGTCATATTATATTAGGATATCTCATTTGGGGTTAACTTTGCATTTATTATGTATCAATATATTTTCAAAGATCCATCTGTCATTACTGATCTAAATTATGAAAATATTTGGGTTTGTTTTGGTGTGTTGGGGTTTTGCATCCTGGCAACATCTAAGGTCATATCAGGATGGGTACTAAATTGTGACCGTGCACACTCATTGTAACTTTATAATGCTGCCCCACTGGGAGACCAGGCCACTGACATCATGACCCAATTTCTAACCCTATCGCATCATTCTGACACTGAGCTAACCAGTCCTTGCCCTATCCTAATATTGCCAAGCGCTAGGCTGGATAGCGACAAGTATCAATTTTGTAAGTCATTGGTTTGACTCAGTTGGGATTCGAACCCCTGACCTTCCACATGGGAAGCATGCGCTCTTACCGATGTCGCCACATCTGGTAAATTATTAAAATAAATATATTTGATTATTTACTGGTGTGTGCACAGAAATTAATGATGTATCAGCCCACCTGGTGATTAATAGGAGTGCTTCTTGTCAACATTTGTAGTATATACATATATATGTGATGTATAAGAATTATGCAAGTATAAAGGCACCTAAGGGAATGTTCCTAATATGTTGAGTACTACTCTATGGATGACTCCTTCATCAGTTGGGACTAGTAGCGCCACCACCCAACCTAGATAAAAGATTCACCCCGTACTGACAGTACAGGCGTGAAAACCAACCCATTAGAAAAGCTGGTGAAGAATTTTGACATGCTGGGGAAATTAATTGAGTGAATAATGTCTTAATTTAAGAAGCAAAATATATTCTTTATATACATTTTTATATTTACCAGCTACCTTTGAGTTGAAAAATATAATAAAACGTCTAGTTTAATCAGATTTAAAAGTGAAATCGACAGCGTTCTATGGCCGCCATCTTGTCTTTTTGCATTCTCTCCCATTTCACCAACTCTGTGACTATATAAGTATCCATTTGATAGTGGAGGCAGGCATTCTACTTCCTGTTCTATACTAAAGCTATTTTCGCCAATATTTACACCACGTTGTCATTCACTCGTGTACCAAAAGTACCGGGTGAATCTTTTATCTACACCCAACTCTGCCAGTGCCGTGAAACACTGTCACTCGTGCACCGAAATTCTTTTGGAATATACTTCTTTGTAGTGTCTGATATATATACTTTATATACCAGAAACCACGGCTTCAAATGCACACCACGGAGTAAATGTAACCAAGACGCCTTCTCTCTGCAGCTCCACTCACGTGGTTGATCACGTGGTCGAGAAGATGGACATACCTGAAAATCTTGTTAAGAATGTTAGCGGTATCGTGATTTTTGAACAGACAGCGCAGAGGGTGAGTTAGTCCACTTTCTGGACTTTTCCTTTTTTCCTCCTTTCCTCTATCTGCTTCAAATAGCTGAATTCATCTCATATTAAATTAATCCTAAAAGGGGAGCTTGGAATTTACATTGAACTATATGTGTTTTATACTCAAATTTACCAGATTAATCCTTATTAGCCACCCGCGATCAACAGTACCCTCGATTAAGGACCGCCTCACACTACCTGATATTTTGAATTGAAATATATTGATCAAGGACTGGGAATGTTATGGCTAAATGGTTGCTGCTACCTGCTTTCAGGTCTGGCCAATATCCTACTACCCAGATCAGGAAGTGTGCAATGCTTCACAACGACTCGTCAACGACACCCTGCAGCGCTACAGGAATTCACGGATCCTTATGCAGGTACAAAGACACAGTTTGACCATTAACTTACAGTTTCATGGGTACCGACTTGTGACAGTGCACACTCCTGGCAACTTTATAGTGCTGCCCCACTGGGAGTAGTTGTTTGTTGTTTTACGTCCTAGTAATAGCTAAGGTCATATCAGGACGGGTACCAACTTGTGACAGTGCGCATTCATGGCGACGTTATAGTGCTGCCCCACTGGAAGACCAGGCCGCCAGCACCATGACCTGATATCCCACTCAGTCACATTATCTTAACACTGAGTCAACCAGTTCTTGTCCTATCCTAATAATGCCGAGCGCCAGGCTAGGAAGCGACAAGTATCACTTTTTAAGTCATCGGTTTGACTCGAACAGGGTTCGAACCCACGACCCCACGATCTACCAACACGGGAGGCGGACGCTCTAACTCATTCGGCCATCCCATATGGTCTCCCACTGGGAGACCAGGCTGCTGACACCATGACCTGATAATCCCACACAGTCACATTATGTGATATGTCATGGCCCACCAGCGGGACGGCCAATGGAAGGTAACCATGGCAAAATTAACCATATAATACACCTAACAACCACGTGCAATCCTATGATATGTAAATATGAGTAGGCTAGTTAGTCTAGTAATAAGAGTAGAACAAATAAAATATATATATACCTACATTTTTTTTTAAAACTTACATAGACTACTAACCATACTAAGCAACCACTTACCCGCTATTATAATACAGGCAATCAAACACCGTATCAGCGACTGTGTGATAAGATAACTCCACCACTACAGCTGGCCAGCATTGAAGCCCGAGTACTCAAGCTTATATGCTATGGACAGTATAAGCACAGCCTCAATATAAAAAAATTAATTCTGACATTGTGCTAACCAGTCCTTGTCCTATCCTATTAATGCCGAGCGCCAGGCTAGGTAGCGATAAGTATCAATTTTTGTAAGTCCTTGGTTTGACTCGACCAATTTTTTAACCCGCGGGTTGTCATTCCTTTCGCTGCATCAGATTTAATCCCCAACTCCAATTGTTTTTCAGAGACAGACGCTGAAAGCTGTGCCGATATCGGAGTGTATATATCAGTTTAAGTCGACGGAACAACGCTTTTGGGTGTACGGCAATGAGCGAGCCGTACACGCCCCAGACTACCCACAACAGTGCTGCTGGGGCTGCATCATTTTGTGAGGAACGCTCGTGACGTCATCCCAAAACAGAATACCGTGACGTCAGTGTATTAGGAAATTGTGACGTCAGCACCGTATGGCGCCCACCCACGCCCACCCACCTGAGTGAGATGTTGATCTGTTGTGTTACAAAAGAAAAGTAATTCCGGGAATTTTGGATTCCGTGTAGAGCAAACGAAACGGACACGGCGGCGGCCTATACGCAGACGACCTAGTTAGAGGGTCTGGAAACTGGGTCACGCCCGTTTTCCGGATGTACCTAGACGAACGGCGACACTCGAACAGCAGACGTGTATTTGGCTGGATTCGCGGACGTCATTCATTAAGTAGGTCACGCTGGTTCCCGCCTTAAACCGCCGGCGGGAATGTGTCGGTGGAACGCGGAGAAGCAAGCAATCGTCGTGCGCACAGCAGCATGACTACAAACAGTTCAAATCCCATTTGGTCGAAATTTTCTACACATTCTGTAAATATCCGTGGCTGAAACTGGCTGAGTAATTTCTTATGTATGTATATAAGTCTATCTACACTATATATGTATGTATATATGTGTGCATGTATACACTATATATGTATGTAAATATATATATATATATATATATTCATATATATATATATATATATTCATATATTAGTGTGTGTATGCATCTATATATATGTATATATATATATATATATATTATATATATTATATATATTATATATATATATATACACCATCCTCACATCATCCCCCAGCGACATCACATATCTTCTATTACATACAGGTATATTTTTTTTTTCGGTGGTAAGTGAATGAGGTTAATGAGCAGAAGCGAGCGGTGGGAGGTGGCGCCACCGTCGGAGCTGAGGTTGAGTAGGTTGGAGCAGTAGGTGACTAGCCCCAGGCGCCATCACCCGATTACTGGTGGGTGGCACTGATGAGCGAGCATGGAAATCTGGGTTAATATACTCACATAATTCTTATTCAGCATATATATGCATATATATACATACATATATATGGATATATACATATATATATATATATATATATATATGCGTACATGTATATATATATATAATAGAATATATGTGCTGCCGCTGGAGCATGGTGTAAGTAAGCCTAGCATATTACTATTAGACCCATAACATTTAGCCCCGACTCACAACGCGCCGAGTTTAATCACAATCAGTGGCATATCCTTTAGTTCTGCCTTCGTTGCCTGGCAACTCGAGTTTATTCTCTCGCGATTATAGGTAATAAGATGCCTGCATCAGCGCTTGAATGTGCATCGGCTGGCTGGATCTTTCAAGAAAGTTCAAAATTCAAGATGTAACCGAGTGAGCTACTGACGCCATTGTATTAAGTGTAGGGATGTAAATTGGTGATGTATACTGTAGAACATAAATTGAATGTGCACAATCTCACCTCAACAGGATCAACGCGCTATTTGTATCTAAATATATATATATATATATATTGAGATATATTGAGATATAGATATACACATGTACATCGATATATGAGCCTGTCTCAAAAGGTGATAACACTTTTTTTTTGTCCATTGTAACGATTGACACAAAACAGCACAGAAACAGTTACACTGAAAACACAAGGACATTTGCTTCAAATCAATATGTATTCTATTGGGATTATGAAACACCATGTAAAAAACAAATCAGTTTATCCTGAGAAAATGCATAAGGAGATAGTATGTTGATCGTTACAATGGACAAAGTTTTGTCCCATATTGCTTAGCACCCTTTGAGACAGTCTCATATGTATATATAGATTTTTTTAAATTAATTATAAAAAGAAAGTTGGCTCGGGCTGAGTGACACCAGAGGTAATATAGTAAGAGGAAGTGACTCAAGGTGGCGCAAGTGAACAAGAAATGAGGGATGGGCAAATATGGGAGACAGATTAACAATAGTAATATAATATACATATGAGTACGTTTGCTATTTATATTTCTATATTATATCCTATATAATATTATATGTTATATATATTATATAATGTTAGTATGTAAATATAAATAATATAACATCAATATAATATATATATATAAATTAGTATAATATATATAATATATTATATATATATTATATAGCATCCGTGCTCTATAATGCACTTAGGGAAATATGAACACAAAGGCTATTCACCTATGGTTACTCTATTATCAACCGACCTATACAGGAATTGATATACTATTCTATAATGGCATAGTTCCCATTTCTTCCACGGTGGCGCCACCTCCGAATGGACTTTTTCTGAGTTTACCGGCACTCAATGCACCAGGTATATGTGCCAAATAAAATATATAGTCCGTTGATCCTGCTAAGATATAATTAACCACGTTTGGTTTAGATTCACAAGACAAAATACATCGCTGGTATCATCATGGAGATGTCCCTACACTACTGCCAGAATCATTACACAAGAGGTTAATAAGTACACAGACACATCAATTCTAGTTTATGCATACTGAATCCTCACACTTTGTAAACAATAATATAAATCTATATATTTAAACTAGCCCTTTCTATTTTAAAAGAAATGCTACCAATTATTTGGTGTGTTCATTCTTCGCGGAATGTGTGATTTTGAATCGGTTACAAATGCGCATGTTACACCTGACTAGCTTTAGTGTAAATCAATTGGTGCCCCGTCGGTTAGGCTGTGTATCCATAGACTGTTTCCTTGTGGCATGTTCCCTTGTTCTGTGTTCGCGTGTGACCTTGTGATGCGCCACACCTTGTGTTCCTGGTCAGTATCTCACAAGTGTAGTGCACAAGGCCATATGGTCCCTGGGTCCAAACTATGGGAACACCACTAAGCAAAACACAGGTTCATTGTCTGTGTGGTGCATCACAAGGTCACAAGCGAACATCAAACAAAGGAACACGCCACAAGGGAACAGTCTATGGATACACAGCCTTACTCGGCTCACTTTGGTTTGATAGGCTGGGAACATGCCGAGACCATCCCCCCCCCCCTTCCCACCCCACCCATCCCATGTATCCATCACACTGCTGAAGAGGTCTCCTGAGGTCTTCTAAGCTTGACCTCTACGTTGTACTCTACATGCCCTGATGAGTACACACCAGTGGTAATATACTAATAATACAACCTTCAGTGTTTCAACACACGCAGACGCATATATGCTTTAATGCCAACCGGAAGTCAGTTAATTGCAACCAGTCTGTTTACCTTTATAGTGAGTCTCTCGTTACTTATCACGTGTACCCCACCGGAAGTAAGGTGCCTTATGAGATCGGCCAGTGTATTGGTAATGGTGATAGGTAGCTCGCACAATATAACTTATAGAGCTTTCTCATGATTTACCCCCTCTCCCCCCGCCCCCTCTCACCCTCATATTAATGCTGCATAGTCCGATGAAGTATCAATTTTCAAAACCAAAGCAATTATCTAGAATGTATTCTACATATTTAACTTAGATACTGATGCACTTATTAAGCACTTGTTGCCACATAGAAGGGAACACTGATGCAATTTAATAGAATACATTACTGTTAAACTAAAAGCCTATGGTGTCAGAGTTTTAGCATGCTTGCCAAGACTAATTTTACATGTTTGCACTTCAAATATCTAAAAAATAAAAGTGACTTCAAACTAAAGGAAGGTAAATAATAACAATCAACCTAATATATTTATCTCACAAAAATTACAGAAACTTAAAACTATCGGACTATGCAACTTTGAATAGAACTGAAATTAACACCTAAGGTTGAGAATGCTAACTTGGTACAACTTAGCTGGACTTAAGCAAGACCAATGTGGTATATTATATTCAGCTATTTCAAATTTAATTAGTCTTTGATGGAGCTTTTCACTCCACCATTAAAAAGGTATATTAAAATACATGGCAATAATGGTATGATTATATATGTACAATAGTCACCCAATATATAATAGCAGTGCACATACTTCAAACGCCACGAATATAGTTTTCTTTTCCCAAATCAATTGCTAAATATTCAAAGGAGATCTGAGGACTGAGAATTGTTTTCCTAAACATGCACTTTGAAAATATAATATTTAAGCCAGCGTGTTCATTAAGTCTCAAGTAATGGTTTATTTGTAAAATGAATGTTGTACGAAGTAAATATTAGCCTTGCATTTCTGTTATGTTCTTTTAGCTCTACAATTCCATTTAAAGTATTTCAATAGATCTATCTGCAGAAGCGATTTCTTTTTCTTCAGATATTTCGTTTATTTAAAATTCCAAATAAAGCTCCACTCTAAAACGATCATGAGTATGTTATCGTGACCTTGTTTAAAAGAATGATGCATTCACTAAATATATGTGCATAATGGCCAAGTAAAAATCTACCACTACCCCATGGCTTAATTATGAGACAAAATGAATGTCCATAGAAATGCATATCCAAGGCAGAGAGCGAACTGGTATATATTGTAACTTTTGTTCGTTCTTATATAGCCTTATTTGTCAGAAATAAAGTGATTGTTTGCCTGTTGTTTTATGTCTTAGCAACATCTAAGGTCACATCGGGATGGGTATTGACTTGTGACAGCGTGTACTCATTGTGACTTTATAGTGCTGCCCCACTGGGAGACCAGTCCACCAGCACCATGCCCCGATACTGTACACAGTCATATTATCCCTATACTGTGCTAACCAGCCCTTGTCCTATCCTATTATTAATGCCGAGCGCCAGGCAAGGTAGCGACAAGCATAAATTGTATACGTCATTGGTTTGACTCGGCTGGGATTTGAACCCCCGACCTTCCGCACGAGAAGACTGCGCTCTACCGATTCGGCCACCACGTCGGGTAAGGGTAAAGTGAATGATGTAATATATATTGGTTTGTTTGTATGCAACTCTGTTGAAACTTTGATCTCAAAGGGTTGTATATGTTGTCTTATTCGTTATCATTGTATATGCTGATTTGTTTTGTTATTAGGGTATGATGTTCTGGTTATTAGGGTATGATTATATAGTAAAACCTCTCTAACCGACCACTTCCACATATCGACCAATACCCTATATCAATTGCTTTATTTGGGTCCCAAACGATCACCCATACAATAATCATTGTAGCAATACAACAAATTTAAACTCCCTAAACCAACCACCTCCCTAAATGGACCATGTAAAGTCAGCCCCCATGGTCGGTCGATGTAGAGAGGTTTTACTGTACATAAAATGAGTCCCCATTATATGTGGCTTATAGATGCTGTTATGAGAAATTCCAGTATGTCATATAATTGATTTCAGTGTGCCTACATTCATGTTTAGAGTTTTAGTTTTGAGCAGCTGCCAATGACAACATAAGCCCCGTTCACACGGCACAACTTTATGCCGATTTAGATGAAGCGAAATAGATGAAGCGAATTAGTGTTGTGTGCACACATGCAGTACTTTTAGCCGGAAATCGATATCTGCGCATGAGCAAGTCCAGACTAACCAGCGCCAGTTTGGGTTCGTCGACGTCGCCACGAGAGAGTGTGGGTTCGACCTAGATATGTATGGACTGAATCGTATTGGTTTGGAATGGTCAAAACTTCTGCTGGGCAGTGAAACCCTAAAAATAAATTATGAAAAAAACATCTGTGCACCTCTATCTGGTTAATAGACCAAATTATATAATATGCACTTTTGATCGACCAGAAAGTCAACAAACTAAGGTCTCGATTGTGCATGCGTGTCACGTCCTTAATCTGCCTCAAGTAAGTCGGTTGGGTTCACACATGCCACTTAGGTCGATTTAAGCTAAATCGCTTCATCTATACTACCTCGTGAGGTGGTTTACTTGAAGCGAACTAGATAAATCGATTCAGCCCTAAATCGCTTTAGCGTAGCGTCCACACGGCGAATGTGAGGCGAACTAGGCAAGTTGATTTAGATGAAGCGTTTTAACTCACCAGTGTGAACGGGGCTATAGTTTATAACGGGGGGGGGGGGGGGGGGGGGGATTAGATGAAAGAACCTCACCCTTTATGTGTAGTTGGGTATGACATAGGCGTGTTCCGTTGTAAAGAGTAAGTCCTAATTGCATTATCCAAATAGGCTTGAATACAGTGATTTATCGACTGATAAGCAGCCAAACACAAAAGAAAAAAACTGTGATATGGTTCATTCTGTATGGTTAAGTTAACGCTCGCCACTGTGTGAATCGTAGCGTTAATTACCACTTGATATCTACCGGTGGTTGTGTTCTAAATGCCAGTAAGGGGAGAAACTGGACCTATTACAAAAGGGTGGAATGCTACGAAAGTTCAACTATTTAATTATGTATATATGTACTGATGATATTATATAAATATAGATCTCATATATATATATATTATGTTTGATGTTTAAGCATTCACAATGAATGTATGTTTTTAAGTGTAAGAGAGTATGGTAATTGCTTTATGGCTATATGCGTAGAGGCAAATGACTTGTTACCATGGAGACAGGATGAAGCTGGGGGGAAATAGGGGTCAATATGTTTGGGTCATAGATATGTTCAGTGAATGTTAACATTTATCACGGTTTTGTTCATGTAGCCAGAAAAGGAAAGTACATATACTTGTTAGGTATTGTTTGAATTCTGTACTTTTATTGTGATTCTTGTACTAACTTATTTGACCTGAAATATACATATATATATATATATATATATATATATATGAGTCAGCCTCACGAAAATGGGCCAATTGGTGGTTTATGTAAGATGTTGGCATCACAATTCTTAAAGTGTAGTGCATTTCTTTGTTTTATATTAAATTATCCTAGAAACAAATAAGGTTGTTGTATTTTCTCTACCTTTACATTCAGGATAAATTTACAGACTTTGCAACACCTCTGTCAATGCTAAACTATAAGTATGCCGATCGAAGCCGACATCCAATGCTCGACGCCGACAACTTTAAGAGATGTTGGCGTTGCAATTCTTAAAGTGTATTGCATTTCTTTGTTTTATATTAAATTATCCTAGAAACAAATAAGGTTGTTGTGTTTTCTCTACCTTTATATTCAGGATAAATTTAAGGACTTTCCAATACCTCTCTCAATGCTAAATTATACTTATACTGTTTGACGCCGACGTCCAATGATCGACACCGGCAACTTCCCCCAATTGGCCTCTTTTTGTGATCCTGACTCATATATATATATATATATATATATATATATATATATATATTCATTTTATGTTATCTGTGTATTATATGAACTTGTGCTCTACAAGAAATGGAGGGGGAACAAACAACTGTATCATTAATGGATTTGTTCGTCGACCAGTGAGGTCAGATTATTTTATCGTCACAGTTTGCTTGAAAAGGTTGCAGCTTGACGTTGCTTTAGGCAGAACTATGCATCATATTGCGGGGGGGGGGGCAAGATTAGATGGGCTGTGTTCTTGTCATTATCATTTGTATTGGTGGTTGTGTTGCTGTAGTTTTATACACGGCCACAAAGAAAGTCATGAGGCGAATAAACACTGTTCAGGCAAGAAAAGAATATCAAGTTTGTATACTATATTCGTAACAGCTTGGAACTTTATTTATGGAAATCCTTTCAGATCTAGAAGAGAAAATAAAACTGTCTTCAAGTATCTAGTTTATATAAATAAATATATATATATATATATTTCTATTATATATAAATGTAATGTAACTGATTGTTAAGAGATAGATTTAGAAGAGAAACTGAAATTATTTCCAATTATCTAGTTAACCATTTATAATGAAAGTTAATTTAAACGGACCCGGTATCAGGGTATAGGCTGCTGAGACTCGTACCGCACTGACAAATGCTCTCCAACCATACCTTTGCAGCTTTTCAGTTTATGAAATGGGGGGAGAGTGCTGAAATTGGTTGCTCCTGTTGTGTTGTAGTTAGTCCAGTAGCACTGACAAGGTTAGACAACCATATAGACAAATGTTAGAATTTGCAATCTAAAATGCTACATATAAAGTTCAAATGTTTATTTCTCATAACCAGCTACTATTTGTATGAATAATTGATTAAATCATGTAGATTAATAGACTTTAAAAGTTGAATTGAGAGCTTTCTGTGGCTGTTTATTTAACAGAATAACATACTCAATAAGTGAAATTCGGTCAAAGTAAACCCAAAATAAAAGCTATATTAATGCCTATAATTAAGGCCCTATAATTAAGCATAATCAACGCCGCCGCCGAATCGGCGGCATTAATATCGCTTCGATGTTGGGTCTAATTTGATCAAATTTCACTTTTTGAGTAAGCTATTCTCATAAATAACATTATTTCAAACCCCGAGTGAATATTCATGATTCTAAATATCAGAATTAGATCGTAGCAGTGAATAGATTTGTGCTTTTTGTTGTGTTTACCTTAGACAATATGGCCCCCGAAGCGGCGGCGGCGGCGTTAATATGACTTGGATTTTGGGTTTAATTTGAGCCGAATTTCACATATTAGAACCATGAATATTCAATTGAGGGTTGAAATTATGTTATTTATGAGAATAGCTTACTCAAAAAGTGAAATTTGGTCAAATTAAACCCAAAATCCAAACGATATTAACGCCACTGCCGCCGCATCAGCAGTGTTTGTTATGCTGTACTTTCTATCCAACCATGATGGCCGACGAGGCACTGGTCACGTGGTGCTAATCGTTTGGCGCAAATCCTCAATAAAACTAATTTGGATATGGAGCATCAAATCGTGGCAAGTGCTTTGGTGTCAAAAATGTTATGCTTTCATCAGGCTTAGGTAATGACACCTCACTCTTGTGGCGCCCTCTCGTGGAAACTAACTACATCAATCTAAGTCAGTAATACAACCCAAACCCGATACCGACAGGCTCCTAACCATGTTAATGTGGAGATAAAGCATACTGCAGCACTTCACAATGCTGCACATACACACAGGCAGGGGTAACTTACATAAAGTAGACTATTTTCCAACACAGTTTTACTGCAAGTCACACCGGAAACAAATGTAGCGTAAGAACTCCCCTGAGTTTGGTAACCGAGTCTGTTTGTGTTCATGCATTTTAAGTCCTATGCAGAAGGTTGGGACTAGGAAGTAAACTGACCTTCTTCCGGTGTGTAAACACGCCAGGTCGCAACTTCAGTAATTCCTCCGGCACCAGCGGGTAATAATTCAGAAGCGACGTGGCATGAATAAACAGACCTTCAGCATCTGGTAGCTGCCAACTCGAACCAGCAGGTGGCAATACCATGAATAATAGCTGTTTATTGGCGAGTGTTACTTCTATCCGCCAGGTGTCAGCACAGTCCATTGCGTAGACTGCGACGATTAAGGCGATGTCACATTACGACGCATCGCGCCAACGTACGCCGACGTATGTGATTTTTGGCCGCTACATCGGGATACATCGTTATGCATTAAGCGTGCGTTAGGCACTCATTGGTATACGTCAATGTACGTCGACATTCGTTGAGATACAGCGTCACTCGTCAGGGGGTCAGCGTTTTTTTGTGCATGCACAAAACTTTCGACGTATGACAATGTGCGGATTTTACGTCGGCTAGGGGGGAATCACTAGATACTATATACTTGGATTTCATGAAGGCATTTGATACTGTCCCCCACCAGAGGCTAGCTACCAAGTTACAAAACTATGGCATCGAAGGAAATACTCTGAGATGGATCCAAAATCTTTTGACTGGAAGGAAACAGCAAGTCGTATTAATGGCAGTAAATCTTCCTTCAAAGAGGTTCTCAGTGGGATACCTCAAGGGAGCGTCCTGGGCCCTATTCTGTTCGTCATTTTCATCAATGACCTGCCAGAGATTGTATCATGTGGGATAAAATTATTTGCAGATGACGCAAAGATCTACAGAACTGTGAATTCCACGGAAGACTGTGCTGATCTGCAAAAGGATCTGCTGGAAATGGAGAATTGGGCCAAGCAGTGGCAGATGAAGTTCCATCCGAATAAATGCCAGGTCATGCGAATAGGGAGACACCACCCACAGTATACATATGTTATGCATGAAAATTCTACTGGCCAGCCACTAAATCTCGAAGAGAGTGAGGTAGAGAAAGATTTAGGAGTATTTGTAGACAATAGGCTAAGTTTCTCCCAGCACATACAACAAACCGTATCTAAAGCTAATAAGATTGTGGGAATGATTCGCAGAACCTTCAAATACTTGGACGAAAAGATGCTGATCACTTTGTACAAGAGCCAAGTACGGCCAATACTAGAGTATGGAGTCACTATATGGCACCCAACATTGAAGAAGGATATTAAATCCATTGAAGCTGTTCAGAGAAGGTTAACTAAGCTAGTGCCACATCTGAAGGACCTTAGTTATCCAGACAGACTCAGGAGACTCAAGTTACCAAGCCTCACATACAGAAGATTTCGTGGGGACATGATCAACACATGGAAGTTCCTGAATGCTGAGTATAATGTGGATGAGGCCTTGCTATTCAGACGCATACAGGGAAGCAATACCAGAGGTCACTCCAAGAAGCTTTTCAAGCCAAGGTACAACAGTTCACTCAGAGGGGCCTTCTTTTCACAGTGAGTGATAAACATGTGGAATGAGCTACCGGAAGAAGCGGTCGAAGCAGCTCCCATGAATAAATTCAAGGATGCGCTGGACAGGGCCTGGGCCAGAGAAACATTCCTGTACGATTTCGAGGCTGCATACCATTAGAGCTGAGAGCTACGAGCTTTGTATAGGCTACCACAAGCCTGCATCAAAGAAGAGGATAATAATAATAATAATAATAATAATAATGTTAGGCATATGTCAATGTACGTTAGACGTACGTTAGACAAACGTTGTTCACTACCTTCCACTACGTTGACCTACGTTAAAGGCAGTGGGAACATACAGTCTGCGTACTGACAACGTATGGATAACGTATGTCTCACGTACGTTTAGCATTTCCCCAGCGTGTCTTGATGTATGTAATGTATGAGGTGTAGTTCTGGCGATTGAATAACGTATATAACGTTCACCGGCGTTCTGTGAACATACCATGAGCGTAATTTGAGCATTTTTTCACCCGGAAGCACGTTAGCCATACGTTGGTCATACGTTGGCCATACGCTATGTATACGGTATGGGTATGTATACGTTCAACTTTCCCCCTGCGCTGAAAAGTTTGACACTTTTCAACGTAAAAAAGTGATTTTACACGTTGGCCGCATGCTTGACAAATGTGACAGGGCCTTTAGTGGCCGAACGCAGAGGCCGAATTTGTAGAGCGTAAGCTTCCTATGCGGAAGGTCGGGAGTTCTAATCCCAGCCAAGTCAAATCAATAACTTACAAAATTGACAGTTGCCACTACATAGCCTGGCGCTCTGCATTGCTAGGATAAGGCAAGGACTGGGGTTCGAATCCCATGACCTGCCACATGAAAAGTGAGTGCTTAACTCATTTGGCCACCGAGTCCAACTAAATAATTTTGTGTCCAAACTTTCTGGCTTTTGTTTTGTGGCTTTTGTTTTGTGGCTTTTGTTTTGTGGCTTTGGTGGTGGTTACGAAAGTGTTTTTGTGGGGAGAGTTGCATCGGTATTTTTATTTTAACAAACACGATAAATCAATTGCGGAGCTTGCATTGAGCCGTGGACTAGACGGTTCAACAGTAACATCAAAATAGGGACTAGTACTTGGATGCTTACACATGTCAACTTTGTATAAAATCTTCACAGCTACTCTTTCGCGGTCCCACTTCTACAACTTAGCTAGGTTTCTACATCGGCCGACACCAATTATAAATATATATACAGTAAAACCTCTCTAACCGACCACCTCCACAGATCGACCACTCCCCTATATCAATTGTTTTATTTGGGTCCCAAACAATCGCTCATACAATGCCATAGTAATGTTGTTTTTTTAACTCCCCAAACCGACCACCTCCCTAAATGGACCATTTAAAGTCGGTCCCATGGTCGGTCGATTTAGAGAGGTTGTACTGTATGTATGTATGAATATATATATATATATATATGTTCATATATATATATATGTGTGTGTGTGTGTGTTTGTGTGTGTCTGATGTAAATACCTAGAGAATCCTTAGCAAAACAGTCCACTATTCAAGTAGTTCTGGTCAATATTAAGTCTACACACGTGACCAGTTCTACCCTTTACCAATGATTTACAGCGAATTGCCTAGCAAAAGAACAACGAATCGCTTACTCGTTTCGTTTTGGTTTTGCGACCTAGCAGCAGTTAAGGCTATATGAGGACGGATCCGGACTTGTACATACTCATGACGACATTTAAAAAATATATATATATTGACAAAGTATTTATTCTGCCCATAACGTATAACCTCCCGCGAGGGAGCTTGTTTTCAACACTGGACAGCTGTGATACTGGTTTGGTCTGGTCCCACACTTTTTTTTTTTTTGGTCCATTAGTTGTTTAAGCAGGGGAAATTTCAGTCATAGACGACTGGTCTTCCTCATTCCACTGCTGGTCGATAGGAAGCCCGAGCCTTCACTTTTACCGACCCAAGGGATTTTTAACCTCCCACACCACATAGACATGATATGAGAGCAACCGGCCTTTGATAACGGTGTAAGTAAAACACAGCGGTGCAAATCCAAATTGGCAGAGCTGGGGGCACGGAGAATCGAACTGCCGACCCTCAGATTAGGAGTCTGACCTAGAAAAAAGTCAGACACTCTAACCACTCCGCCACAGAGAACACCACATGTATAATAGCACTACCGCACTGGAAGACCGGGCTGCCAGCACTAGGGCGAAATAACCTCCTCAGTCACAATATTCTTGATACTGACAAAACTAGTCCTGGTATCATCATCGTGATGTAGAGCACCAGGATAGGTAGCAAATAATTATCAATTTTGTATGTCAATGGTTTGACTCGGCCGGGGTTCGAATCGAAGACCTCCCACATGAGAAGTCAGCCATCGCTCGTACCGTTTCAGGCATCCTGTCCCGTGATATATAATAGTTATGATATATAATGTATATAATATATACAAGATATACAATATACACAATATATACACTATAGATAATATACATATAATATGTAGCATATATACAATCTGTGTTTCCACGTGGCAGCTCTGTTCAGATATAATATATAATATATACAATATATAATATATGTAATATATATAATATATATCATATATAATATATATCATATATAATATATATAATACATATAAAATATATGATATATATAACACAACATATATTATATATATATAATAAATATACTATAGATAATAAATATATAATATATCAAATACATAATATGTAATAAATTATATATAATAAGTGGCCCGTTAATTAAAATATTAAAGAACGCGCAATAAATACAGAAAGAGATAGGCAGCTATAGAAAGCAAGCTTGTGGGAAATACATTGCATCATAGTGAGTTCGAGGCGTGTTGATATAACAACCCCTGCTGCCTAGCATCGTAGTGATGAATTCAAATGAAAGGGTGTTAGTCTTGTCGATACCTGATGGTGTCAGTGTGTGGGCACTGAACAGTGACTGCCTGCAAAGCGCCATCTCATTCCATCAGGGTCGATGAGGGACAGCAACTGATACCCATAAACAGCGACGGGCTGCTTAGAAAGAAAGGACTTCCCTACACTCTGTGAGAACTGCGTTTTTGTTTCCTGTGTGAGAAGGTAAGTGAGTTGATAACTCCGTTGTTAAAGAGGTGGCATAATTTATATGTTGCTTACAATTTGATATCTCAGGATATTTGGGGTTCATTGGGGACTTGCCGATATGTTGAACAAACAGCAGGTTCACTCTGTCTACTCATGGTAGGAACCATTAAATTGAAGTGGCCCGGTATAGACCGCTTTCAATGTTTATAAACATTGTGTATGTGCACGCAGCTTGGCTGCAGAACGAAAGCACATTGCCATTGAGTTTGCGGGTATGCGCAGTGCAAAACGTCTATTTTATTCCAAATTAAAAGACATGCAGAACCCTAACCTTATATATTTAATATAATCTGTGTGTTAAACATGTTTTCTCTATGTATTCCAAGCGGTTTGTTTCTAGGTGGTGTGCTTTTAGGGAGATTTCACGTTTTCTGTATGAAGATTGCTCACGGCCATTGACAATGTTTGAGTTTGCCGATATGCGCAGTTCAAAATGTCAATTTTATTCAAAATTAATAGAAATGCAGAACCCTAACTTTATGAATTTAATATAATCTGTTTGTTGAATATGTTTTCTATATGTGTTCCAAGCGGTTTGTTTCTAGATGGTGTGGTTTTAGAGATATTTCACTTTTTCTGTATGAAGATTGCTCATGGCCATTGACAATGATTGAGTTTGCCAATAGGCGCAGTTCAAAATGACAATTATATTCAAAATTAATTTAAATGCAGAACCCTAACCGTATCAATTTAATATAATCTCATAGTTGAATATGTTTTATATATATGTTCCAAGCAGTTTGTTTCCAGGTGGTGTGGTTTTAGAGATATTTCACCTTTTCTCTATGAAGATTGCTCATTGCCATTGAATTTGCAGTGTGACAGTGTGTCGTCCTGCAGCCAAATAGCACGCACACTGACCTAAATACCTATACTGACGTCATATGAAATAGGTATATACCTTGTGGCAACGGGAACCGTACTCCGACAAATGTTCTCCAAGTACAACTCTGCTTAGTATTTATGTTTATATAACCAGATATGTGGGGGGACCACATAGCTGGGTCAGTGAGAGTATGAGGCTGGGTGAGAAGTGGGTCGGTGGCTGGGCCTGTAGCTGGCAGCTGTTGTTTTGGAAATGGATGGGTGAGTGGAGAGAAGGGAGAGTAAAACTTAGGTATTTTCAATTTTCTTTAGAGTAGTACAAACAGAAAATCTGTTTGCTTTAATGTGAAATATATGTTAGTACAATTACATTGCATAATTCAATCAGAAACACATATAGAAGAAAAAACGTTTTTTGTTGTTGTAATGTAAAAAGCACTGAAACACATGGGCCATCTTCACAACAACAGCTGTCACATGACCAATCTAGGTCACTCTACTCCTCCAAGTGGAAAAGTTCAGTACTAAGCATGCACCACCCTGTGGCACAAATTAGAACTATTCCGACATTTGACTCATCGTCATTTTACTTAGATAAATATATTAAATTGATTGTCATAATCTACCTAACTTCAGTTTGAGGTAGCTTTTATTTTAAATGGCTAACTTTTGAGATAGAGGTTCTATTAAATTGACTCAGTATCCCTTTCTATTCGGCATCAAATGCTTAATAGGGGCGGGGCGTAGCTCAGATGGCATTGTCCAGCTGTGTAGGCATGGGTCATCCTACCGATCCTGCTCAGTTGATCCATTTGCAGTTTGGGTTATTTCCGTTCCAACCAGTGGTCCACAACTGGTTCATCAAAGGCTGTCCGGTCTGTGGGAAAGTGCATATAAAAGACCCCTTGCTGCTTATCGGAAAGACTAGCCTATGTGGCGGTGGCAAGTTTCCTCTAACGAAATGTGTCAAAATGACTAAATGTTTTACGTCCAATAGCCGATGAGAAAAACCAATGTGCTCTAGAAGCGTCGTTAAATAAAACAAACCTTCAAATGCTTAATAAATGCATCAGTATCTAAGTTAGATATGTAGGATCAAATCTAGTTTTGAAAATGTAAAACAGCATCGGACTAGGCATCTTTAAAATGTAATATGTATTGCAGTTTGGTTCTCCTGTGTTGCAGTTTGGTTCTCCTACACTGCTACACTTGAAAATCAATTTTGTTTGTTTGTTGTTGTTTTACGTCCTAACAACATCTAAGGTCATATCAGGATGGTACTGACTTGTAACAGTACGCACTCATGGCGATTTTATAGTGCTGCCCCACTGGGAAATCAGCCCGCTGGCACCATGACCCGATATCCCACTCAGTCACATTATCCTGACACTGAGCTAACCAGCTCTTGCCCTATCCTAATAATGCCGAGCACCAGGATAGGAAGTGACAAGTATCAATTTTTAAGTCATCGGTTTGACTCGAACCGGAACCAAACTCGCGAACTTCCGATATTCCGCATGCGAGGCCTGTGCTCTACCGATTTGGCCACCGCACCCGGTACTTGAAAATCAAATTACTATAATGGTCAAATAAAACAATTTATAACCATACCTTGTAGATTACACAAAATTTGTTCAGCAGTAAAACAAAACTTAAGTCAGTGTGTCTTATCGTGATGGCTAAATAAAACAATTTATAACCATACTTTGTAAAGTACATAATAGTCCAGGCCCTTAGGGATATTATTGTGCAGATTTATCTACAAGCATGAAATTTGACACATATGTAAACCAGAACATACTAAATTGATTTTGTTGAGGGCGCCGAAGCCAACGCTCATTGTGGCCACCATATTGGCCAAATCCAAGATGGCCGCCAGTCACTATTTGAAAATTAGACCAAATTTGCTTAGCAATAAAACATTTGTTAAAGTCACCATGCCTTATTGTGATGCTCAAATAAAGCAATTTGCTACTCACACCCACATAACATGTTGCTCTACCTTCACAGGAAACTACGTGTGTACCCCTACACCCACACTCACGTACGACCCGACGCCCCCAGCTGCGGTATGGCGGGGTCCCCCTTCACACAGAGCCCCTTGTTTCGCGCGTTGACCCACGTGACCCCAAGCACCCCGGGCCTGGTGACCAGGTTGCTCGACTCGGGACACGTGGACCCGTCCCTCCGCGGCGACTACGGAGAGACCTACCTGCATTTAGTCGTTGGCAACTTTGAGAAAAGCCAGGTAAGGGTAAAAAAAACTACTTTTAAAAAAACCATTGGTTTTCGATTTGAAAAATCTTCTCTATTTGTTTTCTTCTTTTTTTGTGATGGTTTATTTACCCTGTCCATAATGAATAAGTCATATCGCTGCTTGTTTTGATTGATGAACAGCAATAGTCTCAATTTGGTAGTTGCCTTGTCATCTTAGATATTAGTAGTTATGTTAGTTTTTTGGTGCCACATTTGAATTTACCTCAGATTTTAAAGCTGCATAATCCGATGAAAGCATCAAATTTCCAAAACCAAAACACTTACCTAGATTTGATCCGACACATCCAAATGTTTTCCAAAACCAAAACACATGCCTAGATTTGATCCGACATATCCAACTTGGATACAGGTGCCTTTAATATTGTAATGGCCCACGGCCCTCCGACTCACAGTCACACACGGAAGAACACCAAGATTCAATTCAGTGTACGCTTCACCCTTGGTTTATTGAACCATCTGCTCTCCGCGGCGTCAGTAGTTGTCTGACCCGCCCCCTGACTCGCCAGATCCCACATCGACTCTATAGGTGTGTGTGTGTGGGGGGGGGGGGGGGGGGGTCAGCACACGCAGTTGGGGTCAGCCAGTTGGGGTCTGACCGGTGGCTACCCGTGCCACCACCTGGCGCAGTGCGTAGGTACTGCGCTGGTGTACGGCGTAGTCCCCGCTGCTACCGCGTGGTAGTAGAGCTCATGTTCAGACTACTACAATATTAAGCATGTGTTGCTGCATAGAAGGGAATAGTAAGTCATGTTAATAGAACATGTTACTGATGAATAACATGGTGTCAGATTGTTATCTGCTTGCCAAAATTAATTTTGAATGTTTTTCCATATATGCAGGTACGCAGCTGTGTACCACCTGAGATTACAAATATTATTTGGATTAAAATGTATGTTTTATCAGACTTTATTCCATCGTGTTTTATTCCAATAATGTTTTACCCCATCGCCGAAAATGTGTTCGTACCACCTGAAAGGTCCAAACTAGGCCCTTGCCTTCCCTCACCCACCCCCCCTACCAACCACTCTACCATCACCTCCTCAGAGAGAGCTTGAAAGTTGCATAGTCCGATGAAGCATCAAATTTTCAAAATCAAAACACTCACCTAAATTTTATTTTACATATTTAACTTAGATACTGATACCCTTATTAAGCAATTATTTCCACATAAAACAGCATACAGAGTCAATTTAATAGAACCTGGTATTGCATAAGACGTGCAAGAGTTTTTGGTATGTTAGCCTAAATTAATTTTACATGTTTGTGCTTCAAATATAGGTAAAGTTAGCCATCTAAAATCAAAGTTACCGCAAACATGCAAAGGTAGAAAATAACAATCAATTTAATATATTTATCTCAGAAAAATGGCCGAAATCAAAACCATCGGACTATGCAACTTGAAGGTTGTATATCCATATACTGTTCCTTTGTGGGGTGTTCCCTTGCTCCGTGTTCACTTGTGACCTTGTGATGCGCCACACAGATAATGAACATGTTCATTCTCTATGTTCCCGGTCAGTACCTGAGTGCATCACATGTGCCATGCACAAGGCCATACGGTCCCTGGGTCCAACCTATAGGAACGGCCAATTAAGCAAAACATAGGTTCATTGTCTATGTGGCGCATCACAAAGTCGCAAGGTAACAAGCGAACACGGAACAAGGGAACACGTCGCAATGGATACATGGCCTAATATGCCTGTGGGCTCCCTGCTTGCCTCTCCGTCGACAGTAGATAAAGGATTCACCCGGTACTCGTAGTCGCAGTACACGGGTGAATACCAACCCTATATAAAAACGGTCGAAAAAGCGGGTTAATGAATTGAGAGCCTAATTTCACAATCTAAGAAGCAATACATATGTCTTATTGATAGCCCACTACCTTTGAGTTGAAAAATATAATATAATATCTAGTTTAATAAGATTTAAAATGAAATCGACGGCGTTCTGCGGCCGCCATCTTGTCTTTTTGCATTCTCTCCCATTCCACCAACTCTGTGCCTATATGAGTAGCCATTTGTCCTGATTTGATCATGGAGCCACAGTTTCTAGGTCATGTTCCATACTAAAGCTATTTTCGCATGTATTTACACTACGTTGTCCTTCACCCGTGTACTACAAGTACCGGGTGAATCTTTTATCTACATCGACAGGTGCCTGTGGTCCTGCACCTCATTTACCTGCTCGTCGATGCTGGTGTGGACCTGAACGCTGTGGACCTGGCCGGCAATTCGCCTCTGCATGTGGCTGCCATGAACCAGCTTCACCCCAACGTCATCAGCGCCTGTATCAAGGCGGGGTCGGATCTGCGCATAACCAACGCTAAGGGCAACGACGTCCTGTCCCTGTGCAAGAAGAGCAAAAGTTGCAAGGCCTCAGTCGAGTGGTTTCATCCGGGACTCGCCGAGGGTGAGTATAATATGAAGCACAGAGTTGAGATTCCAGAGCTGCATACCAAAAAAAAATATACACATGATATACGATATCCGGCATGCGTCTGTAACGACATGTGATAGTAAGATTCTGCCTACATCCAGTCAAAGACCCTATAATACTAAGAGGGCTCACTCCCTATCTCTCCCATGGTAATGTAAATTTTTCAGTGCCACCTTGTGGTGGGTTTGATCAGCCCGGCTGCTGGTTGGTGTTTCACATGTAAACACACACAATTATATTATACATGAGGTAGGTAAGTATGAATACACATCAATATGAAATTGCTATGAACAAATACACAGCATCATCAGCATCATCATTAGCATCACCATCATCACACATCTTTCACATTCATATATAGATTTATACATATAATATAGCACCTGTTTAACCAAGAGAACAGCCAGCACACCAAGTGGTGGGTTTGATCATTTTGATTACGCAGTACAGGCTGAGTGAGCCGTCTTAGTATTATAGGGTATTTGATCCAGTATATGACAGCAGTATCAAAACTAATACCGTGGGTAACCCTAGAGCAACCCTCCCTCGGACGGCAGTGGAAAGAACTAATGTTTTGTATAACCGCTCACTGCTGTATGTTCCGTCGGGACAACAGGATAGGCCTACATTGCCGGTCTTTTATTTATTTATTTATTTATTTCAACTCAGGATTGAAGGGCGGCCATCGCGAGGTGGTGCAACGGTGTGTGCTGGGCTGGTGTAGCCTGTACAGTGGAGGCGATGCGGAGGAGTGCGTCCAGAGGGCGCTGCGAGACGCGGCGGCGGCGGGAGCGGGCGGCGCGGCGGGGGCGGGGGCGGGGACGGGCGGCGCGGCGGGGACGGGGACGGGAGGCGCGGTGGGCAGCTACATCCGACAACACCGCAACACCAACATCCTCATCCACGCGGTGCTGTCGGGCGACGTGCAGAGTGTGGTGGAGCTGCTGGAGAAGGGCGATAGTCACGTGGACGTGAACGCCCGAGACCCGACCTTCTATTCGGACACAGCCCAGGGCATGATAGAATGCCCCTTGGTTGTGTACGCACTTTACATTCACATGTACGACACGGCCAAGGTGCTGCTCAAATTAGGCCGCGGTCTGGACGTTGATGCGCCGATAGTGATAAAGACTGCTGCTACTAAGACTAATACTAAGACTGGCACTAAGACTGATACTAAGGCTAATACTAGTGGTAGCGGCAGTGCTGAATCCACAGTGCCCCTGTTCCGCTACATCCTCTATCACTTCGAGCCCGCCGTGCCTGGTGACATCTACAGGTGGGTCTTGGGTTTTGTATCTCTTATAATTATACTAGCTTTAACCCGTGATGTGCACGGGTTAAAGTTAACCCGTGATGTGCACGGGTTAAAGCTAGGCTCCACATCAATCCCATAACCATTATTGTGCTGAACTGTCATTATATATATATTCATGGTCTCTGACTATATTGAGAGACCATAATATATATCTACCTTCTCTGCTCTATTCCGGACTCGTGCACAATCCTGTTTCAATATAGTGCCGCCATCTGGTGGAATCCATCTGTGCCATTATGCAGTAAACCATATTGGTGGTGCTATCTAATGAAGTTAACAACGCCCGCAGTTACGTGACTCAAAATGGATGCCACTTCGGTCAAAGTAACCAAAGTTAGTCAAAACCATCAAAATTAATATGAAATGTGTACGATGGGCACACAAAATATAATATATAGATATAGCCTGGATAATGTGGTCTTGTGTACGCCGGCAGTTGATCGGGGATCGAAGTTCGGGAAGAATTCCAAATTCAGATCACATACACACGGGTGATTAGCGACCTCAATCATAACCGGCCCCAGGGTTGCTGGTACCCCAGGCAAACTGAACTTTGGCGCCCTTACAAGTATAATAATTTTTAATTTAACACTGACGTAGCGGCCCTGAGCGACTCCAGAGGTCTAGTTCACCGTCACGAATAGTAAATGGAATGGCTGATCACCTTTGTTTTTTCCACTAACATAATGAATTACATAGCCAAATATATTATATGGTTCATATATATACGTGTAATTAGATGGTGAATCATGTGTTTAAATTCTTATATATATGTATACATATATATTTGCTCTATAATCTATTATGGGAATATAAACAAGGACACTACCACTTATCAGTTCTCTTCTATATATTAGTTATTACCTACTATCCTCCTGTCATAGGAGTTAGTTCCTGTTTCTGCCACTATGGTGCCACCTGTGAGTGGCTGCTGGCCACCCTGATAATAGCTACGTCTGGTCACGACCTGCTCGGGTGGTCAGATTTTAATATGTATAAAAAGTTACAGAGTCAATCCAATCAAAGAAAACGACATAAAAAATATCAACAAAACTACCCCCTCTGAAGCAACAACTAATAAAAGTAACCATCCTGGTTTCCTCAAATCCTGCCCAGATACATTGTCAAGAGATCCAAGATGGACACCGTGGAGAAGAAAGATAGGGACGCGCTGCTGCTCAAGAGCTGGGAAGTAGGTCACGGCGCCGAGGTGCTTCACGAGTTCCTCATCAAGGGCTGGGACCCTTTCACCCAGAACGAGGCCGGCCTCTGGCTGCGGGAGCGAATTCTGGAGGAGTCATTGCGCATGTGCATGCCCAAGCGCAGCGACATCCGCGGAAGGGCATTCTGGGTGGATGCACTAGTTGTGGATATGGCAGCTAGGGGAGACACTAAGCAGCTGCGCGAACTGCTCATGAGCGGGTATGAGTACGTTAATGTGATGACGCCAAGAGGAGTCAATGCACACGAGATCGCTGCCTGTGCAGGACATCCAGTGACAGCCGGGTTCCTGGAGACAGCTGACAGCCTCATTGTAAGCTTGCAGTAATAGTATCATGCCTAAGTTAAAGTTGCAAAGTCGGTTTTGAGTTTCTGCCACTTTCTGAGAAAAATATATTAGGTAGGTCGTTATAATCTACCTTACTTTAACTTGAAGTAACTTTTATTTTAAATGGCTAAGTTTTGAGATATTTGAACTGCACTACCAATGTTGCTAGCTGAAAGGTGTTTTATTACACCAGGTCCATAACTAGCGATGGGGAAAAGGGGGGGAAGTTGCCTCCCAACCAAAAAAAAACAATAAAACATCTATAATGAAGCAGTCCGGTTTTTTAATCTAGGCATATATCAGACACAACTTTGCCAGTCAATATTCTCATCCCAAGGCCTTCACACCACCCACCCTCACCCCCATATCGGGCAATAACAGTTCAATATACACATAGATAACCCGGTTTTCATCTTATTTATTATGTGTGTGTCTATGTGTGGATCTAATAGCAGAAGAGACGGCAGCTACATATGTTCATCAGGCGTGGACACCTGCCCAAGGTGAGAGCTCTGACATCACAGGCGTCAGCATCGCAGACGCTCCTCAGGTCACGTGACCGGGCGGGACGGACGCCGCACGTCACGGCAGTTATATTCGACCGGAAGTACATCCTGGGCCACCTGTTGGAGTGTGACAGCACCGCCGTTAACCTGGCAGACAAGGCAAGTACATTGCCTTTGGTAGTGTACAGAGATACCTGGCTTCTGCGACTTCTATGTCCAGTGAACCCCTGCCATGTGTGGACAGTGATTCACTCAAAGCACAAACTGTCATTGCAGAGATGCCAACATTGTATGACCAAAATTAGGAACATTTTAATATTTTATTAGGATGATAAGTTTTTGTGTGGCAACACGCGACACGACAATCGGACATATATCATGACATAGTATAATCATACAATATATATATTTAATTATATTGTAATACTTTTTCATATAAGTCCCACCATGGATCTCACCATGTGTCTATGTGTCATTTCCTAGGCTGTGTTTGCCACCTTGAGCCGCTGATGTCTTTGAACTGCTGTAACTAGCTGATCTTGCCTTTTGTATTAGCTGATTTTTTTATTAGGTGGGTGAGAGTGAAAATCTGGAGATTTACACATGGAATCGTAATATCGGAAGAGACTAGCCAAAATCGGAAATCTTCCTACAAAATTGTAGCAGTTTACATCTCTGTCATTTTTTCATTATGATTTTATTTCCCTACCAATGCTGGATGCCTCCTTTGCCAAGACAATATTGGTCTGGGTCCACAGTTGTCCGTTGAAGCAGGAAGCGCACACACCAGGGATGAAAGTGGTCTCCAGGGAAAAAAGCGGAAATGCTGATATTCTCCAATAGGTTTCGCATTGTCAGGGAATCGCGGAAAATTCCCGGAAGTCAGGTTTCATATATATTGGTATAAGCTAATACTGCTGCGCCATTTGAAGCATGTATTACTATTAGTAGTGTATGCTGATAGTGCTGCGCGGTTTGGAGCATTTATTAGTAGTATATGCTGATAGTGCTGTGGAGTCTGCACCACATATTAGTATATGCTGATGGTGCTGCGGGATTGAAAAATCCTGGAAATCCGCGGAATCGCTGAGATCTTTCATCCCTGACACACTCACACTCACCGTATCAATTGTGTGATATAATCAAAGAACATGATTCCACTTGTATGTAGACATTTGTAAATAGTCCAGAATTGGGAAGCGAGGTAATTTCAAATGGACCGAAATCGAAGATTGAGGCCCGTTAGAAGCCATTCCACTTTTCTTATTATAAGCTTTATTTTGCGCATGCGCATAAGAATTCACATATCGTTGGCGGTTGTTTTTTTTGTGTGTTTTGTTTTACATGTACATAATGATTTTGTTGTTCATTTAAAACTATAGTCTGGTATCTTCAGATGGCACTCGTGCTATTTAACTGAGGAGAAAATGCCTTTGGAATATCATTCGTGCACATAGCCGTAGTTGGGGATTTTTTGTTTGTTGGGGAAGATACATTCTTGGAATGGACGAGTGCCGAACGCGTGCGGCACTACAGAGGGTCTGGGGGTCTGATCCCACAGGCCACTTTTTAATCTAGAGGCTCTGATATGTCATTTTAGGGAGATTACATACTGGGTTTTTGCTTTTTGTTTGGTGGGGAGGCAACTTCCCCCTCTGATGCCCCCTTTGGCTATGACCCTGGAGCAATAAAACACCCTTCAGTTAGCAACCCAACTACTACAATGGAATCATGTCTCTCCACTAACCTACCCTCTCCCCATCCCCACATGTATGTAACAGAGCACACAGCAGGGTCAAGGGTATTTCAAGGAATTCAAGACTATTTTCATTTGGATTTCAGGAAAAAACAACAATGGTGAATGTCCATTCCTTCATGTTCTCTTCCCTCCTCTATCTTAGTCCGCCTTATTTTCTTCCGCTTTTTCACTGTGCCTTGCAAGATAGTTTTGGCCAGACCTGATGAAGGGCTCTAAATTTTCAACAACTGACTCACGAAAAACTGAGTCCATCAGTGACCGACCACCCAGATGTAATACTCCACTGAGTCTTGTATCTATAACAGTCGGGCCGGACCCCTCTACACTACGCCGCAGCCCTGCAGAACCACTCCGACTTTGAGTCGATGCTCCTCAACGCGGGTGCTGACCCTGACGTCAAGGACAAGGTCAGTACAGCCAAACCGGAAGTTGACAATGGCGCTGTTACCTGGGTGATGCACACCCAAATTCAATGCTTGTTGGGGGTTTTATACCCTAGCAACATTTAAGATTTGCTTTGTTTGCTGTTTTACGTACTAGCAACATTTAAGATGATATCAGGATGGGTAGTGACTTGTGACAATGCCAACTCATAGCGACTTCATAGTGCTGCCCCATTGGGAGACCAGGCCACCAGACGGTGAACTGATATCCCACTTAGTCACATTATCTTGACACTGAGCCAACCAGTTCTTGCCATATCCTAATAATGCCGAGCACCTGGCTAGGAAGCAACAAGTATCAATTTTTAAGTCATTGGTTTGACTCGACCAGGGTTCGAACCCACGATCCCATGGTCTACCCAGCAAATAAGGAGTTGTATATATATATGTATATATAATTATATTATATACCTTTTCATACAAGTCCCACCATGTATCACACCATGTGTCTGCGTGTCATTTTCTGGGCTCTGCTTGCCACATTGGGCTGCTGATGTCTTTAAGCTGCTGTACATAGAGCATACACGCATTTACATCATGTTTTAAATTTGTTTAATATATTTGTAATCTCAGGTGGCCCATAGCTATTTACTGCATATATATGGTAGCTAGGCCCCTGATTATGTATAAATATATATTTGTATATATCCTCTGGTGCGACTGACACTGGACAACATCCGGGGGAGGTGAGGTGGGCAAGATGGCACCACCGGTAAAGTGTTGTATCTTACGGAGGATAACAATAATAATAAGTAATATTCCCATGCGGATCTTTATACTCGCATAATACATTATACATCACATATATAAACATAGATGTGTCTATATGTGTGTATATATAATTAATGTATTCTATTAAAGCATGGCTAATGTCAACGGTGTACAATCTATCTTTCCCCTTCATTTCTACCTATGTGGCGGGGTTAGCAAAATGTTTACAGCTTAATCCACACTGGGAATCCTTTGTGATGGCTGCTCCTTGTATTTGTACTCACAACACAAAGCTCGGAAAGATGGCAACGGCGTACAGGTCAGAGAGGTCAACCGACTTCATTCAGAAAGAACGAGGCAAGGAAACGGGCGAGAACTCCTTCCTGTTGGACCGGTACCTCAGCCTTCTGGATATGGTCAGTGGAGGCAACCTCGGTAAGGCGCGCTGCCTGAGGCGGACGCTGATTGGCTACAGCCTGGGTCACGTGGAGCAAGTGGTGCGCGCTGCTTTCCCACTGCTCGAGTCAGGCGGATTGATCTGGTCCGCAGTAGACGCCGGTAACGAGGAAATGGCACTATTTCTTGTCACGGAGGGAGCGGACATCGCCCAGGTTTGAGCACTTCGTTAAAGTTGCATAGTCTGAATGTTTTTTTGAGTTTCTGCTCATTTTTTGTTTGTACATTAGTTGATTAAGCAGGGGAAATTTCAATCACGGACGATTGGTCTTCCTCATTCCACTGCTCCTTGTCCTATCCTAATAATGGCGAGCGCCTGGCTAGGAAGCAACAAGTATCAATTTTTAAGTCATTGGTTTGACTCGACCAGGGTTCAAACCTATGGGTTCGAATCCCATGACCCACCAAAACGGGAGATGGACACGGCGTGGATCCCATCTTGCATTTTCCAAGATAAATACATTAGGTTGATTGGTATACAGTGAAGCTCCGCTATAACACGATCATTGGGGTGTATAAAATGTTATCGCGAAAAATATCGGGGTCGCGCTAAATTGAAGTTCAGGTTACTGAATTACCTTTGAATTAAGGAATTCTGGGTCCAATGAATCATCGCGTTATAGAATGTGTTTTAAATCGGGGTGCATTATAGCTGGACTTCATTCTAATCTACTTTACTTTAGCTTGAAGTAATTTTTTTATTTTAAATGACTAACTTTGGAGTTATTTGGAGTGAAAATATGACAAATCAATTTTGGCAAGCACGTCAAAATTCTGACACCATAGGCCTCAGCACTAACATATTCTATTATATCGGTTCGGTAATCCCTTCTATGCGGAAACACATGCTTAATAAGGTCACCCAGGGGCCGTATGCATGAATCGGTGATAGGCTTAGCCGGTGTTAGGGCGCTAGCTCCGGTTGGCTATCTCAGGGTAGCGGCGGGTTGGAGAAATAGGTCAAGTGGTATGCACGAATGTCTTAGCCGCCGCGGATAGCTAACCGTGAAATTATTTATGGATTTGGGAAATCCCTCCAGTCGACGATATGAATAACGACGCCAATGCGGAGGGAGCGTTAATAATGGTTCGATTTTATCGTTAATTTGAATCAATTTCACTTATTGCGTAAGTAAATCTGTCAAATATGATCGCAATGAATAGATTTGGGCCTAATATATTGCCGCCGACGGTGGCCATGTTTATTTGACGTTGGACAGTATGGATATCGACGTTGCTGCGGCAGTGGCGGTTTGTTTAGTTTACATTCGTCGATTTGAAAATATTAATATCGCTGCTGCTGCGGCAGCAGCGTTAATATCGCTTCGCATTTAGGGTTAAATTGATAAAATTTCACTTATTGCGTGTGTAATTCTGTTAAATATGACAGCATTGAATAGATTGAGACCCTCACACGCACACTAACTGGTGCGGCTAGCAATTAAACCTGACTTGTAGTCAGGGTAACTTATCCTAGGCTACGGTCGGCGGTTAGCGCTGGCACCGGCTCATGCATGCGGATTTTCTACCGTTAGCCGTGTGGTGCCAAAATAGCCGCGGTTAGGGTCCTAGCACTGGCCCATGCATACGGGCCCAGATCTAAGTTGGCTACGTAGAATCAAATCTAGGTTAAGCCCCAGTCACACTACAGCTTGCGACCACCTTAGACCGAAGAACCCACACTCACCAGTGAGGTCCTTGCGACCAAAACAATGGTTGCCGACGTCTGGGCGTCACTGGTGACTGTGGGTTCCTTGGTCTAAAGTGGTCGCAAGCTGTAGTGTGACTGGGGTGTTAGCGTTTTGGTTTTTAAAATGTTATACTTTCATCAGACTATGGAGCTTTAATTTACCTTGAATTATTAGCATCTTTGTGAATATTATTCATATGATTTGTGCTGCATATTACACACTATATCGGATTGGTATTTAGGAACAGATCGCATTTCCAATCAAAGATGGCATTATAGTACATTACTGGATAGTGAACCATATATATTATATACGCATATATATGTGTGCTATTTTAATTATGCGGATATAAATAACGAAACCACCATGCGTGTTTCTGTAGAAAAAAAAAAATCTATTCCCGATACGAAACTAAAAACAGTGATGCACCGCCACTTTCAATGTATGTACAGACCACCCTCATTAAATGCCCAATCAGCCACTTTCAATGTATGTACAGACCACCGTCATTAAATGCCCAATCAGCCACTTTCAATGTATGTACAGACCACCCTCATTAAATGCCCAATCAGCCACTTTCAATGTATGTGCAGACCACCGTCATTAAATGCCCAATCAGCCACTTTCAATGTATGTACAGACCACCCTCATTAAATGCCCAATCAGCCACTTTCAATGTATGTACAGACCACCGTCATTAAATGCCCAATCAGCCACTTTCAATGTATGTACAGACCACCCTCATTAAATGCCCAATCAGCCACTTTCAATGTATGTACAGACCACCCTTATTAAGTGCCCAATCAGCCACTTTCAATGTATGTACAGACCACCCTCATTTGTCACTGTGTATTATGTTTGCCTTATAGACCTATTTCATATGATGTCAGCATAGGTATTTAGGTCAGTGTGCGCGCTGCTTGGGTGCAGGATGACACACTGTCACACTGCAAACTCAATGGCTATAAGCAATCTTCATACAGAAAAAGTGAAATATCTCTAAAACCACACCACCTAGAAACAAACCGCTTGGAACACATAGAAACCATATTCAATGATGAGATTATATTAAATTTATATGGTTTGGGTTATGCATTTCTGTTAATTTGGAATAAAATTGACATTTTGAACTGAACTTATTGGCGAACTCAATGCATTGTCAATGGCCATGAGCAATCTTCAGACAGAAAAAGTGAAATATCTCTAAAACGACACCACATAGAAAAAAAACGCTTGGAACACATATAGAAAACATATTCAATGATGAAACTATATAAAAAATTATAAGGTTAGGGTTCTGCATTTCTATTAATTTTAAATAAAATAGACATTTTGCGCTGTGCGTA
The DNA here is from genome assembly GCA_030323885.1 of Branchipolynoe longqiensis. Classification (NCBI taxonomy): domain Eukaryota; kingdom Metazoa; phylum Annelida; class Polychaeta; order Phyllodocida; family Polynoidae; genus Branchipolynoe; species Branchipolynoe longqiensis. The sequence goes on along the minus strand of CM059187.1, from coordinate 119,980,039 downwards.
CCAGCAAACTCAATGGCAGTGTGCATTCGTTCTGCGGCCAAGGTGCGCACGCATACACAATGTTTATAAACATTGAAAGGGGTCTATATTGTATATAATGTCATATACGTATAGAATATTAACTCATATCATCGCTTAACTCGGACAATTGGCTAAAACGGGAAACCGTCCCCTCTATTAGTATACGTTAACGAGGGTGCACTGTATACACACACATTTCCAACGGGAGTGATAGCGATAGTGGTGCTCGCGCCAGCCCGGCGGCTACTCGCGGTCGGTTTGCCTCACTGCACGCAAACCCAAGTCGCCCAGGCCGTTGCCATCAGTGGTTCCAGCGATAGTAGCGTTCGGTGGACGAAACGCTATTGGCATTCCGTTAATAATATTAATATAATGTATTTATATAGCACATAAACTGTTAGTCCCTGGAAATCGGCTAAAACGAGGAACCGTCCCCTCTATTAACTAGTATGCTTTAACGCGGGTGCACTGCACACATATATACCATTATCAGGCATGTGATTGGGTGCAGGGGGGGAAACCTGAAATTCTTTTTTAGGTTATCATGGGGACACACAGCATCCCACTGAGTTGCGAGAGGGATGCAGATAGTGTATTTCAGAGGTGTTTCGGGGACCAGAAAAAAACGGAATTTAAAAAAAAACAGAATTCCAGTTTCGGCTGCCAGAAAAAAAGACTGGATTTCCAGGTAAAACCTGCAAAATCACATGCCTGTATATAAAAATAGTTAGTCCCTGGAAAATAGAACAAATAAATACTGGACTATCAAATTCATAGATCTTTATTTGTTTACATTACAGGAACGAACCATCGATGGTACGAGGCAGACACTGATTGACAAAGCAAAAAGTAAGGGCTTCACAGAGCTGTATAGTCAGATTTGTGCTAAACTAAAGAATAAATGAGTACAAATAGGCGACCAAGGTAGCACCCTCAGAGTACTCAATATGGTGTTGCTTCATATGATAATAAATAACAATAAAATGTTGGAGAGCAACAGATCATATTATAACAATAAATATAAGGTTTTGTCAATATATTTAGGTTGATCACAGTGCATACCGCCACCCCCTGTGTGTTGCTATGGCACTACTGGTGTTTGTTGACTGAGTAACCATGGAGAGGAGGGGAGTGTGTACTTCCGTCTGACTGGGATCTAGAATGTTCGATAGCCCGTCAGTTTGAAGAGCTACTGAGACAACAGTTGGAAGGTTTGAACACTTAATGAAGAGCATGTGTGACTAGAAGTATAAAGTAAGGAAGAGGGTGTTATAGTTATTTAATTAAACTGGCATAGTCCGATCGTCCTAAGTGTCTGCCATATTTATTATAAAATGCTTGTTTTATTTAACGACGCCTCCAGAGCACAGTGATTTTTATCATCGGCTATTGGACCATATTTATTATATTTATAAATATGTTCGGTTGACCAAGGCGTAGCTGAGGTCGATGCGCATTCCAGAGGCATACAGTGTTCATTAAATGACCTTATCTTTCAATTACTAGGCATTTTGAGTAGTAAAACACCAACTTTAAATGTATTCATGTAAATGACAAAAATATTATAAACAGATATTGGAACTGGCCAGTGTGATAACAATGTTATCGGATTGGGCAAAGCCATCAACAAATGTAATGAATTGAACAATAAGGAATGGCTTATCAATACTATTTAAACTTTCATATACATAGTATATGTATAACTATATATAACTATATATATAACTATGTATATATAACTATGTATATATAACTATATATATGACTATATATAGCTATATATATAACTATAATTATATAACTATATATATAACAATATACATAACTATATATATAACTAAAACTATAACTAGATATATAACTATATATATATGTTGTAATGGATTATATAATAATAGATATCCAACATATAGCCGACATGTCTATTAGTGCATTACTATATGTTTTGTATTACTGCACTAGACTACTGCATAGAAATCACCAAATATATATATCAGTGGCACCACCTGTACACCAGTCTGTCGCTACACAATACCAGTCTTGAAGAAAACTCCAGCTTTGTCTCCACTCATTCGCTATTGTTTGGAACTTTTATTTTTATTTTTTAAGTTAACACAATTCTAGGGTAAAATTTTCATTGGGAACTATTTTGTGAGAAACCTTAATTCTGACAATGTACTCTGTGTGTGGATGAAGTGGTGTGCTGCTTCCACACGTTGTTATTTGAGAGAGTGTCCCAGAACAAGGACAGTCTCCTTCAGGAAACGCTGAAGATCAGCCGTATCCAGGTCAAGGTCAATAAACTGCGAGACAATTTCCTCACACCTGTAATATGAATAAAAAATAACACTTAAGAGTTGTAGTTGTAGATAATATTTGAGATTTGCCTGAAATAAATCCACTTGCATTTGATTTCTTTCTAAATCTAATTAATCTGTGATATCACCATCTACTTAATAAAATTACTTAGTCAGTCAGTGTGTGTACCTTGCCACTAGAGACCTGCCATTAGGGTTCCTTTCATTAAAGTTAACCAGATGGCCAAATGAGTTAGAGCGTCCGTCTCCCGTGTGGTAGATCGTGGGTTCGAATCCTGGTCGAGTCAAACCAATGACTTAAAAATTGATACTTGTCGCTTCCTAGCCGGGCGCTCAGCATTATTAGGATAGGGCAAGGAGCAGTGGAATGAGGAAGACCAATCACCGGCGACTGAAATTTCCCCTGCTTAAACAACTAATGTACCAAAAAAAACAAGTTACTACAGGTGCTCAACACCATCGCCGGACAAAACTTACCTTATCCACTACTGATTTAGTTAGAGATAATAAGCCTGTATCAGGATGACTGTGGCACCTTGTAGCCCCACCCATGCAGTCACCCATCCAAGTACTGACAAGGCTTGACGTTGCTTAAATTTGGCGATCGGATGAGAACTGGCGTTTCCCACGTAATGTTTCTCATTACTTGGGATGCAAGCGTGGAATTAAAAGGTGAATAAACCAATGGCATCATGACAGTTTATAAATCAAAGAATTTGCTTAAATTTGATCCTACATATTCGTCTCAGACACTACTGCATTTATTCCACATTTAGTGGTGCACAGCAGGCATATTAAGTCAATTTAATAGAACATATTACTGCTGCAGTCAAACAAGGCTATGTTATCGATCATTTTAACAGGCAGACCGAAATTATTTGGAATGTTTTCACTTCAAATATCTTCACAATTCTGAATTAAACTTAAATCAAACTAGTATGTACATTATTACAACAAACCTAAACTATTTATTTAAAATATAAGGCGTAAACTCAAAACCATGGGACTTTGCAATTTCATCGTTGTGCAAACTTACCGTTTGAACTGCGTTTCACTACTTGAACTCCCAACCTGCTGTATAGGTAGGTGTTGTCGGACTAGCTCTGACACCTAGCGGGGAAAACAACCAGAGCAGGGCTATGTAGATAGTTCATTTGCGAAACATGGGGTAGAGTTATTAAATGTCGTCTGCTTTCACCAAGATGGCGGCAGACAACTTACTCAATGCTCAATGTTCCCTTTCTTTACTTCAATAAATTAAGTGCATTTTGATCGAGTTGCTTGTTTTGTGCAATGTTGCTTTAGAGGGGTCGATATAACAATAGATATGTCAACCATCTTTGGTTGTTGTGTCATCATAAAACCTACTTGAACAATTACAAATGAGTAATTACTTCAACACTATATAAGCTTAGTTCTTACTTAGTAGTTACTTCAAACACTATGTAAGCATAGTTCTTAGTTAGTAGTTACTTCAAACACTATATAAGCTTAGTTCTTACTTAGTAGTTACTTCAAACACTATATTAGCTTTGTTCCTAGTCAGTAGTTACTTCAAACACTATATAAGCTTGGTTCTTACTTAGCAGTTACTTCAAACAATATATAAGCTTAGCTCTTACTTAGTAGTTACTTCAAACATTATATAAGCTTAGTTCTTACTGATTAGTTACTTCAAACATTAAATAAGCTTAGTTCTTACTTAGTAGTTACTTCAAACACTATATAAGCTTAGTTCTTACTTAGTAGTTACTTCAAACATTATATAAGCTTAGTTCTTTCTTAGTAGTTACTTCAAACACTATATACGCTTAGTTCTTACTTAGTAGTTACTTCAAACATTATATAAGCTTAGCTCTTACTGATTAGTTACTTCAAACATTAAAGAAGCTTAGTTCTTACTTAGTAGTTACTTCAAACACTATATAAGCTTGGTCATTACTTTGTAGTTACTTCAAACATTATATAAGCTTAGTTCTTACTTAGTAGTTACTTCAAACACTAGATAAACTTAGTTCTTACTTAGTAGTTACTTCAAACACTATATAAGCTTAGTTCTTACTTAGTAGTTGCTTTGAATCTATATAAGCATAGTTCTTACTTCAAGCACTATATAAGCTCGGTTCTTACTTAGTAATTACTTCAAACATTATATAAGCTTAGTTCTTTCTTAGTAGTTTCTTTAAACATTATATTAGCTTAGTTCTTACTGACGAATTACTTAAAAAACTATATAAGCTTAGTTCTTACTTCAAACACTATATCAGCTTTGTTCCTAGTCAGTAGTTACTTCAAACACTATATAAGCTTGGTTCTTACTTAGTAGTTACTTCAAACAATATATAAGCTTAGTTCTTACCTCTTTGCCGCGCTTGACGATCTCAGGCGGGATGTCCGCCTGGGTGGCAATGTGGCAGGCGTAGCTGGAGTTGGTGGCGCCATCTGTGAGCTGATACAGGAACACCAGCTCCTCGCCGTCACGCAAAAACTCCATCGTCTAGGTTGAAAGGGCCAATGATTTACACATGCGAGGAGGTTTCACGTCCTAGCAACACATACAAGGATTACATTACTCCCTACTTGTGACTACGAATTAATGGTTTTATAGTGCTGCCCATTGGGATACAAAGATTGCCTGATATTCCAATATCATTGCAATATCAGGGGGGAAGAGAGGGAAGGAAGGAGGAGAGAGGCGGTGTAGTGGGGAAGGAAGGACAAAATGAGTGGTGGGGTAAAGAAAGAGGGAGGGAGGACGTGAGGGGAGGGCGCAGAGAGGGAGTGGAGGGAGGGAGTGAAGGGGAAGGGGGGAGGGATGGAGACAGACAGAGAGGGAGGGGGAGCGAAAGAGGAGTTGCCCTCAATACTGGTGTGCTTTCTGATGGGGCGAATGGCAGAAGTTTTATATGTATATAGTTCCAGCGCAAATAATTAAATAGCTCAGTACATGTGAAATAAAACACTAATTCAGGACAAGACACAGGACTACTTAGTATGGAATTTATTAATCTAGACATGAGAAGACATACAGGTAAAGGTCAATATGAGGTCAATAACAAGAGGTAAAAGTTTGAGTCTCTGTGTGAACCGGGCACTCAACCCACATGTCACAGTCTGAAAGTAGGGTTGGGTGGGCCGGTGAGAAAAGGGGGGAGGTGGTCTCGGGTCAGCGTCTGGAAGTGGCGGGAGGGCGGAAGTGACATCACAGGGGCACGGGTTGGGTACAAGCCGGGGCTACCAGCGCGCGGGGTGGGGGGCGCCACCTGGAGTCGCCTCCGGGCCCCCTATAGTTAAAAGGGGGAACTAAGGTATAGGTCGGGGGAGGGGGTAGCTGTGGGAGGCATGACTCCCATGTCGATCCCGAATTACCCATGTTGCCTATGCAACATGACCAATTTAACACATGATCTTACGTACATGTACATGTATGTATGCGCAATCATTCTTGTTGGCGAGTAGTGTAATTTAAAATGGGTTTCAGCCTTCATCTGTGACCCATTTGAAATCACACCACCTACCTACATTAGTATTATCAATAAAGCCATATCTCCTGCTTATACCCCTGTCACACTACAACGTAATGAGCGAATGTGAGCCTAACGTGGTGATATTTCGTCATTACGTTGATGTACGTTGGATTACGTTATGATGACATCATAATGACGTTAGACTGACGTCGATCTACGTCACATTACGTCGTGTTACGTCGAGTTAGATCGAGGTTTTGGACATGTTCAAAAGTTTCGACGTAGCTCGAACGTAAGGGTTTACGTTCGCCGTACGTTCTGTTCACGTTCAGCGAACGTCAATGACGTTAAACGGACGTTAGGCAAACGTTCCTCACTACGTTCCACTACATTCCACTCGTTGACCCACATTAAAGCCGGTGGAAACGTCCATGCGGCGTAATGGGAAAGTCAGGAGAACGTCAGGAGAACGTGCATTCAATGCACGTTCAACGTCTCATAACATAGCTAACGTCACGTAACGTTCTTCTGGCGATGGAATAACGTTCATAACGTTCCGTGATCGTCATTACGTTGACCTCTCTCGTTGAATGACGGGACACTACGCTTTACTGATGTTACGGTTTCGTCCACTACGCTGCATCCACGTTCAACTTGTGCCCAAATTTGCATACTACGCCGAGAAGTTCAACGTTCTTCATGTTCTCCCTACGTCGACGTCGTTACGTCGTAGTGTGACAGGGCCATAATACAGTAATATTATTTTGTCTTCAGCAACCCCCGTGATGAGCGAACTCTCGCAATGTGTGGATAATTTGTCAATGTCTCTAATTAAGTTTGTTTCATTTGAATGTCTCTCTGATTACAGGACAATTGCTATGTCAGAACAATTGGTCTAGATGGAAAGTTGTCCGTTGAAGGCAGGTACTAGTGTAGTACCATCATTCATTCCATCCCTTCCCACCCACCCACCTCTCGTGGACTGGCGTACTTGATACAGGTACCCATTTAGATGAAAGATTCACCCCTATTCACACTAAGGGTGAATGACAACCCTGCCCAAATCCGATCAAAAACTGGTTCAGTCGGAATTAACTGTGGAGGTAGTGGTTCCAGTGCTCAGTGATTATCTATATTGACGTTAAGTTGAGAAATTGAGAGAGAATGTAAAAAATATTTTTTAAACAAGATGGCGGTCACAGAAATCTCTCGATTTTACTTTTTTATTACATGATTTCATCAATTATTCACCCGAAAAGTAGCGGGCTATGATAGATAAACATTTAAGCTATATATTTAGTACTTTAGATTGCAAATTAATGTGGTGCGCGAGTAAAAAGTTAGTTGTTGCAGTTTTACATCCTCACAACATCTAAGGTCATATCAGGACGGGCACCGACTTCTGACAATGTGCACTCATAGCGACTTTATAGTGCTGCCCCACTGGGAGACCAGGCCACCAGCACCATGACCTGATATCCCACTCAGTCACATTATCTTACACTGAGCCAACCAGTCCTTGCCTTATCCTAATAATGCCGAATTCCTGGCTAGGAAGAGACAAGTATCAATGTTTAAGTCATTGGTTTGACTCGACCAGGGTTTGAACCTGTGGGTTTGAATCCCATGATTGACAAAAACGGGAGATGGAAGCTCAACTCATTTGGCAATCTCATCTGGTCATGCGCGAGTAACTAGTCCCCACTGAGTGTGTCACCTGGTACTGGAGGTAGGGTGTCGCGCGGAGCAGGCGCTGTGAGACGAGGCTGTGAAAGTGCGTGGAAACGAGTGTGTGAGGACAACCCTCCTCCTTGTCCAGCCAGTGCTTCAGACTAGCGCAGAGCAGTGCAATGCCGTCACTCTAAAACAAACAAACAAATCACATATAGTTTGCATAATTCTTTGTAATAAATATATTAAGTTCTTTGAAGATTTATAGTGCCTATCATGGATAAGTCTGAATAGACTTGTTTTCACCATCAGACAGTTTGTCGATAGAAAGCCCGAGCCTACACTTTTACCGACCCAAGGGATTTTTAACCTCCAACACCACATAGACATGGTATGAGAGCAACTGGCCTTTGATGATGCTGCAACTTATACACAGTGGTGGAAATCCAAATTGGCAGAGGTGGGGGCATGGGGAATTGAACCACTGACCCTCAGATTAGGAGTCCGACCTAGAAAATAGTCAGACACTCTAACCACTCAGCCACAGAGAACACATGATCACTATAATCTATATTACTTAGCATCAAGTAACTTCTATTTTATGTGGTTAACAATGGAGATATTTTTTAATGAAAACATTTCAAAATAACATGTTTCATTATATTGAGTTCACCAATACTAGAACTGAAGTAGCATTTTGTTGTTGTTGGTACATTACTTGATTAAACAGGGGAAATTCCAATAGCGGACAATTGGTCTTCCTCATTCCACTGCTCCTTGCCCTATCCTAGTAATGCCAAGAGCCAGGCTAGGTAGTGGTAAGTATCCATTTTTAAGTCATTGGTTTGACTCGGCCAGGTTTCGAACCCCCACAACCTACCAGAACGGGAGGCGGTCACTCAACAGCATCTAAAAGAGTGGGATGAGTACCGAATTATGATAGTGCGCACTGATGGCGATTTATATGATTTTCCTACTGGGACATTGTGCTACCAGCACCATTATCCGATATCCCACTCAGTCACATAATCCTGACACTAATCCTGACATTGACAACCAATCCTTGCCAGATACTAGAAATGTCCAGACCCAGGCAATGTGGTGACAAGTATTAATGTTCCAAACTTTGGTTTGACTCGGCCAGGGATTGATCCCTTGACCAACCACTCCGCCATCCCGTCTGGTTGTGTAAGAAAGTTCTGAACAGATGCAATGGTTGGATTGCTAAGAATGCTGACTTCCCACTGTGGTGGGTTGTTGTGTGGGTGTGGTGGGTGGGTGTGGGTGGGGTGTGTGTTTGGTGTTGTTTTGTTGTAATAGCCACCCACATAAAATCCAAATGCAACATGAGTGGGATGAAAACATTAATAACTTAAAGAAATTGAACCATCTGTGGAAAGCACCACAGACTCATGCGGGAGGTCGCGGGACCAAGTGGTCTTAGCGCTGCCGTATTGGCCATTCTGGCTTACACATGCTTTTCTGCTCAAGGGGGAACCTCCCCTGAATGTATTGGGTGTCAGTCCCGCTGACACTCAAACCATTTTACTAAGTTGGTTGATTTTTGCCCTGCGCCAACGTTCTCACTGCAAGTATGCATGACCTTTTTATAAGGTAAAACAGGAAAACATTTTAGCTTTTTGAGGGCAGCTGGACTGTACCACTATATAGTTTACTAAATGATTCTATCAATTATTAATAAACTTTTCTTTTTCTATGGGAATTTGTTTCCCTTGACCACAAATATATGATTGTGAGCTTTCTAATTTAATGAGTGTCTATTGGCACATAATTGATTGTCTGCTTTTACATGTAAAAGCGATGGTTTGAACAAAAAACATACATTTCTCGCGTGAATATGGCCTATGCTGCTGACACGGCGTAAAGCAACCACCAATCAATCAATCAAAACCCACACAGAAAATCATGACCGAGTTAAACTAACAAATTACTAAATTGATACTTGTCGCTACCGAGCCTGGCGTTCGGCATTAAAATGTTAGAGAAAGTACTGGCTTGCTCAGAATCAGGATAATGTAACTGAGTGGGATATCGAACCAGTATGACAATGTACAAACGCTTAGCAGCATTTGAGATGTGGACTTATCGAAGGATGATGAAAATATCATGAACAAAGAAGATCACCAACAAAGAAGTTCTAGAAAAATTAAAATAGAAAAGCTTGTTTGCCACTATACAGACAAAGAAACTTATTTATTTTGGCCACATCTTCGTCAGAGTTCAATATACGTACATTGTTGGAAGGGAAGGTGATGGCAGCAGGGAGAGGAGACAAGAACATCATGGTTTAAATTTCACAGTGGACAGGCTGAATTATTCACAGTCTTCAGAACAGCACACCATCGGGACAAGTGGAGAACCATTGCATCCAACCCTCGACTAGAGGACGGAACTATTGATTGATTGATTGATGACAATGGGGCAGCACTATAATATCGCCATGACCACATGCTGTCACAAGTCGGTAGCCACCTTGGTATGACCTTAGATGTTGCTAAGTGGCAAATCGCCAACAAAGAAACAAATCTAAGAACATTCTCCACTCCCTAATAAATAATCCAATACAGGTTGACCTCACTTATCCAGCAATCAGTTATCCGGTTCAATCAGCAATCCGGCACTAATTTCCACTAGAACAATTTCAAATTTTCCGCTCAGTTTTATAAGTCAACAAGAAATAATGAATGAGGAGCAACACTTCAAAACCAGTTCCTGATATTTAATTTGTCTTTTTCCTTTATTAACTAACATGTTCTGATTTACAGGGTATTTTAAAGGTAGGATGAAGTGGTTAGGGGTTGGGTTAAAGTTGCATAGTCCGATGAAAACATCAAATTTTCAAAACCCAAACACTTATCTAGATTTGAGTCTACATATCCAACTTAGACACTGGTGCACTTATTAAGCATTTGTTGCTCCATAGAAGGGCATAATAAGTCAATTAATAGAACCCGTTACTACTGAAGTCTATTGTGTCAGAGTTTTGGCGTGTTTGCCAAAATTATTTTGGCATGTTTTGACGTCAATTATCTCCAAACTTACCCATTTAAAATTAGTTACCTAAAACTAAAGTAAAGTAGATTATAATGATTAGCATAATATAACGATTAGCAAAAACTTAAAAGCATCGGACTATGCAACTTTAAGTGCATTTTAATGTAGCAATCAGTTATCTGGTCAAATCACTTATCCAGCACCCTCCAGTTCCAAATGATGCCGGGTTTGTGATGATCAGTCAACCTGTACATAGTTTTTCAATAGCTTCTTACCGCGGCTGTGCCTTTTCCGAATTCATCAACGATGACCAGCGAGCGGCCAGTTGCATTGTGGATTGCAGTAGACATCTGATGAAAAACATATTTATTTATTAGCAGTTTTAACTTTCACGGTGAGAACAGGATACAAAACAGAAATGTATGTAGAGGTAGCAATATTTTATTTACTTCGCCCTCTCACCACACCACACATCGCTCACCCCCACTCTACTTGGAGAACGCACAGTGCCTTAGTTTTGCGATTTTCAGGTGGTATGCAGACTTTTTCGGCGATGGAATAAAACATGATGGAATAAAACGCTATAAAATATCATATATTTTAATAAACAAAAATATATTTGTAATCTCAGGTGGAACGTAGCTGCGTACCTGCGTATATGGAAACTAGGCCCTCTCATTTCGTCCCTTTCTGACTACTGAACCATGACCATTCACTATCACTGTTATGAACCTTTAATAAATAAAGAAAATGTGATAATATCACAGGAAGAAAGAATACTTGCCATCAAAGTGCAACTAACTTTTGAAAGCTAGTCATTTAATAAACGCTTTATCGCTCAACTTTGGGATTGAGTTATTAGGTCCCATGAATACGGGTGTTCTTAGTTGTGGTGGTCCTTCATGAAGGACTGAACCTGTGAACCAGCATGCCAGGTCACAGCTTCAGCTTATACATTGGAAGTTGGGGCTCCCCGCCCTTTCATTTACGATACTTTCTATAGACGATATGCCTTAAACTTACTTTGCATCTATAACCACATGCCACCTAATGACCAAACATGGTATGGTTCTTGCCGTAATTTATTTATAATGTAGGTTGCAGTGAACTTATCCTAGCAAATATATTACATAATATAAAATACCACTTCATGTGTATATTCAATACCTCCCTCAAGCGTCCAAGTTGCAGTGTGTAAGCTGAAGCTGCGACCCAACATTCAGTGCAATGTTTCCCTTTAATTGCACAAACGTGGTGTTCTCTGTGGCGGAGTGGTTAGAGTGTCTGACCTTTTTCCAGGTCGGACTCCTAATCTGAAGCTCGGTGGTTCGATTCCCCATGCCCCCCATCTCTGCCAATTTGGATTTCCACCGCTGTGTATAACGTACAGCGTCATCAAAGGCCAGCTGCTCTCATGCCATGTCTATGTGGTGTGGGAGGTTCAAAATCCCTTGGGTCGGTAAAAGTGTAGGCTCGGGCTTTCTATCGACAAACTGTCTAATGATGAAAACAAGTCTATTCAGACTTATCCATGATAGGCAGTATAAATCTTTTAAAAAAACAAAAAACATGCCATGACAGTAGTAACTCTAGATCTACCTGGTTGAGGTCAATCATGAATGTGGAAAGCCCGGTGGAGACGCTGTCCACGGAGTGTATACGAGTGTACACAGCGTCCAGCAGGCCAATCACGGCTCTCTCCGCAGGCACAAAACTACCAATGTGTGCCATGAAGACAATCAGCCCCACCTGTTGGTGTGAACAAAATTAGAGGCATTGCTGTAGAGATGTATCGGGCAAGAATCTGAGTGAGAATAAACAGAGGAATGGGGATTGTCACGAATGACGTCATAGGCTGGTGTGAGTACAGAAGTATGCATGTTCAGTCGCAGGATGTAATGAAGTACATTTAAGTAGTCTTTCTGGTCGCTCCAATCACACAACTGCTCACGACAATTTTGCGACCACAAAAATGGAGTGGTCGCAAAGAGGTCGCAAATAGTCGCAAAGTGGTCCTCAATGGTTGCTGACCTCCTTGCGACTATTTTGCTTGTACGGTTGCAGTTACTGCGCTACAAACCTCCTTGCAACTAAAATGGTCACAGGTCGGTCACCATTGCTTTGGTGGCAAGGAAGTGGATTCTTTGGTCCAAAGTGGTTACAAAGTGGTCGCAAGCTGTAGTGTGACTGGGACTTTAAGATGCATAGTCCAATGAAAGCATCAAATCTTCGAAATCAAAGGACTGATCTAGATTTAATTCAACATATCTAACTTAGATGCTGGTGTACTTATTAAGCATTTGTTGCTACATAGAACGGAATACGAAGTCAATTTAATAGACCCTGTTACTGCTGAAGCGTATGATCTCAAAAGCTTTGACTTGAACATCAAAATTAATTTGGCATGTTTTCACTTCAAATGTCGCAAATGATAGCGATTTAAGATAAAAGTTACTTCAAACTCAATTGCTCCCATCCTCAATCCTCTCTGCGCATGAGCATGATTTGAACACAGGTCCCTTACCTGCTTGAGGTAGACGCTCTTTCCGCTGGCGTTTGGGCCTGTAAGCACCTTCATCTTGGAGTCGTCTCCGCCACTGAGCATATCGTTAGGCACAAATGGGGTACAGCATAGCTCCTGTAGGGGGTGTCTGTGGGTTGACACAGGAGAGGGCCTCTCAGATACATTTATTTTCAAAAAAAATAATTGTTTGGTCCATTAGTTGTTTAAGCAGGGGGAATTTCAGTCAGACGACTGGTCTTCCTCATTCCACTGCTGGTCGATAGAAAGCCCGAGCCTACAGTCTTACCGACCCAAGGGATTTTTAACCTCCCACACCACATAGACATGGTATGAGAGCAATCGCCCTTTGATGACGCTGTAAGTTATACACAGCAGTGGAAATCCAAATTGGCAGAGCTGGGGGCACAGGGAATCGAACCGCCGACCCTCAGATTAGGAGTCTGACCTAGAAAGAAGTCAGACACTCTAACCACTCCGCCACAGAGAACGCCACTGTTATTTCCCATTTTCATCACCCCCACGACATAAATAAATAATTAAATAAATAAATAACCCAGCCTAGAATGTATTTATATGCTTATTTCTATATTGTTGTTTTCATTCTTTGTAGGAGAGAATCAGATTAGTTGACAGTTACAGGGTTCATCATACCCATTTTGACATATCAAATTCCAGGAATTTCCAGGATTTTCAAAGACATTTTAGTGCAAAATACTTGGAGGTTTTCAAGATGTTTATTAAATTAAAGTACCCCGAAACATGGATGTATCCACAATCGATTCAATGTGTAAGATGTGAAATGTAAATAAGCATAAAAACTAACAACACATGTATGATTAAATATAAAGATCCAGAGGCAGGATAATAAACACCCACAAAATCACTTTAAATACAAAACATCACTGATTAATGAAAAAAGAGCATATGTACATAACATCCCAACTATTTATGATTAAGAAATAACATAGGCTTTAAAATAATATAGTCGTGATTTTTCACTTTCCAGGATTTTCAAGGATCTTTAGACAAATTCCATGACTTTCCAAGCCAGGAATCCTGAATTATCAAATTCCATAACTTTCCATGTTTTCAGGACCCCTACGAACCATGCATTATTATATATGGCTATTTATATATTGTTGAGTTGGTCCCTGGTTGCATAGTGGGATTAGTTGACATTAATTATATGACTTGTTCCAAGAAATTACGTTAGGCTTTGTTAAGGAAGGTGGTCTGGTGTTGATCGTCTGACTGCCTGGTTGGGTTTTTCTAAGGGTGGAAAAATGTATTTTCGCGCTAATTGTCCTTTAGATCAAATCGTCTCACCGCCCTCCCTTGATCTGGATGACGTTGTCAGTGGTGAGCTCAGGTTGCACGTAACTCCCTTCACGTGCACACGTGGCGAGCGCTACCAAACTGCAACAAGAAAATTACTTTTTCGTCTGCTCAGCTCAAAATGTCGTCTGCTCTCAACTGGAATATCATCCTAAGGTAATATTTTCACTGAAAAGCATCTATTTCATATTAATAAAAATAAAATTACTGTGGTAGATATGCTTAGGATACTCGTTTATGAAAAGATAATAAATAATGACAAAGACAATGCCTGAAAATAACCTCGACAACACTAGGATTACCACTGACTAGTAAAAGACCTTAATATTAATAATTGACTTTAAACAACACGTATATTACACCAAATATACCACCAACAATTACCAAATAAATACACAACACATGTACAATATCATCTCACCCTACAATAACCTATCAATTTTTAAGGCATTGCTTTGACTTGACAATGATTCGAACCCATGGGTTCAAATCCCATGATCTCCCAAAACGGGAGACGGACGCTCAACTAATTCAGCCATCTCATCTGGTCCTAAAGTAAGGTAAATTATAACGATTAACCTAATATATTTATCGCAGAATATGAGAGAAACTCCAAACCATGAGACTGCAACTTTAAATTCCTAAACTGTGTAGTGTTAGGGTACCCACCAGTCGAGCTGTGCGGCCAGTGCCAGCGCGTCAAGCAGCACCTGGGAGTGTTCCAGGACCAGGTTCTGCAGGCGGTGCATGATGCTCGTCTCGTGGTCTGACAGGCCAAATCAAACAGCAACACAATGACACACAAAAACAAACTCGACTCCTGTTATAGCTGCCATGCAGTGGCAAAATAACATGCTGTGATCATCTAGTTACTCCCGCAACCCTGAGACAGGGCTGCTAAACAATCCACTAGAAAAAGTTGCGGAAGAATGGGGTAAAGCCTTTACTAAAGGAAATGATCACATACATTCTTAATCAAAGAAGCAAAATATATTCTCCGCATACCTCTTTATATTTACCCGCTACCTTTGAACTGTGGAATAGATTAATTCATGGAGATAAATACACTTTATAAGTTGAATCCAGACATTTCTGTGACCGCCATATTGTTTTATGTTTGTTTTGTTTTTGTATTCTGTTCTAATTTCTCAACTTTAAACCAACATAGTAAACCACTGTGCACTGGAACTACGAAGTTAATCCTTGTCATTGTTTGCCTCCAGTTACTCATTTTTTTCAGTTATTCATTTCTCTGGATAGTTTTCCTCTGGTTACTCATAATTTATTTCTCTCATTTAGTTGCCTAGAATAACTCATATTTTACTTCTTTCACTTGTTTATGTCATGTAACTCGTTTGCCTCATGTCACTCATAATTAATCACGTGAACGAGGAGCCCATGTTATGGAATTTTTAATGAATCAAGAGATGTAAAAAGCAATTACAGTAATATGAGATCAATATGGTTTAGATAAAGTTCGACTCAGGCCCTCAACCCTTGCATTTGATTGTTCGTTTGATGGGTTGGGTGGCCGGCTGAGTTGAGGTGGTCTGGTGTTGATCGTCTGACTGCCTGGTTGGTAGTGCTGGTGAGTGGTGAGCTGCTCCCTTATATAGGTCAGGCGGAGTGTGGGTCTCGCGAGGCGAGATCGTGACGTCAGAGTCTCGCGTAGTAGTTTTGGCTGTCTCCGGCAGGGTTAGTTGGTGAAATCTAGTTCAGATGGTGCCACGGTCAGGGGGGTTGGGGGTCTCGCGCAGGGGAGGTGGTGAGGCGGAGTCTCGCGTAGTAGTTTGCTGTCTCCGGGAGGGTGAGTGGGCGGGTTTGTAGATCGTAGGGCAGGGTAGGGTAGGGCTCCTCGTACGCGTGCAAATTATCCATGTTGGTAGACCATCATGAACAATTAATCACGCGAACGAGGAGCCCATGTTATGGAATTTTTAATGAATCAAGACATGTAAAACAGCAAGTACAGTAATATGAGATCAATATGGTTAGATAAAGTTCGACTCAGGCCCTCAACCAAATGTTGGGAGGGCCTGTGTCGCTGAGGGGAAGGCCGCCCTCGGGACATAGGTGTAGAGTGCTGAAGATCGCGAGTTTCCTAGCTGGCGGACATCGTCGAGGGATGCGCCTTGGGGATGCCGGTGTAGAGGCGGAGGATCGGAGAGATGCCCGGCGGCTCCTGTGGGGTTGTTGAGGGATGTTATGATTGTTCGACTCAGGCCCTCAACCAAATAGAGGAGAGGGCCTGTGTAGGTGAGATGGCTGCTTGTGTGGTGGGAGGACCTGCTTGGCGCCTCCTCTGTCCGGGGAAGGTGTGTCTGGTGCCGTGTGGTCTGGTGGTTGAGTCGATGTGAGAGGGGGGGGACCCCCGCCCAGCATTAGTATGCAGGGTCGGCGTGAAGTTCTGAGGCGGCCACCTCCTTTGCCGTTCTTGTAGGGGTTATGAGCTGCTTGTGTGCTCGGTCTAAGTGGGTGCGGTGAGATGTAAGAGCGCGCCGCGATGGCTAGCAGCCACATGTCGTCGTGATGGGTGGATTGGTGGGGCTGGATGGAGAGCAAGCCGGGTGGCTGTTTGGAGAGCGAGCCGGGTGGTTGTTTGGAGAGTGAGCCAGTTGGCTGTGCTGGAGCTGAGTTGAGGTGGTCTGGTGTTGATCGTCTGACTGCCTGGTTGGTAGTGCTGGTGAGTGGTGAGCTGCTCCCTTATATAGGTCAGGCGGAGTGTGGGTCTCGCGAGGCGAGATCGTGACATCAGAGTCTCGCGTAGTAGTTTTGGCTGTCTCCGGCAGGGTTAGTTTGTGAAATCTAGTTCAGATGGCGCCACGGTCAGGGGGGGAAAGGGGGATTGGGGGTGTCAGGCAGGGGAGGGGGTGAGGCGGAGTCTCACGTAGTAGTTTGCTGTCTCCGGGAGGGTGAGTGGGCGGGTTTGTAGATCGTAGGGCAGGGTAGGGTAGGGCTCCTCGTACGCGTGCAAATTATCCATGTTGGTAGACCATCATGAACAATTTATTTCTCTTGCTTCTTCGAGCAGTTTTAATTCATTAATAATAAATTTGCATTTAGTCTAACTGTGTGCACGACTTGAAAGCAATATATGTCAAGTAGCAAAAAAAAAGTTGATTTTTATTCTTATTTACGAAATAACCAGCTTTTGTCTCAATGGGTACTTGAGAACAAACCATAACAAAACTGTATGGATAGTAAATGGTCAGAGGAAGGGGTGAAAGATAGTGATCATAGTGTTGTACCTGTTATCTCACACTGTGTATCCCCAAGCAGTTGATCCAGCTCTAGGGTGAAAAAGAAACATGGCGATGTAAAATGGTTAGTAACATTATTGAGCACACGTCTCTTTCCAATACCCTATGTCACTGCTGGTCCCAATTTATTTACCCTTGGTTTCCGAATTGCACTGTCCAGAATCTATAATTAAGTATTTATTTCAACCATGCCCACTCTTGTAACACTGTACTGTTAAGCACAAATGATACGAACAGTGGCAGCTCACATGGCAAGTACGGAGAAAGGCTTGCGGATCAACTCAACATCAGCTTCAGTCAACTTCATAGTGTCAATGAATGGAAATATACAGGACTAGGTGCTCCCAGAGAGTTAATTATTTTACAACCAAGGAACAACCAAGGCGGTGATCAAAACAAGTTCAATCAGAAGGTTCAATCTCCTATGAGAAGGACCAAGGGATGAATGAGATTTGGTTGACGCGGCTGTTGGATATCGCACCCTATATAGTCATGGATAACACCGAGCAGTAGGGAGAGGAACCAATAGCACTCGCAGCAAGGCTTAGCCAATTGTGAGCCAACAGCCAAGTCAATCGTACAAGTTAAAGTTACGTATTCCTATGAACTTTGAATTCTTTTTACTTATTGCTCAGATAAATATATCAGGCTGGCCATTATAACCTACTGTTCATTAGCCTGGAGTAACTTAGATGAAACAAAAATGGCAAACCTTCGAGCAATTAGAAAAGAAAGAAACCAAGATAATTTTGACAAGCTTGACAAAACTCCTGTAGTTATGACCCAGATTCCCATTTCACGATAGCCATGTGATGTGGGCTGACCTAGTAATCCTGGAACCTGATTAAGCTACATATATGGTACTTGTAGTGGATGTAAGGCTCATGAAGTCATGAGATTGACCTAATTAGTGATCCCAATGTTTAATGGTTTATCAAAGTAGGTCTTCAAGGGGTTGATATAAAGAATTCACTGATTATTCTTTATCTGCTTTCCAAAATCATTAGTTAACGCTCTCCGTGTCTCCAAGTTGGAGGATCAAATGTAGGTAAGTGTTTCAATTTTGACAAAATTGTTTCATCGAACCATGTGACGTTAACCAACTTGGAGGAGCAATTCCAACAACTCCCAGTTTGCTCATGGTTGAACTCACTTCATTATAAAGAAACATAGTTTTGTTCTTCAGCATAAACTATGTGAGTGATGCAATGCAAAAGACTTGAATCCCTATTGCCAATACTTTTCCAATACTTCCATTGTTTTGATGCTTAAAGCTGCATAGTTCGATGAAACATCAAATTTTCAAAACCAAAACACTCCCCTACATTTGATTCTACATAGATACTGGTGCAGTGATTAAGTATTTGTTGCCACATAGAGGGGCATACTAAATCAATTTAGCATAACCTGATACTGCATAAGCCTATGGTGTCAGAGTTTTGGCGTGCTTGCCAAAATTAATTCTGCATGTTTGCACTTCAAATATTTGAAAAGTTAGCCATTTAAAATAAATGTGACTTCAAACTAAAATAAGGTAGAAAATATAACAAACAATTTAATATATTTATCTCAGAAAAATGACTAAATCCGAAAACCATCGGACTATGCAACTTTAATACCATTGTTGGAAACGCTTGGTTACTGCAGTATTTCTTTATGCAACAAATGGCACACAAATTGCGGTGAAATGGAACTAGCGGAGGGCAGCCAAGTAGCACCTGGAGCATAGGTTGCCTGCTTAGCTACATACCCACCAGCGCCCCAGGCTGCTCGAACACCTCTAGGTGCCCAGATACCAAGTACATGCAATAGGGAAATGAGACGTACAATCAAATGTAAGCAAATAAGGACATAACAACATACAGAGGATCAAGTAAATATGAGGCAGCAATTCATCATCATCATCATCATGCTGTCGGTCGTGATGTGACAAAGACTGCTTTCATTACTTGAATGCCGCTCTCCATTTAGCTCTCTGCTGTGAGAGTTGCGTCCATGAGTCGGTCTTAATGTCTCTCGGCTTCAGGTTTCTCTTGATGGTATCCTTGAACCGGAGGAGAGGGCACCCTCTCTTTCTGTGTACATTTCATGAAAGCTGCCTGCAAAAGTGTTGAAGTGCTGCTGGCTTTTGCAAGTTACCAGCGGCACTCTCTCGGGGAGCAAAGACAGGCGCAAAACTATTTGTCCCTGCAGTGGCTGGTCAGGAGATGTTGGGAGTTCCATACATCAACCGCCCTTAATGCTGCCACAGTGACATGGTTTTCTGTTTAGGGTTTGCTCCCTTAGCCTTCGGTTCTGTCAAGAACCTGTACCACAAGGCAGTGGTTTACAACTCTGCAGGGCAGGGGCATCAAACTCCCTGAGGTATTGCTATACCTGCAATACCTGCATACCCCCGGCAGCAATTACGGAAGGATAATGAAAACTAATATGCGTATAATGCGTTTATATGTTTCATAAAATGTCCTTAACTTACCTACTGTACTTGCACTTCGGTAGTGTGCCGTTTCATTGGAAAGGAACTGCGAATTGTTGGGAAAACATGGGTTATTTATGTGTAAATAAATATATACCTAAAGGTCACGCTTATCACAGAAAGGCTAATTTGATTTAATTAAAGTTTTGAATAAATGTGAGAGATAATATATTGCGCGATGTGGGCTTAAATATAATTGATTCATGGGTGGCAAGTTCCTGATGTTGATTTAATAATCAGCAGTGGAATGAGGAAGACCAGTCGTCTATGACTGAAATTTCCCCTGCTTAAACAACTAATGGACCAAAAAAAAGAAATTTAAAAAATCGAAAGTTTGATCATGTCATTTAATGTCAACTTGATGTATTCAGTAATTGGGCATGGAAGTACATGAATTGGTCTTTGATTTGCAAATGCCGATTTAATAGGTTATGTAGTTGTCTGTACAATGATCATTTATGTAATTAGCTAACTGAAAAGGGTTGTTGATTGAGTGATTCGTACAACTGGTTATGTGATAAATTTGACCATATCCATTCACATTGTAGTTTCCGGTTAATTAATTACATAATTCACTATCTAATTATGCAATCACTTTCATAATTAACTAACTTAAATCTAGGTAAATGTGTTCTGGTTTTGATTACATACACTTAACGCTTTTATCGAATTATGCGGTGTTAAATGGTATGGCTCAAAGGGTAATAACTGACCACAAACTCCAGGTCGGGAATGTAGTAATTGTCTTCCTTGTTCATGGCGCCACAGACAGGTATTGCAAGGAGGTAGCCGAGCTGAAAGGAATTACATTTCATGCATAATTAGCCTTCTGAATAGTGTGCTACAAACACACACAAAAAGCTTCTTTTATTAAGAAATTATATTTCATGCATAATGAGCCTTCTGCAAATGCTTAATAAGTACACTATTATCTGAGTTAGCTATGGAGGATCAAAAGTAGATAATTGTTTTGGTTTGTAAAATGTAATCTTTTATTCGGACCATGCGACCTTAAAGTTGCATAGTCCGATGGTTTTGTATTTCTGTATTTTTTCTGAGATAAATATATTAGATCGATCACTAGTATCTATGTTATATTAGTTGAAAGTTACTTTTATTTTAAATGGTAAACTTTTGAGATATTTTGAGTGCAAACATAGAAAATTAGTTTTGGCAAGCTTGCCAAAAGTCTTACACGATAGACTTCTGCAGTAACAGATTCAGTTAAATTGACTCAGTATTGTTCTATGCAGAAACAAATGCTTAATAAGTGCATCAGTATCTAAGTTAGATATGTAAAATCAAATCGAGATAATTGGTTTGGTTTTGAAAATTTGATATTTCATCGGACCATGCAACTTTAAGTAAAGCTTGTTATATTTAATGACGCCTCTAGAGCACATTGATTTTTATTATCGCCTATTGGACGTCAAACATATGGTCATTCTGACATATTTCTTTGGATGAAACCTGCTCCCGCCACATGGGCTACTCTTTCCGACAAGCAGCAAGGGGTCTTTTATGTGCACTTTCCCACAGACAGGAGTGGAACCATAAGCTGATCACCTTTCACATTCAATTTGAAAACCACATATAATGTTGCCTGTTTATGAAATTGCATTGGTTGTTTATGTTAAAGTTGCATGGTCTGATCAAACATAATTTTGTCAACATCAAAACACTTATCTATATTTAATCCCATATCTACAAATTGGTCGTAATGCGAAGCATTACGCTTGATGCGAGGAGAGGAAGAGACCCTCCCCCGCCCGCGCTGTCGCGCGGCGCTCACACCTCACCAGACCCCGCTGCTCGCCGCTTCCTCCCCCGCCCCCGTGTCGCGCAGCATTCGCGCCTCACGCGACGCCCGCTGCTCGCCCTCCCCCGGGCCGGCAGCTTTCACACTCACCTGCTGTCGCCGCCCCCCTCCTTTCCCTTATAAGGCCGCCCGTCGGCCTCCCTCTGCACTCGCCCTCCTGCCGCCTTCCAGCTCTCTGCCCTTCTTTTCCTCCAAGCTCCTCCTCGGACCGCTGCCCGGCCTCAGGCTCCTGCACCATGCCCGGACACGGAAAGGGAAGAGGCCGCAAGAGCTCCAGGGTCACCGCCCGGGCCACGCCGGGGCCCGCCTCGGGCTCGCCCGGCGATGCCTCAACATCCCCGGCCCCGGCCTCCCCCTCGGCCACCTCGGGCGCCGACACAGCCATCATACTCCAGGCTCTGCAGCGCCTCACTACGCGCATGGACGCCTTCGAGTCGGCGGGAGCCCGAGGAGCGCCGGAGCAGCTGCAGGCAGGGTACACCACGCCGCCCGCCCCAGCTCCTCGGGCGCAGACCGCCGCCGGGGCCCGGCCCCCGCCCCCACCTCAAGCGACTTTGCCCGGGGCAGCCCACCCCCACTACCAGCAGTATGACCGCCTCGCCGCCCGAGGCGGGCCCGCGCCCCCCCCGGCCTACCTCCAGGACGTCGCCGAGGACTACACCCCAGCATCCGCGGCCGACGCCGTCCGAGACATCCTCGCTTCCGCCGAGGCGCAGCGCGCCGGCAGGCGCCAAGGCATCCCCTCGGGATACATTTTCCCCTCGGACCTCGTCGAGAGGGGCCCTGAGCGGAAGCCGGTGAAGAGAGGGGAGGCCACCCGCGATGAATATAACCTCGCCCTCCTCACCCTCGCCGGCCATCCAGCCTTCCCCGAGCACTCCCTCCAGGGCCTACGCCACCACCACCTCACCGTGATGAGGGATATCCTGGTGCATCCGTGGCCTACCGTCCGCCGCTACTCCGAGGCCATCTTCACCTGGATAGCGGACGGGAGGCTCCCCCACGGATGGCATGACCCGGTGGCCCTCAACACGCTGAGGATGGACTCCATCACCACGCCCACCCCTCCGGCAACACCAGCTTCCCGAGGCGAGGATTCGCCCCGAGGCAAATGGGCCCGAGGCACACACCTGCCCCGGCCCCAAGTCAACACCCGCACCGCCTACGATAGGCACACTCACGGGGCCCCCTTGGTCGCCTGGAACCGCGATCCCACCTCGTGCGATCGGGCCCACGGCGAGGTGGGAGACAGGCGCCGGCACATCTGCGCCTACTGCGCCAACGTGCGGCGCATATTAACTAGGCACTGCGAGGCCGAATGCCTCACCAAGCAAGCCCGTGAGCGCCAGACCCCGGCCGCCTCGGCGGATTTTTGATCCGCCGGCCCCCCCCCGGCCGGCCCGGGGGGCCCCTCCCGGCGCCTCACCCTCACCACTGCCGACAGCCCCGCGACTTCCACCGACAACCTCCCAGCGTCCACCGACCGCAGCGCCGCCCAGTCAGAGCCGGGGTTCATCACCTCGGACCTCACACCTCAGACCACAGCCCAGCACAGCCCCACGAGAAACCCTCTGCCCAGACCACAACCGCTGACCATCACAACCACCGACAACCCATCAGCGACCACCAATCGAAACGCCGCCCAGACGAAGCCGGGGTTCACCACCTCGCACCTCACACCTCGGACGACACGGCCCAGCCTCACGAGGGACCCTCCCCGGACAGCCCAGCCACCGGCGCTCACGACACCGCCTTCATGAACCCGCCTGACCCGCCCCCGACTCCCACCCCGCCCAGCCCTGAGGAGTTCGCTGCCCCCCTGATCGACCCTCGCCGGACCTCCTCCCCCCAGGCCTCAGGAGCGGGCCTCCCTTTTTTGGCCGCCCGCTCCCCCTCCACGTAGGCCCCGGACCTCCCTCTCAACCAGCCCTGCCTCCCCGGGCCCCCGCCTCGGGCGCCCCTACCCCCGCCTCGGGCGCGCCTCGAGCCCTCTCCTTACTCTTTGGCGGAGGGCTCCTCGGCCCCCCCTCTACCAGAACTCTGACATTGCTCCTTATGAGCCCCTCCTATTGATCTCTTCTGCTCCTCATGAGCCCCTCACTGTATTGCTCACTGTATTGCTCCTCTCGAGCCTGTTGATTGCTCCTCATGAGCCCCTTCCTCTTATTTGTACCTCCTCAGCCTGTGTTACCTGTTCCTCTGTATGCTCTGTTGAGGCGCTAATAAACGCCTTTTTTCCCACCCCCGCCTTCCCTTCTTCCTTTTCGCGCATCAGATACTGGGGCATTAAGTAATTATTTGGGATATCATCAATGAATCCCCATGGCTACCTACTTTGAGAAAGCCATTCAACAGGAACACCACTAAAGCCCCAGTCACACCTACCCGGACGAGCCCCGGATTTTGACCCGGACCACCCCCGGACCAGTCGCACGGACTGTCCCGCCCCGCCCCAGATAAAGTGGCTGTTTTCGTCGTTTTTTGCCTCGCAGTCACACCTACCCGGTCAGTGCGATCCGGGGGTGGTCCGGGGGTAGTCCGGGGGTGAACCAGGGCCTGTCCGGGCTGTCCGGGATGTCCGGGGATGGTCCAGGGCCTGTCCGGGGGTGGTCTGGGGCCTGTCCGGGCTGTCCGGGGGTGGTCCGGGGCAGTTTCGCTACTACTGCTACTACTGCTACTGCTACTGCTACTGCTACTGCTACTGCTACTGCTACTACTACTACGATGCCGGATCGAACCCGGATGCCCCAGACCTCCCCGGATGCTTTACCCCGGACCCCGGACCAGCCACGGATCACCACGGATGACGCCACGGATGACCCCGGACCACCCCGGATGACGGTCCGGGGCTCGTCCGGCATCTGATCCGGGTAGGTGTGACTGGGGCTTAACAAATTAGGTCAATCTCATGACCTCATTAGCAGTGCCCTGATTTTAAGTACCATGTGTAGCTTAGACAGGTTCTAGGAGGCTACCTATATTAGTAGGTCAGCCTACATCACGTGGCCATTGCAAGATGAAGATATGGATCATAGTTACAGGACCTGTGGCAAGCTTGTCGAAATTACCTTGCATTCTTTCAGTTCAAATTGCTCTAAACTTAGGCATTTTTCATCAAACTTACTTTAGGCTAATGAATAGCAGGTTATAATTGTAAACCTGAAATATCTATATAACAAATATGGGCAAAATGCAAAATCTATTAGACTATGCAACTTTAAGCATATATGTTCATGAATAAAATGTGTGGCTCTCTACTGCATTCGTAGGTGGCAGCACGAGGACTTTGCATGAGGGTACACCCCCTAAGACGAACACAGTATGAGCAGTATTCATGACGTTGGTTCATTAATCCCTATGAATATTTCCAAAGAAGTGGCTTACTTGCAACAAGTTATTCATTACTTACGCATAGATGGTCTGGAGGGTGTGGTTCACCCACCCCCACACCCCCAATCGCCTACCCAGCTCCCCACCCCAACCCCCACCCCATCCCCGCACATCAACACGCAGAACTACTCCGGGAATGTAAGATATATATGTGTCAGTGGGTTGCTTATACCCCAGTCACATGAGGCCTGCGTTCGCTTACGATCAATTTGCGATGTCAAAACGTCCTCATTGCGCCCTCCTTAAGTGCTGGCGCCACGAGGACGCCAACCTCACGGCGTCCATTTCGGAAATTATGGACGCAAGGAGGTTGCAGCTGCTGCACCTGCAACCTTCTTGCATCCTGTTCTGGCGGTGCCATTCAAACCTGACGTCGACCTGGCACCGACCTCTTGGTTGGCGAGTTGGCGGCGACCTGGCGGAGCCAACACATGCGATGCCGCACTCACCATGTGGTTGGTGCCAGGGCGCCGACTCAGCGCCGCCTTTTCCCCAACTTGTGGTGCCGACCACGTATTTTAATCAATGTATCGAGTGGGACGTTGGGAGGTTGGCGTCCTTTTGGCCGTAAAAAGGTTGGCGGCGAACACTGCCTCTTGTGTGACTGGGGTATCAGCTAACCACACTAAGAGCACATAGGCCTGTGAGCTGAGCTTCGTGCCGAGTTTGAATAAAGTTTAGTTTTGTCCACTCCATCTTCCCACTTCCTTGTGCCCTGAGAGCAATGACGCAAATTGAGTTTGTTACCTGTGGAAGGTAGATGACATTGCATTCCTGGACATCTTCGCTGAGTTTTTTCAATTCATCTCTGGCCACTTTGGTCATAAAGTCTGGCAAACCGTTGTAAGTGCGCTTCACTGTGAATGGAAACACCACGCCAATTTAAGCATATTCATTATTATTTGGATGTTATTTTTGATGAGTCGCTAATAATAATCAGTGACTTGAAAATCGACTGGTATGACTGAATGAGTTGAGCATCCGCTCTGCTTCCCATGTTGGTAGGTCGTGGGATTCTAACCCTTGGGTTCGAACCCTAGCAGAGTCAAACCAATGAATTAAACAATTATACTTGTCGCTACCTACTTTGGCTCACTAGGATAGGGCAAGGAGCAGTGGAATGAGGAAACCAATTGTCCGCGATTGAAATTTATCGTGCTTACTCAACAACAAAAAGGTGCGAAAAAAGAAACGTACTGTTATCCAATTCTGGATCCACTCCAGGTTTTACAACGAATCTGTTCTGCACATTGGACTCTTCAAAGTCCACCTGAAACGTAAAAAGAACAAAATATCACAAATTAGAAATGTGACTAGTCCTAGAAAGCTTTTAATTCAATTCAATTACCTTAAATCCGGGATATTAATTACAGCCATATAAAACACCTAGAACATAAAGGCTTGAAACTATAAGTATATTTTCTATTTCTCCAGTGGTTCTACAATGGTCATGTGTATAAAGTATCACTGTTAAAAATACATTGCAGCAATGAACTGCCTGATTTCGCTAGGCACATCATAAATATATGGAAATGTTTCCGAGTGAAGGTTTTGCATGAGGGTACACCCCCCTAAAGTCCCAGTCACACATAGCCGGACGAGCCCCGGATTTTGAGCCGGACCACCCATGGACCAATGGCCCGGACTGTCCCGGACCACCACAGATAAAATCACTGTTTTCATTGATTTTTGCCTCACAGTCACACTTTCCCGGACGAGCCCCGGACGAGCCCCGGACCGCCCCGTACCACCCCCGGACTGCCCCCGGACTGCCCCGGACCACCCCCGGACTATCCCGGATCACCCCCGGACTATCCCGGATCACCCCTGGTCTTACGGGGGCAGTCCGGGAGTGGTCCGTGGCTAGGCCGGGGGTAGTCCTGGATAGTCCGGGGATGGTCTGGGTCAAACCGTGCCTCAAAATGACCCCGTACCACCCCCGGACAAGCCCGGTCCACCCCGAAATACCCGGACCACCCCCGGATCAGGCCGGATTGAGCCCGGATCACAAAATCCCCCGGACCGCCCCGGATGTTTTAAACATTTTAAAACATCCAGGGCTGAGCCAGGACGGCGCCGGACAAGCCACGGATCAGGGGGTGTCGGCACGGATGAGCCACGGATCACCGCGGATGGCGGTCCGGGGCTCGTCCGGCCCCTGATCCGGGTATGTGTGACTGGGGCTTAATGACCAGTATTCATGACATTGGTTCATTAATCCCTATGAATATTTCCAAAGAAGTGGTTTACTTTCAACAAGTTATTCATTACTTACTTCCTTACGCATAGATGGTCTGGGGTGTGTGGTTCACCCCCCCCCCCCCATCGCCTAACCAGCTCCCCACCCCAACACCCACCCCATCCCCGCACCCCAACACGCACAACTACTCCGGGAATGTAAGATATCCGCACTGCATTGTCGACTCTGTGGCTCTCTTACAACTAAGTTCACGTAAAAGTGATCCTTTCGGAAATGACAGTTCGGTGATTAGCAACCAGATGTCGTCACTATGAAGTAGCACTTTAGTTCCGGAGTTTCTTCGTAGGTGGGAGCACCGGTCTGTTAAGATGCCGGTACCGAGCACATTACTACTGTGGTTGGTCTGTTCAGACTGCGGTACAGTGGATAGCAGTGGCGCTTTCTATCTCTTTACAAATGCAAACTTCATATATAATTGAACCAAAGACATTTCTTTGATTGACTTGTTTCAATACAAATGGTTCCCTGCTCTCCCCTCTGTACCAATTGCACCAACATCGGACTCTCTCCTTCTGCACCTCCACCCCCCGGCCCATCCCCGAAGTGCACTCACGTGTCCACTACATACCTACTGCAAAACTATTTTCACTTGGATTTCAGGAAAATAACAAAAATGGCAAATGGCGATTTCGGACTAATTTAGATCAGTGGGGACAGTTTAATGGAATTCAACGCTTTTCAATACTCATTAATCAAAATAGGTTAAATTCAAGGCTTTTCAATGTCTTCGATATAGCGATATAGTGAATGGTAGACACTTATTTGTTTCTGTCTTTTTTTTTTTTTGTACATTAGTTGTCCCAAGCAGGGGAAATCCCAGTCACAGACGACTGGTCTTCCCCACTCCACTGCTGGTCGATAGAAAGCCCGAGCCTACACTTTTACCGACCCAAGGGATTTTTAACCTCCCACACCACATAGACATGGTATGAGAGCAACCGGCCTTTGATGACGCTGTAAGTTATACACAGCGGTGGAAATCCAAATTGGCAGAGCTGGGGGCATGGGGAATCGAACCGCCGACCCTCAGATTAGGAGTCTGACCTAGAAAAAAGTCAGACACTCTAACCACTGCGCCACAGAGAACGCCACAAATGGGGCAAATGAAATACAAGACTGTCCAGGCCCCATAAGGACCCTGCAAGAGATAGGTGTTCGAATTCCACTCTAGGTGCAATATTCCCCATAGTCATCAACCCCCCCCCCCCCCCCCACCCCACGACAGTACCAATGTACATAACGTGTTCATCACTCGTCACATTCCCTAGTTTAAATGAGTTGTGTAAATAATACCTAGTATCATTGCCTGGAAGACCAATACCCTGGCACCGACAAAGGTATTATTCTGAAGAACGTAACTATTTACCAAAGACAAAAATGTATTGTAATGTAACAGGACACATACTATCCTGTTGATCACACTGGCTATCCTGTGTAAGTCGTCTGTGAATTGCTCTGAAATCTGAAAGGAACAAAATAAAAATTCAACACGGGATGATTTTTAAAGGTTTATATTCACACCAACAATATACTAAAATACCGATATAGATGTCAGGACATTGGTGTGGATGAATAATTGTCCTTTGTACTATATATATATAGATATATTATATTTATATATAATACATACGGGACCTAGAGATATTCAGCAAAATAATATGAAATATATTCTTTTTAATATATATATAATAAATATAATATAAGTAATACATATCAATGTAATATATACTAAATAGTATACATTATGAATGATATAGATACGTATATTAATATACATTACATATACAGTCTACTCTGTTTATAACGGACACCCATGGGAGTGGAGCAAGATGCCGTTATAGAGAGATCCCTTATAGGCAGAGACTGACTAATGGAATGGGTTGAAACCAATGTTTTTCTTTTATACTTGACTGACTAGGACGGTCCTTACATGAGGTTATTGACAGAGAATATTGATCAAATAGGTGAAAAAACGGCTTGTTGTCCGCATAAGACAGTTGTCCGTTAGACACAGAGGCAATGCTATTAAATTAAAGGGGTGCCATGATGGGACCACCACTTTTTGCCGTTATTGACAGAGATTTTTTATTGACAGAGGCCGTTATTGACAGAGTAGACTGTAATAGTATATATAGCTGTGGGCATTAGTGGATGTCAGCAATTTTATATAATATACATGCATAAATATAATTAATTATTCAAAATGGCTACATCCCAACATATATTACAATATATCCGATACAATATTATCTGTGTAATAAAAATGTGCTAAGCAGTCCAATTGAAACTGTTTGCAAGACATGTGAAGATATGGAATTCAAGGCTATTTCAAGGCTTTTCAAGGCTGTTTTTATAGGAATTCAAGACTATTTTCATTTGGATTTAAGGATAAAACATCGATGGCGGATGACGATTTCATACTATTTATGATCAGTGGGGACAGTTTAATGGAATTCAAAGCTTTTCGAGACTAATTACCCAAAATGGATTAATTCAAGGCTTTTGAAGGCCTTGAAATGGGGCAAATGAAGTTCAAGACTTTTCAAGACTTTCCAGGCCCCGTATGGACGTTGTTTTTGTATAACAGTAGTTAACCAAGCTCAAGTGTTGCTCTGAGTGCCGACCTGCTTCATGATGTCCACCTGGTTCGCCTGGGCCCTGCATATATCGCCAATATAGATGCAGTTGTAGGCAGTCTGAAGTAGTTAGATAAATTACTTTGCAGTATTGGTTTGATTCTGGTTGTGATAATAGAGCATCGCTGCATATACTAGTACTGGTAGACGTACTGGAAATGTTAGCATTGGAACTGATAAAGATAATATCCTTCTAAATACTGATATTGGTACTGATAAAGATAGTATTGCTCTACAATGTTGGTAATGGTACTGATACATTTACTTTAGAGTACCAGCGGTGGTAAAGATGTCATTAGTCTACACTATCTGTATTTAGGTGCTTTGGTACTGATAAAGATACCATATCATTACCTTTACTGTACATTAAAGGTATGTGTACTGATAAAGATAGTATTAATCTATACAACTGATATTTTAATATTATTCTAGATTACTGTCATATGCACTTACAAAGATAGCATTAATTTACACTACTGGTATTAGTACTGACAAAGATACCTTTACTCTACACTACTGGTATTAACACTGACAAAGATATCATTACTCTATACGACTGGTATTAGTATATTTCTCTACACTATTTGTATCAGTACTGACAAAAATAACATTACTCTAAACTACTGGTATTATCATTGACAAAGATAACATTGCAATAGGCTGCTTGCCTGGCACTGATAAAGATGCCTTCACTGTACACTATTTTTTAAACTACTGGTATTAGTGTTGGTATACTATTACTCTACACTATTTGTACTAGAACTGACAAAGATACCATTACTGTAGACTACTGGTATTAGTATTGAGAAAGATACCATTACTATAGGCTCCTTGCATTGACACTGAGAAAGATGGTTTCACTCTACACTACTGGTTTTAATAGCAGTAAATAGGTCATTCCAAGCGGGACATACCTTATACAGTGCTTGCCAGTCTGTCCGCGATGCCTCAGACCGCTTCATACGCACCAAAGCACGCTAAATACAATTAATTGTACATATTAGGTTAATAAACTGACCACAGATTTACCTTGCTATTATCAGGGCATCACAAAGGATAATACAACATATTTAGAACTTGGCTACAGTAGTTGAAGGAAAAAATAATACCGACCCACCCACGGGGAGGCTTAAGACTAACGCATGTAGATATATATACAAATACATAAACAATACTCTTACTGAACATGACTTCACCAAAATCCAGCAAACGGAAACGGAAATAGCACTGTATGGGTGCTGCCATTTGTAAACTCGTACCGAGAAACCAAGAAAAATCCATCAAACGGAAACGGAAATCGCTCGTCGAGCTTCGCTCCGCAGCAAAGAGGGTGAATGACAGCGATTGGCCTAACCCCTTAATGATGCCCCGCCGCAGAGTAGCACACGCCGAATCGAAGAACAAGTACACTGGTCCCTCCCTACAGACCTTCCATATATGGTGTGATGACGTCACTGGGACCAGTGTATGTGTTCCTCCTCGCTACTCTGCTATTGGTTAATAATATATCAAAACAAATGCCCGCTGCCATAGAATTTGCCGATACGCACAGTTCAAAACTTAGATTTTATTCAAAAATAAAAGAAATAAAGAACAATTTGGCATCAACATGGGTGCACAAATGAAATATTAATAGTTTATTCCACGGAAATGACGGCCGTATTCGATTATCACGACCGCGAATCGGGTCACCTGAGTTGCTAGAATTTCAAATCGAACACCTCGAGTGGAGTAAAAAAATACACGCGCCATCATAAAATACTTTGCTGTAGTTATATCGGGGGGTCGGCCCTAAGCATCGCTTATACATATTAACTTAACATGAAAAGTTACCTTAAGGAAGTCACTCTTGGGGTCTGCTTGTGAGGTATAAAGTAAAAGTGTGTGGGTGTGGGTGGGAGGGGGCAAGTTAAAGTGACAGGGAGGTATCTAAGGATTCAAGGGTTCAAAATGGTTCGCTAGTTAGTTTGTTAGTCAGCTAGGTAGTTAGTTAGTTAGGTAGTTACTTAGGTCGGTAGTTAGGTCAATAAATTCATTCAAGAACAGATTAGAAAAAGCATGGTCTGGCGATCCATGGAAATGTTACCCCTTATTCACCACATGCTACTAATTATTCCTTGTGTTGCTTATTTACTTGCACTCAAGCAAAAATGAGAGACAAATAAGTGTTCACACTTCCTGTCTACCATTCGCTATTTCGCTATTTCGGTAGTAAGTTAGTTAGTTAGTTAGTTCCAGTTCCCGGTGACTTACATGTGTTCACATGCCTTGTCTTGACCAAAGATGCTTGGCATAATGGTTTTGCCACACAGGACAAAACAAAATGATTCATTAATAATAATAATAATAATAATAATAACGACGAAATTATGATGAAGATGATGGTGGTGTTGTTGATGGTGGTGCTGGTGCTGGTTGTTATGGTGATGGTGGTGGAGATGGTGGTGGTGATGACGATGACGATGGTGACAGTGATGGTTACAGCGATGCTGATGGCAATGAGGATGATGATGATGATGACAACGACGATGATAATAAGTATAGCTTTATGTATTAAGTAACACTGATTAAATCTGAATTATGGTAAATGAGCAACAACAGTAGCTGATAAAGCTGTCCATACTGCGACGTTCTTGATCTGCCTGAGACAGGAGGTGATGGAGACGGCCACCTCGCCGTTCCGGGGGTTCGAGAAGAAGCCGACTGCCTCCTGGCGGGCGCGGAGCACCTCCAGGTCCTGGGATGGGCGCAGGAACCACTGTCTGGAGAGAGTATTCACTGGGGTTGTACTATCCAACAACAACGATGGTCAGCGACCAGATGGGATGGCCGAATAAGTTGAGCATCCGTCTCCCGTTTTGGTAGATCGTGGTATTTGAGCCCACGGGTTAAAACCCTGGTCGAGTTAAACCAATGACTTGAAATTTGATACTTGTCGCTTCCTAGCCAGGCGCTCAGCATTGTTAGGATTGGGGAAGGACTGGTTGGCTCACTGTCAGGATAATGTGACTGAGTGGTCATGGTAATGACAGCCTGGTGTCCCAGTGGAGCAGCACTATCAAATCGCCATAAGTGTGCACTGTCACAAGTCGGTACCCATTCAGATATGACCTTAGATGTTGCCAGGATGTAAAATTGCAACAAATCAACCAAAGGTTGCTCGAAACTACAAGAGAAACACACCTCAGGATACTTACTAGCTTTTGACTATGTAGAAAAATACAAAAACAAGTAGAAAAGTCACTAGAGCTGGTGAGGTGCCTGTGCTAAGAACCGAAAGATCCAACTGTGGGTGCTTTGACAGAAAAGTAATAGCTATGAGCATAAAAGCTTGGAAAAGCCAAAGCAGTGCTCTAAGAAACACCAAAACACTAAAAGAATACAAAAAGAAAATTAAGAAAGGTTCGAAGTGAGACATAGATAAAGAAATATGTACTAAGTAATAGATCAGGAATAACCAGTAGGTAAGCCAGAAAGCATCAAAAACGAATAGGAGTCACCACACTAAACAAACTGTGATAGCCCACTCAGTGGCATGATCCCGACACTGAGCCAACAGTATCCGAACAATGAGCCGATCACATCCGAACAATGCCGAGCATCGTGGAAGGTAGCAGCGACAAGTATTAGTTGCGTAAGTCTTTGGTTTGACTCAGCCGGGGATTGATCCCACCACCATCCGCACGTGGAGCGATGGCACACGATGGCTAGATGAGAACTCCGATTAGTGTGTGACATGTGGTGCCCTAGGTCATGGGTTCGATACCCGACCGAGTCAAAATCAGAAATTTAAAATTGACGTTTGTTATTTCGCCTTGCGCTCGACATTACGGAGATAGGGCAAATACTGGTTGGCTCAGTGTCAGGATAATATAACTGAGTGTGATATTGAGTCATGGTGATGGCGACAGTAATGAGCGCATTTACCTATCACAAGTCAGTACGCATCCTGTGATGATCTCAGATTTTGATTTTAATTAATCAATTAATCAATCCTGGGAAAGTGTCCTGACCATTGGACTCTCTGATGTCATCAACTTACCCATACCTAGTCGCACATATATGTGTTCTCTGCCTGAAGAATTGTGTGCTGATATTATAATATTGAGAAAACCAATAAACCTCGAAAATAATTGACAAAAAACTTGATCTTATCACCAATATTGAACGGGACCGTTTTTTAGCACAACACGATGTATTCTACTGTGCGACCATTTTGCAACCATTCTGCGACCATTGTGCGACCACTTTGGACCAAAGAACCCAGTCACCAGTGACCTTGCAACAAAAGGAATGGTTTGCTGACCTCTGGGTGACCAATTTGGTCACAAGGAGGTTTTTAGTGCAGTACCTGCACCACTTGTGACCACTTTGCAACCACTTGTGACCTCTTTATGACCAACCTTTTTTTGTGGTCACAAAGTGGTCGCAAGCGGTCACATACATTAATGTGACTGGGGTACCAATTAGTGTGGCAATCCACAATATCTGTCAATAGAATTTGAACAAGAAACAATAAAATAAATAGATGGATTCAGCTTCACATTCTACTGGAAAATAAAACCAATAGTGGTGATAAAGTAAGGAGTTGGCAGTTGAATCAATATAACTACTATTTCTATACTTTTATTACCAAAATAATTTGTGATAGTGTTTATGTGTTAATACATTTCAGAATTAGAGAACAAAAATAGTCCCGTTCTTTCAAGTGAAATAATAACTGTCCAGAATCTGACATTGCTAAGTAATTAACAACCACAAAAATCAATACTGTTGTGGTGTAATGAATAATTAACAGGTCATTTCCATAATTCAGGACACGAGACCGAACTACATAGTATGGGTAATTTTATTAGTGTAAGTTCAAGGTGGACAGTTCAAGTTCAATTGTCATGTAAGGTTAGTTAGTATAAGGTTAGATTTTTCTGGACGACCCGACACTCGACCCTTGCGAGTCAACTGTTAATAGTAGGTGGGGTGGGGAGAAAGGTTGGGTGGTGTGGTCGGTGCGCCAATGTCGCCACCTGGAGGAAGTTAGGTTGGACTATTAATATAAGGGGGGAAGGGTGGTTTGGAGGCGGTGGTGTGGGTTCAAAAGGGGGACCCTATTTGTCTCGGTCCCGAATTACCCACGTTGCCGAAGCAACATGACCAATTAATGTTACGGGACCTATCATGCATCCATATATATACATATAATATATACAGTAAAACCTCTCTATACCGACCTCTCCACAGCTCGAACACTCCCCTATATCGATCCCTTTATTTGGGTCCCAACAATACCATTGTAAGGATATTCTAACTCTCTAAACCGAACACGTCCCTAAATGGACCACTTAAAGTTGGTCCCAAGGTAGGTCGATTTAGAGAGATTTTAGTGTATATATATATATTTATATATATATATATATAAACACAGGTCAGGTTGCAAGTTTTTTTTCATTTAAAGCAGTATTCTTAATTGAAATGGAATTGGCTTGTCATGTTTGCATATTTCTTGTAACCAATACACTTTAAGATTCGAGGTGCAATACAAAAATAGCTACAGTATAAAAATAGTCTGAACATGGATGTGTTTACGAACATGTACCTGCACATTGGGCCTGGAGGTAGCCTTGGGGAGAAACCGCAGTAGGAAATGTCAACATAACACTTTAATTACTTAACTAATCAACCCCAGTTAATGTGCGAAACAGTGAATGAACCCAATAACCCTTACAGTTAGAGGTGTTTGTTGTGACAACACAGTAAAGACACTGGGGACCTTGGTATTTAACAATTAGCTAACCATGAAAATATACATATTTTCTCCTCTTTTTTGTGTGCAAAAGTTTATAAAATGTGTGATATAATCCCCTTTGTATAAACATTTTGCATTATACAACAAATGTGAGGATTGGGCAGGTAAGATGATCCCCTAAATAGAGTATTTTTAAATAATGCTTAATGTCATTATTTATTATATGTTTTAATATCTGTTTATGTCTGATTGTGAATAATTGCTGACTGGTGCTAGATTCAATGCCGATATTTTCACGTGTGATTATATCAGGCAAACTAAGACACGGTTAGGCCCCTCTGTCGCGAAGGAATATATATACTAAAATTATATATAAATATAAGAAATTAGTATACCAAAAGTTTATAGTATTACTATGAACATGATAATATATTTTCTAGGTTAGCTTATGTACCTTAGTAGTCGGCTTCCTGTTTGAGTTCGACACTGGTTTAAAATTCCTGTTATTTTCAAAAGACAAAAAAAACTAATTATTATATTAACACAATTGTATGTGGTTCCATTCAAACTTGGATTACAAATATAAAGAATAATAGTTTGAGGCACTTGTAACATATTATTTGAGAAAGAGCTTCCACTGAATGTTGATAACACAATTCAAATTCATTCTAGTAATTTCAAACCAAAAGATTTGCTGGCAAATTGGTGTTGTGATAACAAAGTATAGGGCACGGCCAAGATCATTGTTTATTATGGACATACTTTTTCGATTTTTGTCATTCAATCCCTGTATGGTTTTATTAACTTTTTTTTTCAACGTGTACTTATGTTGACAAGATAAATCCACATGGGTTACATTTATTTTAATATATTACTATGTTAAAGAATAAAAGTTATATGGGTGATATTTCTTTCAATGTGTCCTTATGTTGACTGCTGAAAGTCATATGACTTATGAGTGGCATTTATTTTAATATGTCCTTATAATGAAGATTTAAACTTATGTAATGATATAGTGTGTCTATACCCATATACAATCATCTACTTGGCATAAAGTAAACTGCCGAAGTTTGAAATTCTCATTAACCACAAAGTACAATCTTTTGGAATATAATGAGAAAATGTTGTTATTGTGTGCAATATATTTCAGTACGCCTACATGGAGGGGGTGGAGGGAAAAAGGCAAACCAGAAAATCATTTGTAAATCTTCTGTTTTTAAGACGTGTAAAACGCTAGCAAACACTGAAACCAAATAGGACTCATGTCTGGAGATAAGAGTCCTTTTGTGCTTGGGCCCAGTTCTAGAAATAATAAACATCAGGAATAACCTTTTTGTTTCGTGTTTTGTTTTTGTTTTTTTGTGTTGCACTTGCAATGCCAACAATAACAGAACTACCTACGCATTTCATATCGCATCACGGATCCACGTGACGGTGTGAACTATTTATAGAGTGGGTGGTCGACCAAAATATGTAAGCATCATTTTGTAGGTACTTCATCCTAACACTGGTCCCGTGGTTGATGCTCCGTTTGCTTTGCTTCGGTAACCTAGTCTTGTGATCGCTAGATGTATATATATGTGTGCATGTATATGTATACGTATTCTAGTTGTAGTATAATTTTTGGCAGTACAGTGAGTGTAGGGTGGGGATGGTGCCCCAGTGGTGCATGCGCAGTCAGGTGGCACCCCCCCCCCCAACCAACGGATCTGAGGTTGACTAGGCTGGACCAGCAGATGACTAGATCAAGACTCCTCCTGTCGAAGAATGACAGGGGAGTTAAGGCTGAGGAGCAGATGGAAGCTTCCGGCCTTAATATACTTGTATAATGGCCTATACAGCATATATTTATAAACAAATAATATATTGCATAACATACACAAAGGTTAATGTACATGAAAAACAATTTCATAAATGACTGAACAAAACTAAAATCGTGACTGAAATATCTGAGTCCAGGACAAAGATCTAAAGGGGGAAACCATGTACACAATTTCTGTATGTCTCCTTGACAGACAGTTAACAGTCATCCATGCGTAACCGGAAGTGCCATTGTGTAGATAATTATAGTAAATGTGTATATATTATATGCATATATTATATGTATATATATAATCGCCAGATATAGTGCTTAAGGCCTGGGGGACTGGATAAGTACCGACGTGAACAATGCCTCGATCTATCCACACTCCAGGATCCAGAAGGCATTTGATTTAAATCAGAAATAAGAGATAACAGTTAAATGAGATGAGTTTAATTAGTCAAAATTGTCAGTAATTTGTTCTTAATTTAATATATTCACCGAAGAGACTGAGTCCTTCCTTTTGCGCATGCGCAGAGCCTGCCTTGTACGTCGACGGATGCACCTCACCAGAGAAGATGTGCAGGGAACTGTCAATTAAAGTCAGCCAGCTTTGAGAAATGTACTAATGGTGCTGTCACACTACGACGTCTCTGCCGGCGTGCCGGCAACGCGCAAAATATTTGCAACCCGTCAAGAGACGTCCAACTTTTCGGCGTTTTGGGAGAAAGTTTGACGGGGCGCAGCCTGTTAGTGGCGGGTTGGTGGCGCGCTATTGGCGCATTAGTAGTGTGTTATTAGCGTGTCAGTAGCGTGTCGGTAGCATGTCATTGGCGTGTTTGTAGCGTGTTGATGGCGTGCTGGTAGCGTGTTGGCATCGTGTTAGTACTGTGTCAACGCGTACACACCCGCCGTCAACACGTCAAGACGCGCCGGGAACACGTCCATACCCGCCGCCAGCAGGTCCACACGCGCCGGCAACACGTCCAACCCGTCGAAAAACGCTGGAGCAACGCCAATATCATGACCCCTACCCATCGATCGGACGTTACGGACGCGCCGACGGAACGGTCACATTTTGGGGGAAAAAAAGCCAACGTTAACAGACGTTGATCAACGTTCTGGCAGCGTTCCTCCGGCGTGCCGCCAACAGGTTTCGACGTGTTGTTAACGCGTCCGTAATGCCCCCTCCAACCCATCGGCGCACATCGGGGAGCGTCGAAAGATTTGTGCAAGCACAAAACGATCGGTGCGACCTGACGCGCGCCAACGTGTCCATCCACACGTTGCTATCAGTCAACGTGTACCGACGCGCCACTAATGCGTCCCGACGTTTCGCCCAAAAAGGCAACACATCGCCACGCGTTGGTGAGAAATGTCATAGTGTGACAGCCCCATTACATTCAGAAAAGTCAAAACCCAACGAAAATCAATTTTGAATGCAAAATGGGCTTGAGTAGACCCTTTCCCTCAACCAGTCCTTTTTCCTCTTATCAGCTAATAGAGGAAATCTGGCTATGTTGTTAAATAGCTGAAAGTGAATAATTAACTAACAGTCAAATGGCAGCTTTATTTATCAACATTACCAAATCTTGCCGACTGTGTATCATATATATATGTTAGATCCCCTTTCCCACTAACAGAAATGTGCTAGCTAGCCTGTCACTTTGTTTCTGGTCTTTGGTAACAGCTAACAGCAGAAGTTCTCTGTGGCGGAGTGGTTAGAGTGTCTGACTTTTTCCTAGGTCAGACTCCTAATCTGAGGGTCGGCGGTTCGATTCCCCGTGCCTCCAGCTCTGCCAATTTGGATTTCCACCGCTGTGTATAACTTACAGCGTTATCAAAGGCCGGTTGCTCTCATACCATGTCTATGTGGTGTGGGAGGTTAAAAATCACTTGGGTCGGTAAAAGTGTAGGCTCGGGCTTTCTATTGACCAGCAGTGGAATGAGGAAGACCAGTCGTCTATGACTGAAATTTCCCCTGCTTAAACAACTAATGGACCAAAAAAAACCACAGAATTTCATCTTTATTTATAATTGGCATGAAAGAAGATCAATTGAAAACAAAATGTCCATACTTTCATACCAGTAACGACTACCCTTATAAGTCTTTTGCTTGTTTGTAATTTTTGCAAATTGTACATATATTTCACGAAATGCCTACTAAATAAGTAGATGGATGCTGAGGCTAACCACATACACTACATGAGTACAGCAGGGTAGTGTTAACTGTGTGCTGGCATGATCCTTGTTACATGAGTTAAAAATAGGCGAATATAAAGCAGCAACTATTTCACACACCTGTAGCTCCCTTCGTCAATGTGCAACATGTCATTCCTGGAAGGTAAAGTTAAATTGATGTAAATCGTGACTAATCTTCTTTTAACAAAAACACATAAATCAGCCAAGCCTGGAAATACTATAGGTTCTTTGATAAGTTATGTATCCGCATGTATTCAAAAGCCATTTTGAAAAGCATTAAGCTAATAATTGAACCAAATCTCACAAACGCACGGCCCTTACGCATGACGCACGGCCCTTACGCATGACGCAGATCACACATCACGTGATCCACGTCGTATATCTTACTACGCGCTAAATGGAATTTCAGCTTTACACTATCTGAATATAGCACTCTGATAGGTTTGTTTGTTTATTGGGGGTTTACGTCCTAGCAACATCTAACATAATATCAGGATGGGTATCGATTAGGGACAGTGCACACTCAACGTTATACCACTGCTTTAGTATTGGGAGACCGGACCACCGGCAACATGACCCAATATCGCACTCAGTCACATTATCCTGTTACTGTGAAAGGATGATTATTCTCAGATAATGGAGAGTGTAAATAAATATTTCCATTTAAATGTATTATCTGTCTAATCACTAATTGTGATCTTTTATTTAGATTTGTTTGACCGTCACAATTACAATCCTGCGTTAGCATAATGCGTGCACATGTTGCGAAACATTCCACACACACACCCACACACAAACCACCGCCACCACCACCACCGCCACCACCACCACCACCACCACCACCACACATACACGACTACATTACCAGGAAACTAGGAGTAGGATACGTCTGAACGTTGCAACACACTGCAGGCCTACACAGGGGATATTTTGGCAACAACAGTTTGTCGTTAAAAAAAAAGTAATTTGTATCCATTTTTTATTTAAGCAGCGGGGCACTAGTCTTCCGGCCTTGGGACATTACAGTTATTCACATAAACTATACTTCCTGATGCACACTGGAACAGTAATAAGTGTGGGAGATATGGATATACATAAGATATAATATATTGGGGTTTTACGTCCTATCAACAGCTGGTTACTCTATTCTGTGGCAGGAGTGTAATATTGGTTTGGCGCGGGGGTTGGGGGGTTGCAGGGTTACCAATTTTCAAACCACCTAAAGTCGTTAATATGATTAGTGCAATATTAAATATAGAGTCCCCCCCCCACCCCCACCAAAAGTTATTGGTTCAGTCTACCCTGCGAAAGTGACAGGGCGTACTCATGGTGACTTAAACAGTGCTTCCCTGCTCCACTAGGAGACCAGGCCGCCGGCACCATGATCCGATATCCCACACAGTCCCATTATCCTGATACTGTGCTAACCAGTCCTTGTCCTGTCCTAGTAATACCGAGCGCCTGGCTAGGTAGTGACACAATAATATCAATTTATTAAGTCATTGGTTTGACTCGGTTGGGATTGGAACTCCCAACCTTCTGCACGGGAAGCATGCGCTCTACCGATTCGGCCACTGCGTCCGGACCCAAGATGATGATGATGATGGTGGACGGCGGGGGTGATGATGGTGATTGTGGTGATAGTGGTGATGATGGTGATGGTGATGGTTGTGGTGGTGGTGATGGTGACAGTGGTGGTAATGGTGGTGATGGTGGTGGTGATGATGATGAGTGTGGTGGTGGTGATGATGGTTATGATGGCTATGATGATGGAGACGATGGTGGTGGTGATGGTGGCGGTGATGGTGACAGAGGCAGTGACAGTAATGGGGACAGTGGATGGAGATGGTGACGATGACGATGATGATTATGATGACGGCGATGATTATGGTGGTGGTGATGATGATGATGATGATGATGATGATGATAAGCCTTACAGTGAGAAGGTGTGCAGGGACATGACGGGCACCCTGACGCTGGCATCCTCCAGCTCGACACCGACTCGGCGCTTGTCGAGTAGCTTCAATAGGCCGCCAAGGGCCCGCACCTGCGCAGTAAACACCACACACTATGACGTCATACTCGCTCAATCAAAGTACGCTCAGCTTAAAGTTGCATAGTCCGATGGGTTTTGAGTTTCTGTCATTTTTTTAGATAA
The DNA here is from genome assembly GCA_030323885.1 of Branchipolynoe longqiensis. Taxonomy (NCBI): domain Eukaryota; kingdom Metazoa; phylum Annelida; class Polychaeta; order Phyllodocida; family Polynoidae; genus Branchipolynoe; species Branchipolynoe longqiensis. The sequence continues at coordinate 119,937,943 of CM059187.1, read as the reverse complement.
ACATTAGGTTGTTCATTATAATCTACCTTACTTTAGTTTGAAGTAACTTTGATCTAAAATCACATACTTTTGAGATATTTGAAATGGAAACATGCTAAATTAATTTTGGCAAGCTTGCCAAAACTCTATCACCATAGGCTTCTCCAGTAACAGATTCTAGTAATTGACTCAATGTTCCCTTCTATGTGCCGGTAAATGTTTAATAAACGCATCAGTATCTAAGGTAGATATGTAGAATCAAATCTAGATAATTGTTTTGGTTTTTGAAAATTTGATGTTTTCATCGGACTATGCAGCTTTAACTAAAGCTGCCCAATCCGATGGAAACATACACTTTTCTAAAGCACTGGGCAGGCATTAGATGGGTATGAGAATACTTTGTGTGTGTGTGTGTGTGTATCCATTAGTTGATTAAGCACCGGGAAATAATAACAAGATCAGTACACATGTGAAGATATGGAATTCAAGGTTATTTGCAGGCTTTTAAAGGCTGTTTTTGATGGGAATTCAAGACTATTGTCATTTGGATTTAGTCTGAAATTTCCATTCCAAATGGCGATTTCAGACTAATTTAGATCAGTGGGGACAGCTTAATGAATTCAAGGCTTTTCAAGACTAACTACCCAAAATAGGCTAAATTCAAGGCTTTTTAAGGCCTTGAAATGGGGCAAATGAAGTTCAAGACCTTTCAAGACTTGCCAGGCCCTAAATGGACCCTGTAATAATCCTGAACGCCAGCCTAGGTAGCGACAAGTATAATTTTGTATGTCATTAGTTTGACTCGGCCAGGGTTCGAACACCACGACCTTGCTGCCCGCTGGTTACTGAGGAAGAACTGAGGCTTCGATTTGACATGCTTACACACACCGGAAGTTGGGTGGTTGCCCTGTCGTTTCACACGCACTTTTTTGTTGTTAATTGTTTAGTTATGGCCGGAATTGTCGCATTATTAAAAATGGCCGGAAGACCAGTGTCTCGGCGCTGGGGGGGGGGGTGGGAGTATGTTCTGATGAAGAACGCGTTTAGCAAAAAGAAAAGAATTGTTGCACAGAAATTATGCTAACATTTCTTCTACTTAAACACTCACTTCCTGTGTGTGTATGTGTATATATATATATATATATATATATATATATATATATGCCCACGTATCTATACGTATGTATATATATCTATACGTATGTATATATATATATGTATATATACGTGTGTATATATATATATATATATATATATACGTAGATATACACATACATACACACTTAGGAAGTTAGTGTTTAAGTAGAATAGATGTTAACATAATATGTCTCTCTTTATCTCTGTCTCACTGTCTCTTTCTGTCTCTCTCTGTCTCTCTCTGTCTCTATCTGTCTGTCTCTGTCTCGCTCTGCCTCTCTCTCTGCCCCTCTCTCTGCCTCTCTCTGCCTCTATCTGTCTCTGTCTCTCTGTGTGTCTGGCTCTCTGCATCTCTCTCTGCCTCTCTCTGCATCTCTCTGCCTCTCTCTCTCTCTATATATATATATATATATATATATATACATATATATATATATATATAATTATTTCCTACAAGAAAGATTGATTGATTGATTGATTGGTGGTTTCTTTACGCCGTGTCAACAACATAGGCCATATTCACGGCGAGAATTGTTTGTTTTTATTCAACCATCGCCTTTACATATAATGTAAAAGCATACAATCAGATATGTGTCAATAGACACTTAAGAATTTTTAAAAGCTAAATCATATAATTAAATAAAATAGATGAAAGAATTAATTAATCAAATTGTTTTAATGAACTATATGAGGTGGTACAGACCAGCCTACAAGAAAGAAGGAAAGACAAACATGGTAGTGGGATGGAAAACTGTATTCTCTGGCACGAGGTAAGTGCCCTCTGCCGATAAACAATTTTTTTTAAGCGAGTGGTACAGGCGAGAGGCCGAGGAATGACAGCTGAATAGGCCAGGGGGCAGCACCAGGCAAGGAGGGGATCCTGCCCAGTCCGATTGAGTTGGTAAATGTCAATTATACTTGTATAATGCTTATACAGCACATAAACAGATCAGGATTGTGTGGGCGTACCCCAGAAGTGACATTTATGTACTCTTCACTAACAATAGGACAAATACTATCAAAATACCCCATTGGTAGAATTAATAATCACATACGTCAATGATGCTTCGGATTTATCACCATAGAGATATTGTTGAACAATTGTTTACATTAAATGCCTTATGGTCTTTTTCTTGTATGTTTTTTTAACAATGAAAATAAATAACACGACTATCCCCACGTAACAATAACGTAACAATAAATATGTCCCAGTTCCATCTGGGGACTACGATGTGTGAATAAGGTATAACATGATGGTGTATCAGCAATACCTGCTATTATTATCTCACCTACAGTGCCAAACATAATTTCACCGAAATAACTCCAGAATCCAAATTATCAATGAGTAATCTAAAATAAACCGCGAAAGTACTAAATATAGTGCGCGATAGTGGTGGGGTTCTAATTCCGTAATTAAGTTTTTTAAATTGACTGGTTGTGACAATTTTAATAGTCAAGTTGCTTAAATATATTAGACTAAATTGATAAATTAGGACACTGAAGTAGGATGTAGGTGACCTATTTAAATCTCCATTGCAATATAA
>CM059187.1:119723287-119934784 GCA_030323885.1 Branchipolynoe longqiensis | reverse complement strand
GGGAAGGAGGGAGTAACGAGATAGGACGGAGGGGAGAAGAAGACGGGTTGAAGGCGAGAGAAGAGGGATAGGGTGAGAGCAGGGAGAGGAAAGAAATATGGAGTTGAGAGGAGACGGAGAGAGGAGGGATGAGATAGAGGAGCGAGAGAAGAAGAGAAGGAGAGTAAAAGAGAGGGTGGTGAAAGGATGGTGAGGGAAGAGGGGAGGAGAGAGGGGGCTGACGGGAGATTGAGAGTGGGGGGAAGAGGGGGCGAGAAGGGGTGGAGGGTGGCGGAGGGAGGGAGGGGCAAGTGGGCATGTCAGCAGTGTGAGACAAAAAGGGGCTTGGATTGTATCAGGTGTGGGGGAGCAAGAGATGAGAGGCTGGGTTGAAGGGTGGGAGTTGGTGTGTTTTTTGGAGTGGGCGTGGGGGGGGGGGGGGGGGTGAGTGGACGGACGCGGTGGAAGGTGGTTCAGGAGAAGTGGGCGGTGATGCCGGGGGAGTCAGGGGTGGAACAGGCAGTGGTTGCGTCAGGTGGGGTGTGTAGGGAGAGTGGGATTGGCCTTTGACGTGCGCAATGGGAGTCGGGGTTGGGAGTGAACAGAATGAGGTTGGGGAGTTGCGACTTGCACACAGAGCATGGTACACAGTGAGCTGTTACTCACAACACTGGTTCTTCTGAAGTTAGACAGAGGGCTGGTTGGTGATGGAAATTAGATGTTGATTGGATGTAAAACACCAACAAACAACCAAGTATATTCTCTATTCATATGCTGGCCTTCAGGGCCCGTATGCATGGGGTGGTGGTAGCGCTCCAAACCTGTGGGTAGAGGCGATCTCCGGGTTAGTGGCGAAAAGTCGGTATGCATGGACCAGTGTTATGCAAACCCCGGGAGTTAAAAGTCGGGTAAGCTAACCCCATTCCGTAGCAGGTATAAGGGTGGTGGTAGGGACCGACTCGGGCCAAATCTATTGAATGCGATCATATTTAACAAAATTACATACGCAATAAGTGAAATTTGATCAATTTAACCCTAAATTCGAACGTTATTAAGGCGGCGATATTAATAGTGTCGAATCGACAAATGTAAAGTAAACAAATCGCCGCCGCTGCTTCGACATCGATATCCATACTGTCGCATATCAACAAAACAAACAAAAAACCCAAACAACCCCACCAAAAACACAACACAATAAACTGAACAAATCACCGCTGCCGAATCGGCGGCGGCGACATTGCCAAATAGCGGTGCTAGGGTAGCTAACGCCTCTGCGCTTTGGCTCCGTGCATACCCCGTGACCCATTTCTCACCACCAGCGATAGCTACCTCGAACTCGGTCCTTACCACCGGGGCCGATAAATAATTCTTCATGCATACGGGCCCTGATGTCGATGTAAAGTAACAAGCCAGCCATGGTAAGGAGAGAGGTGTCGATTGTTGCTAAAGCCCCTGTCACACATCACCGGATTGAGGGAAACAGACAGAAACCAAACAAAGTCCGGTTTCTGTCCATTCAAGTTTTGAACATGCGCAAAACTAGGAATGGATGCCGCCGGATTGACGTCTACTGTTCTTGTCCAGTTTGAGTTGTTTCGTCCGTTGGCTGTCCGTTTCATGTCCGTTCATAGACCCGATGTTGCAACACTTTGACACATTTTAATACATTTTGATACTTATCACCACCAGACTAGACAATTCTGTCCGTTGCTCAATCGAGTGATGTGTGACAGGGGCTTAAAGATGTGTCAGGCATTTGCTGCTGCATAGAAAGGAATACAAAGTCTATTTAATAGTTCTAACCTGTTGCTGTTGGAGCCTATCGTGTCAGAATTTCTATATGCATGCTCAAATTAATCTAGGATGTTTAAACTTCAAATATCTCAAAAGTTAACCGTTTATAATAAAACCTACTTAAACATTAATTAAGTTATCAAAATTAACCTCATAATATGTATCTTTAAAAGGAAAAGGGGGCAGAAATTCAAAACCATTGGACAATGCATCTTAAATTAGCTCTTTTTGAAGTCACGTGTTTGGTTAGCATGGGACTGTGCAACTTTAAACCAGCTCTTTAAATGGGGTCTTGTTAGCATAGGACTATGAAACCTTAAAGCAGCTCTTTAAATGTTGACTTGTTATCATAGGACTTTGCATCTTTAAACCAGCTCTTTAAATGGTGTCTTTTTATCATATGACTGTGCATCTATAAACCACCTCTTTAAATGGTGTCTTTTTATCATATGACTCTGCATCTTTAACCCAGCTCTTTAAATGGTGTCTTGTTATCATAGGACTGTGCATCTTTAAACCAGCTCTTTAAATGGTGTCTTGTTATCATAGGACTGTGCATCTTTAAACCAGCTCTTTAAATGGTGTCTTTTTATCATATGACTCTGCATCTTTAACCCAGCTCTTTAAATGGTGTCTTGTTATCATAGGACTGTGCATCTTTAAACCAGCTCTTTAAATGGTGTCTTGTTATCATAGGACTGTGCATCTTTAAACCAGCTCTTTAAATGGTGTCTTGTTATCATAGGACTGTGCATCTTTAAACCAGCTCTTTAAATGGTGTCTTGTTATCATAGGACTGTGCATCTTTAAACCAGCTCTTTAAATGGTGTATTGTTATTATAGGACTGTGCATCTTTAAACCAGCTCTTTAAATGGTGTCTTGTTATCATAGGACTGTGCATCTTTAAACCAGCTCTTTAAATGGTGTCTTGTTATCATAGGACTGTGCATCTTTAAACCAGCTCTTTAAATGGTGTCTTGTTATCATAGGACTGTGCATCTTTAAACCAGCTCTTTAAATGGTGTCTTGTTATCATAGGACTGTGCATCTTTAAAGCTCTTTAATTGCTGTATTTTTATCCTAGGAATGTGCATCTTTAAACCAGCTCTTTAAATGGTGTCTTGTTATCATAGGACATTGCATCTTTAAACCAGCTCTTTAAATGTGCTTGTTATCATAGGACTGTGCATCTTTAAACCAGCTCTTTAAATGGTGTCTTGTTATCATAGGACTGTGCATCTTTAAACCAGCTCTTTAAATGGTGTATTGTTATTATAGGACTGTGCATCTTTAAACCAGCTCTTTAAATGGTGTATTGTTATCATAGGACTGTGCATCTTTAAACCAGCTCTTTAAATGGTGTCTTGTTATTATAGGACTGTGCATCTTTAAACCAGCTCTTTAAATGGTGTCTTGTTATGATAGGACTGTGCATCTTTAAACCAGCTCTTTAAATGGTGTATTGTTATTATAGGACTGTGCATCTTTAAACCAGCTCTTTAAATGGTGTCTTGTTATCATAGGACTGTGCATCTTTAAACCAGCTCTTTAAATGGTGTCTTGTTATCATAGGACTGTGCATCTTTAAAGCAGCTCTTTAAATTGTGTCTTGTTATCATAGGAATGTGCATCTTTAAACCAGCTCTTTAAATGGTGTCTTGTTATCATAGGACTGTGCATCTTTAAACCAGCTCTTTAAATGGTGTCCTATTATCATAGGACTGTGCATCTAGCTCTTTAAATGGTGTATTGTTAGCACGGGACTATGAAACCTTAAAGCAACTCTTTAAATGGCGTCTTGTTATCACGGCTATATTAACACGTTAGTTAGTATCACGTGATATCGGAACACCTGCCCTGATTCATCTTGGAGACAGGAAGCAACCAGGACTGGATAAACAACCTCACAGTTCACTGGCGACTAAAGGAGAATGGTTTATGAACGATGGCATCGACAAACCTGAATAGAGGCAGGGTGGTCAGGGTGGGCAGGGGGCAGGGTGGGGCAGAGTGGGCAGGGGGCAGGGTGGGGCAGAGTGGGCAGGGTGGGGCAGGGTGGAGCAGGTTGGGCAGGGTGGGCAGGGTGGGCAGAGGGCAGGGTGGTTATCGCTATTTTGATTTTCTCGACGCTTTTTTGTTTAGACATATTTGACTCGTGTAGCGTTTGTTGTGTTTAGTACGTGCAGTCTGTGTTTCTATTTGTTTCTTTGTGTCTGGTGTTTCCTATATTTATTGTTGGTGAGGTGGACAGTTGAGGGTGGGGAGGGGGGGGGGGCGGGGCCATGTGGATACTACGGGGCCGGATGGAGGACATTTAGAGGCTCTCCTGTCGACGTGCTCTTCCGAATGTCTGATGGCAATCCCTGATGAACATGCTAATAAATATATATCCTTTTGACGTATATGTTCTGTTCTCTATCAGGATAATGTGACTGAGTGGGATATCGGGTCATGGTGTCGGCAGCTTCTACTCCTAGATGGGTAGCACTATAAAGTCCGCTTGAGTGCGCATTGTCACAAACCGGTAACCAACCTGATATGACCTTAGATGTTGCTAGGGTGTAAAACACCAACAAACCTGATTTTGTTGGTTTTTGGAGTTTTACATCCTGGCAACATTTAAGGTCATATCAGGATGGGTAGGGCCTACTGACTTGTGCTTCCCTACTGGGAAATTAGGCCACCAGCATCATTACCCGATATCCAACCCAGTCACATTATCCTAACACTAAGCTAACCAGTTCTTTCCATATCCTAGTAATGCTAAGCGCCAAGCTAGGAAGCGACAAGTGTCAACTTGGTAAGTCATTGGTTTGACTCGACTGGAAATTGAACTCCCGACCTTCCATACGGGAGGCTTGCGCTCTACCGATTCGGCAACCGTACCCGGTGACAAAACAAATAATTCCATAATTCCATAGAAGGGCCTTGTAAGGAGACGGCGCTCTTTGATATATGTAGACAAGCAACGGCTTTGGCCATTCCATTCTCAAAGTGCTTACTGGGTGAGGGGATCAACAAGGATCCACGTTTCATCTTCAGTCAGAGAATATTGCTCCCCAATATGTGGCCCACAGAGTTACAAGGACACGCGACATGTCACCAAGGTCCTAGGTGATATATCATATAGACTTGCACATGATCTCTCGCTGTTCAATTAGAGGATGGAGAGCAGACAGGGGTCAGAGGTCGCGCTAGTCCAGTCAGTCTAGAATAGCACACACACAAGTGTATGGCCTTTGTATTATTTAGCCTCATTATGAGTCAGAGAATATTGCTCCCCAACCTGTGGCCCACAGAGTTACAAGGACACGCAACATGTCACCGAGGTCCTAGGTGATATATCATATAGACTTGCACATGATCTCTAGCTGTTCAATTAGAGGATGGAGAACAGACAGGGGTCAGAGGTCCCGCTAGTCCAGTCAATCTAGAATAGCACGCATACAAGTGTATGGCCTTTGTATTATTTAGCCTCGTTATGAATCAGTATAAATAATGACCGGAAAAACATCTGGTTACACCTAAAGGCAAATAACAAAATTGAGATCGTCCTTTTAATCACACAAGTCAGGGTCGGGTGGGCAGATTTTCTTTTGTTTAGTTTTTCTTCTGTGATGTAAACGTAAAATGTAACCAGACTGGCCGAATGAGTTTAGCATCCACCTCCCGTTCTGGTAGGTCGTGGGATTCGAACTCTTGGGTTTGAACCCTGGCCGAGTCAAACCAATGACTTAAAAATTCATATGAAAGTTGAATTGCTGCTAGCTTGACACATTTTTAACAGGTTTTTTTCAAATCTAAAATTTAACATAAATCATGGGCTACCGATTTTTCAGGCACGGGCGGGGACGATCACTTAGATTTGTTGCCTAATATTGTTATATTAAAGCTGTATAGTCCGATGAAGCATCACATTTTCAAAACTAAAACAATTATCTAGATTGGATTCTACATATATAACTTAGACACTGGTGCACTTATTAAGCTTTTGTTTCTGCATAGAAGGGGATGCTGATTCAATTTAATAGAACCTATTACTGCAGTTTTGGTGTGCTTGCCTAAACTAATTTTACATGTTTGCACTTCAAATATCTCAAATGTTATCCATTTAAAATGAAAGGTACTTCCAACTAAAGTAAAGTAGGTTATAATGATGAATCTAATACATTTATCTCAGAAAATTGAAAAAGAAAAAAGAAAAAAAAAGAAAGATCGGAATATGCAACTTTAAGGCAAATTCGTCATATTTATGAGAAACCATTCCGTTTATAATTTGTTTTCTTTTATTCTAAAGCCATTTTTGTTATCCAAAAGAAATATCTCTTTTACAAAACTGGAAATAACTGTACCAACAATAGCTGGAAGACCAGTGCTTCAAAATACTTTGTTCGGGGGAATAACTACGTTAACCACAAAAGCAGAATGGTGCTGGTATGAAAAGAATAAAAAAAAGTCACCATTAACGAATAATATTGAATTCTTTTTTCAGCTATAACACTAGTTCATATCTATATCTAAATCAATATTTACTAGATTCACGTGGCAATGTTGATTGAATGCATTGTCAAGAGATTGACAAAAAGTCACTAATTTTTTTTTAATTGGTAATGTATTAAAGGTTGTGCTATTTAGTAGGTACTTACACTTGTCATGGTAGTTTTAATAACGATAGTTGGTTTGTCTAAGATATTGTATTATATGTATGTGCCTATTTAGACAAAGGTTAAAAAAAGCCACAGTTGATTTCATAGGAAACATGAGCAGTACAGTGCCATGCTGTGGAATACAACATGATAGTATAGTCTTCTTGATTATTGCCTAGAACTTATGTTTATGACGACGGGGTGATGAAAAGGGGAAATATTGCGCCTAGAGCAGGATTTCGAACCCACACTCCTCGCGTTTCCAAGACTAGTATGCTAACCATTACACTACTTAGGCTCCCTGATGCAATCACCTGTATATGTGGCTGCTTGCCTGAAAGGTCAGTGCCAAGCTAAATTGCAATGTCAATTTTACCCCAAAAAAAGTATCCAAGCTGCGAGAAAAGTTATTAATTTGATCAACGCGCATGTTGGCGGAGGCTAACATGTCTAATTTGCTAACGAGGCAACTGTCTGACCTCCTTTCCTCGTTTCCGGTTTCTACTTTTCTACCTCACTTCTTTTCCGCCTTGTTTTTTTTTACACCGCCAGGCAGGGAACGACGAGACGAGACTGCGGGCAGGCGATGCTCGAGAGTCTGCACTTGAGGCGACGGGGACAAAGAGCTAGCGAGCCCTCCTTTTTTTTTTTTTTTTTTTTTTTTTTTTTTTTTTTTTTGAAAGGGCAATCAGCTAGATCCTACATGTCCGTCCCGCCTGTCACTCAAGCTCCCTCAGCGCTCTCACTCTTATTGGGTGAGCGCTGACATCTTCTGCCTGCCTTCGATAATGATGACGATGCTCCTGTTCAAGCGAATACGTTCATGCATGATCCTGTGCTGATACTGCTGTGTTAGGGTCCGAGTCACCCGCTTGCTAGCCTGCATGCCAGGCCCTGCTATGTGTTTCATTAAACTCTACAAAGGTTCTTGACTCTGTTGCTTCTCTTACTGTTCATATCGCTCATTTCTCTGTGCCGAGTGAAGCGAATTACTATAATAAATTACCGATTCCTTTTTTTCTTATTTTCTTCTTTTTAATTTTTATTTGTCCTATTATGTGCACCCCTTCAGATCTCTGGCTTTGTTTGTGTATGTGCAGTGGGCATTTCACCGCCAGTATCTCCCACCCTCCACACACAATGGCTTATAAAATTGTTACTTGTTACTTCCTAGCCTGTCGCTTGTCATCAACAGGATAGGGCAATGACTGGTTAGCTCATGTGACTGAGTGGGATATCGGGTCATGGGGGTGGTGGCCTGAATTCCCAGTGGGGCAGCACTATAAAAGTTGCCATAAGTGCGCACTGTCACAAGTCAATACTCGTCCTGATATGACCTTAGATGTTGCCAGGACGTAAAACTTCAACAAACAACCAATCTTCTTAATTTTGTATGTGGAGTGGGCATTTCACTGCCAGTATGAGCACTTCTCGTCTGTCCTACCATCAACACACACTCACATACACACATCCACACACGTTCACACACACTCATATACACACATTCACACACACGCGCCAACCCTGTTCCCAGGGTCGCTGCTTTTGATTACAGGCTGTCAAGTGTGGAGGGCGGCGCCTGCGCACTCGCAGTCCCAGATGGCTTCAAGTCACATCAGGTGAGTGGTTGATTGTGGTTTTACGACCTAGCAACAGCTGGGGTCACTTCATGGAGGACACCGTCTTCTGACAGTGCGCCACTCAATGCAACGTTATAGTGTTGTCCTGCTAGGATGCAATGTTGCTGGCAGCACGATCCGATATCCGACGGATGCAGCCATATTATCCTGAGACCGAGACAACCATTCCGTGTCCTGTCCTAGTAATACAGAACGCCAGCAGAGGCAGTGATAAGTATATAATATTACAAGTGCTTGGTACCGACTTGTGACAGTGTTCTTCCCCAGTCAGATTTTCTTTTTTTTTCTTGAAGATTTATACTGCATATTATGGATAAGTCTGACTAGACTTGTTTTTACCATTAGACAGTTTGTCAATACAAAACCTGAACCTACACTTTTACCAAGCCAAGGGATTTTTAACCTCCCACACCACATAGACATGGTATGAGAGCAACTGGCCTTTGATGATGCTGTAAGTTATACACAGCGGTGGAAATCCAAATAGGCAGAGGCGGGGGCACAGGGAATCGAACCACCGACCTTCAGATTAGGAGTCCGACCTAGAAAAAGTCAGACACTCTAACGACTCTGCCACAGAGAACAATATTATCCGTGGTGTGATATTATCATATAATCGGATTATCCCAGTCAAATTATCTTGGCACTGAGCGAACCAGTACTTGCAATATCCGAATAATGTCCAAGACCACGTAAAACAGCATCAACAAGTGTGAATTCTCACAGCCTTGTTTTTGAGGCTGATGGGAAAGCGATGCAAAAGTACTACATTTTAACACCAGGGTTATAACGCTATGATAAATGGCGCTGTAAGCAGGGCTGGTTCAAACGATTATATGCCATTAGACGGTGATCTCCTTCGGTTTCGCTTCTGGGTTAACTCCGTGAATAATATCTATGAAATAGTTGCGCGACTCGATCACCCATTTATATATGGGTCATTCTCTGAAACTAATACCACATATTTGGTTCACACGTTATGATGGTGATAATTAATTCTGTTAGTATGTATGTAAACATCCCACAACATGTATCACATAAAAAGTGAAATTGTGAAAATTTACACATCAACTCCATTTTTAGAAATGTTTAACTTGTTCTTGTAAGACATAATTATTTTAAGATAAAACATTCACCCTGTACTATTCTGCACATGAGGTATTGCAAGTACGGGGTGAATCTTTTATCTAAATCATGTTTTCCTTAACTGTAATCAATAAAATATTGCTTGAATTTGTTGCATATGCTTAAATGATGTTCTGGATGTGTTTTTGATTTCCATTTTACATAAGTGATTTTAATGGATTGATCAATTTGATTAATATCAAATTCAAAAAGTGAAATAGCTTGGTTTTTTTTTCAAGTCTAACATATGCACAACATGTACACCGTCATGTGAAAATGGATACTGCTATGAATTGGATTGTTTTCTGCTATTGTTTGGAATGTTTTTTTCTTTTGGTCTCCATGTCACACTTTGGTGCCCAGTTTCAGAGAACGACCAATATATAATATTTATATGTATATATATTTATACATATATGTATAGATATATAGATACAGTATAACCCCGTTAAACCAAACTTGAAGGGACCCTAGAAATGTATTTGGATTAACCGATCATTGGTTTAACTGCGCTTTGGCTTCGACTTTGACTTTGAGTAAGAGTGTATTACACATGTAATATACAATGTATGTGGACATTTTGATTAGTGTTTTTTATTTACATACAGTATAACCCCATTAAACCAAGCTCGGTTAAACCGAACCATCGGGTAATCCAAACAAATTTCTAGGGTTCCTTTAAAATACTACCATTTATCATATAACAAATTCGGTGGGTTCTCAGATGACCTTATAACCACATGAAAGTTTGGTTTAACCATACCGGAAGTGGCCTGAGGTCCGAAAATTTTGTTTGGATTAACCGATAATTTGGATTAACCGACTTTGGTTTAAGCAACTTTTTTATATGATAAATGGTAGTATTTTGCTGGGCCGCCAAAACAAGTTTGGATTAACCGATCTTTTGGTTTAACCGAGCTTGGTTTAATGGGGTTGTACTGTATATATATGGGACCCAAACAAAGTAATCGATAAAGGGAAGTGGTCGATCTGTGGAAGTTGTCAGTTAGAGAGGTTTTACTGTATTTACATATACATACACAGATATATATATATATATATATTTATATATATATATATATATGGGTCGTTCTCAGAAGTTGTGTACCAATAGTGTGACATCAGTACCAGAAAATCAAAATGCTGCCAAAGTCCTATAAGCAAGTTTCCTCAATGTGTATGTCCTTTTGCATCTGAATAATTGAAAATAAACATATTCTGGCATTTTTAAGTAGGTCAAATGATGCTCACACCCAATAAATAGCAGTATAGCATGGAAACCAATCTGACTCCAAAATCAAATATTTTCCACACAAAACTTGACATTTTTAGGACATTTCACATGCCACTTGCTTTATAAACAGTAGTAATAATAATTTGAAACCTCATTGCTATGGTTTTGCCTTATTTGTGAATATTAAAGAGAAAAGCAAAAAAATATTAGCAGAGTAACGGATTAGCAGAGTAACAAAGTGGAAACAAACAATTTTACACAGATGTTCGGCTCAAATTTCAATGTTTAGTGGCAATTTCAGGATTTATCTTTTACTATACCATAACTGGGTCCATGCATAGTGTCAAATGGTGAAAATAATTCCTGTACTGTATCTGTACTCAGTGTTTGATACAGAGTTTCATAGTATTTGCAAGTGGAAACGAAATGTTACGATGTTAATGACTCCAGAAAATGTTAACTATTTCATCATTTAAATTTTTTTTTTAGAAATAAATGTCTTCAACTTAATGAAGACATTGTATATGACCATTTGAAGTGAAATGAGCTGTTGTTCAGAGGTTTTCATTAAGTTTGTGACACTTTATTTTCAATGCTGTTGACAATGTCACAAATTAGTGATGTAATTTTCTATGTATTTAGCTACATCCATCCCAATAAGATACATAATACACAATATTAACATTTACTTTTGATCTAAACTATCTCCCACATTATTTGGCTAAACTGATGAAATCTAAATATTGACACTCCAATAAAGGGTTTCTTTGAAATATGCATTTCTAGTAGACTACCTCAAGTGGTACACAGTTTCTGAGAACGACCCATTATATATATATATCTGTGTATATATCTGTGTATATATATGTATATATATATCTTTATATATATATATATATATATATATATATATATATATATATATATGGGAAGGACGTTTGTGTCAAGGGCAGTTGAAGGAAGGATTGTGATGAAGTCACAGTGAAGAGGACATTTGTGTCAAGGGCAGTGGGCGAGTGAAAGGGAAAATTGCATTGTGTGCAGTGGACAGGAACATTATATATATATATATAAACATGGAGAAATACAATCTAACCTTCAATCCAGCTTCACCAAACCAAAGACCCTATTATACTAAGATGCCTCACTCAGCCTGTACTGTGTAATCAAAATGATCAAACCCACCACTTGGTGCGCTGGCTGTTCTCTTGGTTAAACAGGTGCTATATTATATGTATAAATGTATATATGAATGTGAAAGATGTGTGATGATGGTGTTGCTGATGATGATCTGATGATGATGGGTATTTGTTCATAGCAATTTCATATTGATGTGTATTCATACTTACCTATCTCATGTATAATATAATTGTATGTGTTTACATGTGAAACACCAACCAGCAGCCGGCTGATCAAACCCACCACAAGGTTGCACTGCGAAATGTACATTACCATTGGAGACATAGGGAGTGAGCCGTCTTAGTATTATAGGGTCTTTGACCAAACCGACCTAAACGGATGTTCTATTATTACAGCGCTAATCTCCTCCATGAGAAGAAAATTTATTGGGATTGGGGGGGGGGGGGGGGGGGGGGGACAGGCGGGTTAATTTGGGTCAACGGTAGCAGGTGCATAGGAGAGAGTGAGTCCAGTCTCAAACAGTCTGGGGGATTCCCCGACCCCAAAGACCAGCTGAGGTGATTAATGGCCCCCTTAAAGATCGCCGGGGCTTCCATATTTTCCAGTGGTTGTGTTAGTACTATAGTAGTGGGTAAACAGCTGTCACTTGAATTTAACATATGGGGGGGGGGGGAGGGGTCTGCTCATGGTGAGCAAGTATGTGCACAGTGGAGGCTACACCTAAGTGGTTAGCACAGCTCCCAGGAGTGAACACAAGAAGTTATATTCTTAGCGACTTTTTAAATAGATAGACAAGTTAATCAGCAAAAGAAAAATAAATTAAGCTGATCTCTATCTAGCCGAGCCTGAATATTACAATAGTCACCTAAACTCTTTTGTTAAGCTACATCGCCCTCTGAATAAATGCTTTCCTTTAAAGTTGCATAGTCCGATGGTTTTGAATTTCAGTATTTTTTCTGAGATAAATATATTAGATCGATAACTAGTATCTACTTTACATTAGTTCAAAGTTACTTTTATTTTAAATGGTAAACTTTTGAGATATTTTGAGTGCAAACCTGGAAAATTAGTTTTACAAGCTTGCCAAAACTCTGACACCAGAGACTTCTGCAGTAACAGGTTCTGTTAAATTGACTCAGTATTGCCTTCTACGCAGAAAAAAAATGCTTAATAAGTGCATCAGTGTCTAAGTTAGATATGTAAGATCAAATCTAGATAATTGGTTTGGTCTTGAAAAATTTGATATTTCATCGGACTATGCAGCTTTAACAGAAGGTGCAGTTTCAGTGCTTGCACTATTTTACATAGATACACCACATCATTCGTCAGAGTTCAATATACCGTACATTGTTGGAAGGGAAGGTGAATGGCAGCAGAGGGAGAGGGAGACCAAGAACATCATGGTTTACAAATATTTCACAGTGGACAGGCTTGAATTATTCACAGTCTATCAGAACAGCACACCATCGGGACAAGTGGAGAACCATTGCATCCAACCCTCGACTAGAGGACGGAACTATTGATTGATTGATTGATGCCACTGCACTAGGTAGTCCTTCCCCCTGTATGCTCGGGCCTGCAGCGCAGCCCCACAGATGATCTATTCCGAGCTGTAGCCGTGAGACCTTGACGTCCCCACTGCTGCTCATACATTCCATTCTTTCGCCGATGGAGGAAACAAAGTGGATCCTTGGGGAGATAGTAGCGGTGTGGCGTACATACCATTCGTTATCACTCTTTCTCGCCGTGTTGCTGCTACTCGCTCACTGTCTCTAGTCTTCAGCGAACTCTCATTATCTCACCCTCTCGTTCTCACTCATCCCATCTCTCACGTTTTCTCAATCTGTCATTGTTTTCTGTCTCTCACTCTCTCGCATTCTCGCTCTCTTGTGTTCTCGTTCTCGCTCTCTGCCTCTCTCCCACTCTCACACTGTCTCTCGCAATCATCCTCTTGCTCACTCATTTACTCTAGCTGGTCTCTCACTCTCTCACTCTATCTCTAATTGTCTATCTCTTGCTCTCTCGCTCACTCTCCCACTGTCATTCTCTCTTACAATCATTCTTTTGTTCGCTCACTCACTCCAGCTCGTCTCTCTCTCACTCTCTCTCATTTTCTCCCTTGCCCTCTCTCTCACTATCTCACTTTCTTGTCTCTAACTCAGTTACTCTCCTGTAGTCACTTGCTCTCTGTCACTCTCACTCACCTTGTTGCTCTCTCAATTTGTTGCTCTCTCTAAAGCCTCTGTCACACTACGACACATCGCGTTACCATATGCCGACGTAGGTGTTTTTTCACGAACACGCTGATGTACGTCGAGATACGTTATAGGTATGTTATGTGTACACTGGTATATGCTGGTATATGCTGTTATATGGTGTCATACAGCATCGCTCGTCAAGGCACTGAAAACGTTTTGAGGATGTTCAAAACTTTCGATGTTCGACAACATGTGTCTGTTACGTTAGGCATATGCTATGTATATGTTAGACATACATCGACATATGCTAGACGTATGTTATACATACATTGAACTATGTTGAACTACATCAGTCGGTGGAAACGTACAGTCCGCATATTGACAATGTATTGAGAACATATGACAACATATGGATACCGTAGTCTAACATATGTCTAACATACGTTTGGCATTTCTCCACTGTGTCTTGACATATTTAATGTACAAGCCATACTTCTGGCAATCAAATTACGTATATAACGTTCGCTGGCGTTCTGCGAACGTTGCATGAGCATATGCAAGCATTTTTCGAGCCAATGTATGACCAACATATGGCCAACGTATGACCGACGTATGACCAACATGCCTCCTAGTAGTGTAGGTTACTTATATGCTACGCATATGCTGGCCATATGCCGAGAATGCGGGAGGCATGTTAGTCAAACGTTTGGCCATACTTTCTATGATACGCTCTCATACGCTGTCATACACTGGCAGTATATCACACATACGTTCTGCATACATTCAGTACGTTGTGTACACGTCCAACTTTGCCCACCGCGCTGAAATGTTTGAGGAATCTTGATGTATTGGGACCATTTCAGCTGTTGGGCATACGCTGACACAATACATCGTAGTGTGACAGGGCCATAAGGCTCTCGTTTTAGCACTTTCTCGCTTTCATACTTTCTCGCTTTCTCGAGAATAAGTTGCTTCAAGATATATAAACTATGAATAGTCATATTTTATCACGATACTTGTGAATAAATAAAGTTTCATTGATCATGTCACTTCCCATTTAATGGAACAGAGCTTTAGATGGTGTGCTGTCAACTCGTACTGTCAAGCTGTCACCTGTCAATCAAATCACACTAACCCAGTTCTCGTATATCAGCAGAAATCTAGTTCCAGAAAGGCTTTGTTCATTACTTGTTCGCTATGCTTCTCATTCATACTTATCCACTATTGATTTGATAGACTCTAAGCCTGTATATGAATGGATATGAATGTATATGGCTCCTTATAACCAGGCGTGTGATCACCCACTCAAGTACTACCGATGTTTAATACCGTTTAACGTTGATGGTCCAGTGTTTTCTCTATGATATAGACCATATAAGATATATACATAAATATACATATTTACATAGGTACATATATACATGTATACATATTGAAAAAAATATACAGATTTTCGGTTTGGAATTATATATTGGCAGAGAGCATTACTATTCTCGGGCGATGGAGTAGGGACCAAGGTTATGTAATGGCCCTGTCACACTAGAACGTAATGACGTCAGCGTAGGGAGAACGTGAAGAACATTGAACTTCTCGGCGTAGTATGCAAATTTGGGCAGTAGTGGACGAGAACGCAACGTCGGTAAAGCGTAGTGATACCGTCATTCAACGAGAGAGGACAACGTCACTACGTTCACGGAACGTTATGAACGTTATTCCATCGCCAGAAGAACGTTACGTGACGTTAGCCACGTCATGATACGTTGAACGTACGTTGAATGCACGTTCTCCTGACGTTCTCCTGACGTTCTCCTGACGTTCCCATTAAGCCTCGTAGGCATTTGCAGTCGGTTTAATGTGGGTCAACGTAGTGGAACGTAGTTGAACGTAGTGAGCAGCGTTGGAATAACGTCCGTTTAACGTCATTGACGTTCACTGAACGTGAACAGAACGTACGGCGAACGTAAACCCTTATGTTCGAGCTACGTGGAAAGTTTTAAACATGTCCAAAACCTTGACGTAACTCGACGTAACACGACGTAATGTGACGTAGCTCGACGTCATTCTAACGTCATTATGACGTCATCATGACGTAACCCAACGTAATGACGAAAAATGACCACGTTAGGCTCACGTTGGCTCGTTACGTCGTAGTGTGACAGGGGTATTACAGAGAAGCAATGGGTGCCCCACTCGCTGTGTGACATATGAGACTATGTAGAAAATATGATAAAACATGGTGTATATTACTAGGTGACCTGCTTTGGTTGTCAGTGATGCTGTTGCGCAGATCGCTGATGATTCATAAGTGGACCTTTCCAAATGCAGATAGGATTATGTTCTTCATTGGGAGGTATGGGGTTTCGACTCTTCATAATTTAAAGTGGCATAGTCCGATGTTTTTGAGTTTCTGCCATTTTCTGAGATAAATACATTAGATTGGTCATTATAATCTACTTTACTCTAGTCTGAAGTACCTTTCAATTTAAATGGCGCTTCTTCTTCTTTTTTTAAATCTTTTTTTTATATAGATATTTGTAGTGCAAAGAGGCTAATTTAATTTTGGCAAGCATTTCAAAACTTATACATCATTTTCTACAGCAGTGATAGCTTCTATTACATGTATCTAGCATCTCCTTCTATGCAGTACCAAATGTTTAATAAGTGCACCTGTATCTAAGTTAAATATGCAGAATATAATCTAGCTAAGTGTTTTGGCATCGAAAGTTTTGGTATTTCATGGGACTATGCAGCTTTAAGTATTGTGGGTGCGCATCATATCAATGCGCAGATAAGATGGAAGGGATGCATCTCGGTTAATAAATACGCCAGATCTCAGTCAGTGTGTTATCATTCATAGAGGGGTAACCTGTCGTGATGCAATAACTTATGTCACCGTGGGACATATATGTGAAGATGTGATTCATCATCATCATGCTGTCGGTCGCGATCCGACAAAGACTGCTTTCATTACTTGACTGCCGCTCTCCATTTAGCTCTCTGCTGTGAGAGTGATGTTCATGAGTTGGTCTTAATGTCTCTCCGCTTCAGGTTTCTCTTGATGGTGATGTGATTAGGAATCAATTAACAGTCATAGACAGTGCATGTCAACTTGTGTTTCTAAACCAGCTGTGTTAAGCCTACATCAATCTGATGTGCCATATGCTCATTTCAGGCAGAGCTAAAATAAATATCCAAGGTAAAATTTGAATATAACTATGAGGTGCTCAAAAGGAATATTAGTTAAATAAAAACATTAAAGTTGAATAGTCTTAGGAAAATATAAAAACGTTAAAACCAAAACACTTATCTAAATTTGATTATCTATATTCAACTCATATACAGATGTACTTATTAAGCATTGTTACTGGATAGAAGAATGTAATAATTCACTTTAATGTAATAATTCACTTTAATGTAATAACTCACTTTAATAGAAGCTGTTACTACTGAAGCTTAAAAGTTTTAGAGTTGTGATGTGCTTGCCAAATTTAATTGTCCATGTTTGCACTCCAAATATCTGCAACGTTAGCCATTTAAAATTAAAGTTATTTCAAACTAAAGTAAAGTAGATTATAATTGAGCATGGCGAGGCTAACATGGATAATTTGCGAACAAGGCTATTTGCGAACAAGGCTATTTCTCCATTTCCTGTTTCTCACCCTTCCCCTTTTACGCTCACTTCTTCTCCTGTCACCGTCCTGCACACATCACTTTCCCACCCACTCTCCCTCTAAATGGGGGGGTGCATGCTGATGGGTCTACATGTCTCATGCTCCGGTCTGCTCTGACCTGCTCATCCACTGGTCCCTGTCAACGGCTTGCTCATCATGATTACCGAACTTGAACTGGATCACTGTCACCCGCTTGCATGGCCTACCTGTAGGTCTGATTTATTTTTAATAAATTTCTTAAATATCGTTCTGCTTGTCTCTCTTACTGTGCTAGGCCGAGTGAAGTGAATTATTAACCTAATGTATTTATCTCAGAGAAAAAAGCAGAAACTTAAAACCGTTGAACTATGCAACTTCAACTAAATTAAGGAACCAGGTTGTTATACATGATATAAGATTGTTTTTGTTTGTTTGGAAAATACGGAAATGATCTGTTACATTCTTTTCTCCATACACTGAAAAGGTGGCGTATATATAATGCTGAAGACTTTCTTCTGCACTCTTATGAAGTACATACGGCCCAATCACTGCTGATAGATATGACTAGTGGTAGACATAGATGCACCAGTCGTAGAAAGAGTAGCAGTAGTAGTAGCTATAACTGGTGACGGAGCAGATGGAGAAATAGCAGGCCAGTACGGGTAATATACAATAACAATAGTAGTAGCAGCATTAATAATAGTAGAAGCAGCAGTCATAAAAGAGGCAATATTAGGAGCAATATAACAGCAGTCCGAGAAGTACCAGCAGTACCAGCAGTACCGGTATCCTTAGGTTTATAGATGTAGTTGTGTACTGTTAGATATGCAGTTGCAATAGTGTTCTGTCAGATATGCAATTATTTTAGTTTTGGGGGGGGGGGGGGTTGGTAAATGAATTTTATTCATAGATCTATATATTTTTTGTCAGTACCATAGCACTGGTCTTCCGACCGTAAGTGTTACAGGTATAGAGGTATTTACACAAATGTTGTATATGGTTTATACAGTAAATTGAAGTGTGAAGTAAATTCTGAAATAGTTGGGTGCTGTTATATATGGAGTTTTAGGAGTGTGCTGCTAGATGCGCAGTAGTGGGCTATTAGATGTGTAGTTGTGGTAGTGTGCTATTAGATACACAGTTGTAGTAGTGTGCTGTTAGATGCACAATTATAGTTGTGTGCTATTAGATGTTTAGGTGTGGTAGTCTGCTGGTTGATGTGTAGTTGTACTAATGATATATTAGATGTGTAGTTGTACTAATTTACAACACAAACACAGAATGCATGACATGGACTTTATTCAAGACAGTTCATCGCATAAGAGGCAATGGTCAACAATCAAGTAGTTCAATCAATCAAGTAAATCAATCAATAAATCAAAGAAAGTCAAGTTAGGGAATCAGGCTCTCAACCCTATCGCGGTGTCATTCTTCTTGTGTGGATGGGTGGGCGCCCGAGTAGGCTGGTAGTTGTTGTCGGTCCGGCATCTGGAGGCAATGTGGTATAATCCAGGACCTGGCGGCCCGTCGTCGACCGGAAGTGATGTCACAGATCTTGCGTGGTGAGATGTGGTTCTGTGGGGATCCGGTAGGGGGCGGGGAGTCATTCGGGTTCGAATCCAGGTGGTGCCACCGCAGGAGCAGTCCCTTGTTCACGCGCAAATTACCCATATTGATGAACAACATGAACAATGCCCTGCTAGATATGCATTTATACTAATGCCCTGCAGATGTGTAGTTGCATTAGCATGATGTTAGATATATAGTTCTACTAATGCCATGTAAGATGTGTAATTGTACTAATGCCATGTTAGATGTGTAGTTGCATTAATGACCTGTTAGATGTGTAGCTGGAGTAGCATATTGTAAAATCTAGTTGTACTAATGCACTGTTACAGTGTTAGATGTGTAGTTCATTAATGCCATTTTAGATGTGTATTTGTACTAATGCCCTTTTATATGTCGGGTTGTACTAATGCCCTGTTATATGTCCAGTTGTACTAATGCCCTGTTAGATGCACAGTTGTAGTAGCATGCTCTTTGATATGTAGTTGTATAATCCCTGTTAGATTTGTAGTTTTAGTAATGGGCTGATATATGTCTAGTTGTACTAATGCCCTGTTATATATGTAGTCATCTAATGCCCTTGTAAAGTCCAATAAATATGTGGCTGTGTAGGCAGGCTATGGTGAAATCAATACAGACAAAGAGAAAGGGACGAGTATAAAGTGTAAAGAAGAAGAGAGAGTCCAGCCCTCTGGTTTATTATTTATATGGTTAGATGGATTCATTGTAGAGTATCACCCCACCACTTTCCCCCAATGGGAAACAAGCATTCTTTGCTCTACCAATAGGGATCCAGCATTCCTGGTCCCCATGGATACCAGTGGTCTGCCCACCACCACGAGCTGTATGGCCCCATGGCCACCACCAACCTTGACCTTTGAGTGTGGCGATCCCGATCCCAGCAGAGGGGGTCGGTCCTGAGTGCACTCACCTGCCAGCACCACTATGTCTATTTACATCCCACTCAGGCACCTCCAACCCATACATATATATATATATACATACATGCGCCTGGTCACGTACATCGATCAGTCATAGAACATTTGCATTCACCCTATGCTGAATATCGGAATGTTAGATGTGTTGTTTTACTAATGCCCTATTAGATACACAGTTGTAGTAATATGCTCTTATATGTGTAGTGGTATTAATGCCCTGTTAGATACACACTTGTAGTCGTGTGCTGTAAGATGTGTAGATGTACCAATGCCCTGTTAGATGTGTAGTTGTGTCTAATCTCTGTTAGATGTGTAGTTTCAGTAATGCCCGGATATATGTCTAGTTGTACTAATGCCCTGTTTTATATGTAGTCATCTAATGCCCTGTTAGATGTGTTGTTTTACTAAAGTCCTGTTAGATACACAGTTGTAGCAGTATGCTCTTAGATGTGTAGTTGCATTAATGCCCTGTTAGATACACACTTGAAGTCGTGTGCTGTCAGATGTGTAGTTGTGCCAATGCCCTGTTAGATGTGTAGTTGCAGTAGCATACTCTTAGATATGTAGTTGTCTAATCCCTGTTAGATGAGTAGTGTTAGTAATGCCATGATATATGTCTAGTTGTACTAATGCCCTGTTATATATGTAGTCATATAATGCCCTGTTAGATGTGTTGTTTTACTAATGACCTATTAGATACACAGTTGTAGTAGTATGCTCTTAGATGTGTAGTGGTATTTATTAATGCCTTGTTATATACACAGTTGTAGCAGCGTGCTGTCAGATGTGTAGTTGTACTAATGCCCTGTTAGAGGTATAGTTGTATGAATGCCCTGTTAGATACACAGTTGTAGTCGTGTGCTGTCAGATGTGTAGTTGTGCCAATGCCCTGTTAGATGTGTAGTTGCAGTAGCATACTCTTAGATATGTAGTTGTCTAATCCCTGTTAGATGAGTAGTTTAGTAATCCATGATAATGTCAGTTGTACTAATGCCCTGTTATATATTAGTCTATAATCCTGTTAGATGTGTTGTTTTACACCCAAAACACAAAACCAAAAAACCAAAACAACAAAACAATGCCCTGTTAGATGTGTAGTTGTGTCATCTTTAGATTGTAGTTTCTAATCCAAAACCAAACACAACCCAAACAAACAACACAAAAATGTTAGATGAGTAGTGTTAGTAATGCCATGATATATGTCTAGTTGTACTAATGCCCTGTTATATATGTAGTCATATAATGCCCTGTTAGATGTGTTGTTTTACTAATGACCTATTAGATACACAGTTGTAGTAGTATGCTCTTAGATGTGTAGTGGTATTTATTAATGCCTTGTTATATACACAGTTGTAGCAGCGTGCTGTCAGATGTGTAGTTGTACTAATGCCCTGTTAGAGGTATAGTTGTATGAATGCCCTGTTAGATACACAGTTGTAGTCGTGTGCTGTCAGATGTGTAGTTGTGCCAATGCCCTGTTAGATGTGTAGTTGCAGTAGCATACTCTTAGATATGTAGTTGTCTAATCCCTGTTAGATGAGTAGTGTTAGTAATGCCATGATATATGTCTAGTTGTACTAATGCCCTGTTATATATGTAGTCATATAATGCCCTGTTAGATGTGTTGTTTTACTAATGCCCTATTAGATACACAGTTGTAGTAGTATGCTCTTAGATGTGTAGTTGCATTAATGCCCTGTTATATACACACTTGTAGCAGCGTGCTGTCAGATGTGTAGTTGTACTAATGCCCTGTTAGAGGTATAGTTGTATGAATGCCCTGTTAGATACACAGTTGTAGTCGTGTGCTGTCAGATGTGTAGTTGTGCCAATGCCCTGTTAGATGTGTAGTTGCAGTAGCATACTCTTAGATATGTAGTTGTCTAATCCCTGTTAGATTGATTGATTGATTGGTGGTTGCTTTACGCCGTGTCGGCAGCATAGGCCATATTCACGGCGAGAAATGTTTGTTTTTTGTTCAAACCATCGCTTTTACATGTAAAAGCAGACAATCAATTATGTGCCAATAGACACTAATTAAATTAGAAAGCTCACAATCATATATCTGTGGTCAAGGGAAACAAATTCCCATAGAAAAAGAAAAGTTTCATTAATAATTAATAGAATCCATTTAGTAAACTATATAAGGTGGTACAGTCCAGCTGCCCTCAAAAAGGCTAAAATGTTTTCCTGTTTTACCTTAGTAAAAAGGTCATGCATACTGCCTGCAGTGTAGAACCGTTGGCGCAGGGCCAAAAAATCAACGCAACTTAGTAAAATGTGTTTGAGTGTCAGTGGGGACTGACACCCAATACATTCAGGGGGAGGTTCCCCCTTGAGCAGAAAAGCATGTGTAAGCCACGAGTGGCCAACACGGCAGCGACTAAGGACCACTTGGTCCCGCCGACCTCCCGCATGAGTCTGTGGTGGCTTTCCCACAGATGGTTCAATTTCTTTAAGTTTATTGATGTTTTCATCCCACTCATGTTGCCATTTGGATTTTATGTGGGTGGCTATTAGTGGTTTCAGATCAGAGTGAGGGATCAGACACGGTTCAAGATCACAGTTCAGGGCCTTCTTCGCAGCCCGATCAGCTCGTTCGTTTCCTTGTATGCCAGCATGGCCAGGCACCCAGCACAGGTGGATATCATACCCATCCGTTGTCAGTTGGTTCATTTTATAAATGACCGTTGCTAGAATAGGGTGATTCGTTTTCAGTCCAGCAACAGCCAGGAGGCAAGAGAAGGAATCACTGTATATAACATAGTTAGTGTGGTTGGATACCTCGATACACTCCAAAGCGAGAAGGAGTGCTCGGGCTTCTGCAGTGAAAATCGAGCTCTGATCGGGCAAACGTACACCAAATTTTTCCCGTCGGCAGACTGCCGCAGCAGCTACCCGGCTTTGGTCTTTCGAACCATCAGTGTATATGGAGAGGTGGTCTGCAAACTGGCCTTGAATCTCTGCATGCAGTCCTTGGTACTCGAGTGGATGTGTCCCAGACTTCCTCAGTTCCGTGAGTCGGAGGATAACCGATGGCTTTCTCAACGACCACGGGGGATGTTCTGGGACTTTGGCATCCTCCAACACGTCCAAATCCACGCCCAAGGCCTCCAAATGAGGTTTCATTCGGAGCCTCAGTGGCCGGATGTAATTTGGCCTGGCTTCATACCTGGATTCGTCATGTTGCTCGAATAGACAATTGTGTGCAGGATTCAATGCATTAGTTTTTATCTTGACTACATATTGCATGGCCAGTTTGATTCTCCTGTTATTAAGTGATGGTTCATTGGCTTCGACATAAAGGCTCTGAACTGGTGAGGTGCGGAAGGCCCCAAGGGCCAAGCGCAGTCCCTGGTGGTGGATCGTGTCTAGCAGCCCAATATATGATTTCCTTGCGGAACCATATACTATGCTGCCGTAATCCACTCGTGAACGAACCAAGGTTCTGTACACGGAGAGCAGAACATCTCTGTCCGCTCCCCACTCTGAGCTGGACAGCACCCTCAGAATATCCAGCGCTTTCAGGCATCTTGTTTTCAGGTACTTTATATGTGGCACAAAAGACAGTTTTGCGTCGAGAATGAGGCCCAGAAATTTGGTTTTCTCAACGACTTTAATGGGATCCCCATCCAGGGTCAGCTCCGGTTCCGCATGTATTCTACGCAGCAGGCAGAAGTGCATGCAGACTGTTTTGGTCTTGGAAAATTTGAAACCGTTCAGAACTGACCATCGATGGATCCCATTTATGCTTGGTTGTAGCTGTCTCTCTATGACATTCATGTTAGCACCGCTGTAATATAAAACAAAGTCGTCCACGAAAAGACTACAGGAGACCCCCTGCTTTACAGCAGCAGCAATACCATTGACCTTGACCCCGAAAAGGGTCACGGCCAGTATGCTGCCTTGAGGTACTCCTAGTTCCTGTGAGTGTAGGCTGGAATAGGTAGTCTTGACACGGACGCGGAAATGCCTGAAGGCTAGAAAGTTCCTGATGAAAATTGGCAAGTGGCCACGAAGGCCAATCGCATGAAGATCCTCCATGATGCCATGCTGCCACGTTGTGTCATAGGCTTTTTCGAGGTCGAAAAAGACAGCCACAACGTGCTCCTTCTTAAGGAAAGCATCTCTTATGAAGGTCTCCATGCACACCAAATGGTCGAGGGTGCTGCGGCCCCATCTGAAGCCACATTGAAGGTTGGACAGGTGGTGTCCTGACTCCAGTAGCCAGACGAGGCGGTTGTTTACCATGCGCTCCATGGTTTTACAGATGCAGCTTGTAAGGGCTATGGGACGATAGTTGTGGGCTTCACTCTGGTCTTTACCAGGTTTGGGAATCGGTATTACTGTCGCCTCCCGCCAAGAGGCGGGGACGACACCCGACTCCCAGATGTTGTTGAAGAGTTGAAGCAACAGTCTCAGTCCATGTTCAGGGAGATGTTTCAAAAATTGATAATGAATTCCATCAGGTCCAACTGCTGTGTCATGCGAGCTTTCCAAAGAACACCTCAACTCATCCATACTGAATGGGGAGTTGTATTAGTGCTCCTCGCCATCAAAAGAAAAGTCCAAGAGCTTTTGCTCTTGGCCGTTCCTTGACCACCCGAAAAGCCGGGAGCACAGTTTGCCAAAAAGACGGTATCCAGCAAAGGTGAAAGCCAATTCTTCACTTATTTCGTCAGAGTGATGTGAGAATGGTGCCTTGTGTTTCAAGTGCTGGACTACAGAAGAATCACCTCCCCTTCGTTTGATTCTTCTGATCATTGTCCATACTTTGCCCAAAGGCGTGTGCATGGTGATGCTAGAAACAAATTGTCTCCAACACTGCCTCCACGCTTCTTTGATTGTTCTGCGAGCGCGAGCGCGCACAATTCTAAAGAGCGCCAGATTTTCAGCAGTCGGTCTCCTGTGGAATTTACGCTGAGCTTTCTTTCGTTCCTTAATAGCCCTCCTACAGCCGTCATCTAACCATGGAGGCGTCAAACGCTTGGGAGTTGCCGAGGTCTTCGGAACAGTTTTCTCCGCGATCCATCTCAGCATCTCAGTGAAGGCATCGATGTCACTGATGTCTGGAGTGAACTTCTCGCAACATAGGGTCTGGAAGGTGGGCCAGTCAGCTTTACAAAGCCGCCAGCTCCTCTCTCGCTCTATGGGAGATGCCCCCCCACAATTAAGAATAATTGGGAAGTGGTCGCTCCCGCAGAGGTCATCCCAGACCCTCCACGAAAAGTCCAGCGCCAGTTCTGGTTCTACAATGCTGAGATCGATGGCGGAATATGTTCCGTAGCCGGGATGCAAATATGTGTATGAACCATCGTTCAATACACACAGAGCATGAGCGGCCACAAGGTCCTCAATTCTCTTGCCTTTAGCGTTCCTATTGTCCCCCCCCCATAATGGGTTGTGGCCGTTAAAGTCACCCATAAGTAAATATGGGGACGGTAACTGGTCCACAAGGGCGTCCAGTTCTTGTAAAGTGAGAACGGAGCTCGGAGGAATGTAAATGGAACAGAGAGTTACAGTCTTATGCAGCATCAGACGAACAGCTACAGCCTGTAGTGTTGTGTCTAACGCCACTGGCGTACACACCACATCACGTCTGACCAAGATGGAGGAGCCGCCAGCAGCTCGGTCTCCATCTGGTGCGTGCTTGTTATGAATGGTGTAGCCTTTAAGACTACAACTCTCAGAAGCTTTTATATAAGTTTCTTGTAGGCAAACAGCGAGTGGATTGAGGTTGCAACAAAGAAGAGACAACTCTTCGATGTTGCTCCTAAAACCTCGGCAGTTCCATTGAATAAGAGATGCACCTGTCACTGTCATTTTGGAGCAGTGACAGGTGTTCTCCCCCTCGCCTTTGGTTTGAGGGAGAGACTTCGACTGCGGGTTTCCACAGTCTCAGGCATCTCAATATCGGCCAGCGCCCGATATCTATTTGATGTTAAGTTTTTGGAGATCGATGACCCCCTGGACGTTTTGTCCGTAGGGGTCAAAGATCCCTTTGGAACTCGGTCCGACAAATTCTTCTTCTTTTTGGGCATCGCCGGCTCGGCCAGCGTCTGCACCGCAATACTAGTATTACTATTATTACTTTTGATCGAAACCGGCCCCTGTTAGATGAGTAGTTTTAGTAATGCCATGATATATGTCTAGTTGTACTAATGCCCTGTTATATATGTAGTCATATAATGCCCTGTTAGATGTGTTGTTTTACTAATGCCCTATTAGATACACAGTTGTAGTAGTATGCTCTTAGATGTGTAGTGGTATTTATTAATGCCTTGTTATATAGACAGTTGTAGCAGCGTGCTGTCAGATGTGTAGTTGTACTAATGCCCTGTTAGAGGTATAGTTGTAGTAGCACACTGTTATATGTCTAGCTGTACTAATGCTCATTTAGGTGTGCAGTTGTAGTAGTGCAGTTAGCTGTGTAGTTGCTATAATGTGCTTGGCCCTGTCACATTACGACGTTTCTTACCGGTGTGCCGCCAGCGCGCAAAATATTATCAACACGTCGAGACACGTTCAACTTTTCGGCGGGTTAGGAGAAAGTTTGGCATCCGCGCAGCGTGTACATCGCGCGTGGCCAACGCATGTTGACGCGTGCGGCAACAAAATTTTTAAGTTTGGCGCGATGTCCTCATATGTTGGTAGGACGTAAAACAACAAAGCAATCATTTGGCACAACGTGTGGCAACGTCTGCCTAGCATGCGCATAACGTTATTCCAGCGATGTCCACATGCTTCTGACGACCCCGGAACGTCCGGAACGTCCGGAACATCTGGAAGGTCCCCAGAACGTCCCCAACGTCCGCACCCACATGTCGGCGCGCGTCGAAAGTTTTGTGCATGCACAAAACCTTCGACGCGCGCCGACACACGCCGATGCGCACCAAAATGTACTGATGTGTACCTACGCGCGCATAACGTGCGCGTAACGCGCATGTAACGCTTCCCGACGCGTGCCGACGTTTCGTCCAAAAAGGCAACACATCGGCGTGCGTTGGCGAGAAACGTCGCAATGTGACAGGGCCTTTAGAAGTTATAGTAGTGTGACGTTGTAATGTGTAGTTGTTGCCCTGTGCTTTTCGGTGTGTAGTTATGGTAACATTCTAGCCTTGCGGCATTAGATGTGTAGTTGCAGTAGTATGTTGTTAAATACGTGATGCACCAGAAGTATATGAAACACGCCACTATTATTCATGTAATATAAATGCGCAGTCGGCTCCAAACGGAGATCGAGCTTATCGAGGTGATTAGTATTACTCATAATCGTCACAACAGGATCCAGTTTATCAGAAGTATACACTGTATGCCTTGCGTTTCCAATCATGGGTCAACATTGCCTTTCCAAACATGGGTTAAGGCAAGCAGGAGCTTTGAGCATAAACACCTAGTATTTATATGACAAATATAATTAGCGGAACAACTGCATAACTGAGTGAACTAATGGATATTTAGGAATATTTTAAAATGCTAATATTGATCATTCATTCTATCTCAAACTCAAAGAATATAGGTTATAAATGAGGTGGTGTAAACTCAACAATAAATGCCAATGTTCATTTTATGTTACACAATCATGGGGCCTGGCTAAAACTCTTGCAGGAGTGATGAAAGGTTGGGGGAGGGGGAATAAAAGACCTAGGTTGGCCCACATTGATTTTATTTATCATTTGAATATAGTGTGGTGAATCTATTGACGTCATTGGTGACATATCGAACCATGGAAAGTGGTCACCCTTATCTCCACATCACGGTTGTTGTAGCTTCACTATCTCCGTCAACATAGGGTGTCGTGACACTTGTCACGAGCACTATCAGTCTACCGTTAACTCAGAAATAAGCCGTGATTATACATATATATATGCATATATATACATATATAAATATATATACACATATACATATATATACATATACATATATATACACACATACTCCAACAGAATATGCACCGTTATGAGGGCCCAATTGGGAAGATTGTTTGCGGGGTCCCAAGAATCAAAGCTAAGGTATGTTTGAGTTATATGGTTTATTAAAAAAATATTATCAATTAATTCTTTTTAGAAAACAAAGCTTACTGTACTTAATGCCTGACACATATCTTTATTAGATTAGAGTACGTTGCCCGCATGTGGGTGGGTGTGGGCGTGGGTGTGGGTGTGAGTGTGGGCGTCCAATAGGGATCATTTGGTCCAATTGGCTTCAAGCTGGCCCTGCTCCTAATACACTTGAGCAAAATGGGTGTGTAGACGGCATATTAAATGTGTTGACATGTCAGTGAATAGCAGGAATTAGACGGAATATAATTCGCAGGAACAGCGTCATTAATTTAAGTTCAAGGAGTTCATTAACGTTCACTGCTGGTGGGGGAGGGGGGGGGGGGGGGGGGGGGGGGCTCCGGATCTGGCTGGATACGTTAGTGCGTGACCTGGTGGCGCCTAGCGGTATCGGAATGTTCTAGTTAGCTACCTGCGTTCTTATCAGAAAAGTGAGAGTCAGTGAAATGAAGTGTGTACTTCTAAGAGGAACATTGTTTATCGAGTCGATAAGCGACGCTCCTTGAATAGCATCTTGAGATGTGAATTATTATTGTGTGATGACAGAAATGATATGCCGTAGTAGCTGCAGTATTGTTCACACTTTAAAAAAAATATATATAATTCTCATCGCGTTTAGAATGTATGGTTGTGGGGGCTTGTGAAATATAATTCCAATGGACAAATGTGAATTGTAAACTTTAAAATCTGTACATATACAATTTGTTTGTCTTACGTCCTGGCAACATATAATCTCATATCAAGCCATGTACACTCAATTGGTTTATACTCGTCATTATATAATTATATGCTTATATAAGTATATACATTATATAATTGTATATTTATATATATATATATAATTCACTTCACTCGGCAAAAAGACAAAAGGAGAGAAGATGAACTTTGAAAGGTTTAATCAAGTAAAAATTCGGCCTGAAGCAGGCTATGCAAGTGGGCGACTAGGACCCGTCAATTCGAGTGCCGACAGGGGCAAAGTTTCAAGATCTGTATGACGCAGGATGTGTTCAGGTTGCTGAGGTGAGGAGACAGTCAGCGCTCACCCCCCCCCCCCAGGAAGAGGGTGAGAGGGTGGGGAAGCGAAGTGAACAGCCAGAGTCACCGAGGTGGACTGACTTGAGAAAGGGAAACAAAGAGCAAGGAAGACAGAAATAGACAGCCTCGTTCGCAAATTATGCATGTTAGCCTCGCCAACATGCTCAATTATAAATATAGATATATATAGATATATATAGATATATATGTGTATATACATAAATTGAGGCTACAGTTTGAAGAATAAAAAGACAAGTAAGTGGGTTCAGTCAATTATAATCTCTGGCAAGAGTACATGTACATGAAAAGATTTTGAGCGGCGAGTGAGGAGAAGCCTCTGCAGTGTAGTGTAGCGTATGCATATTCATGCTGACGTCAGCGCATTGGTAACCTAGCGACCATGCCGTAACTAAGGACGCTGTGGTTCTTTTCCGCCGACGCGGAACATTTGTTGTGCTAATATGTTGGGCCTGCACATTTCATTAGGAAATGATGAAGAAAAGTGCGCAGTTAGCATAGTGTTTACTACCCCGGATATGGCATGCGAATTAGCCTTGGTCGGTGGTGTTGCATGACGTCAGCACCGGAAGTAATATGGGAATTAGCGCGCTTGCCGGATATGATTATCCTGGGTTATAGTTTGTTTGAAATAAAGGGTTACCACATTCAATTAGACGATAGTGAGTCATTATTACTGGATTAAGAACAAATTAAGTAACGTATGGACATGTTTTGTTTTTGTTTTTTTGTTTTTTTCGTACATTAGTTGTTTAAGCAGGGAAAATTTCAATCGTGGACGATTGGTCTTCCTCATTCCACCTCTCCTCGCCCTATCCTAATAATGCTGTGCACCTGGCTAGGAAGTGACAAGTATCAATTTTTAAATC
Organism: Branchipolynoe longqiensis; assembly: GCA_030323885.1. Lineage (NCBI taxonomy): Eukaryota > Metazoa > Annelida > Polychaeta > Phyllodocida > Polynoidae > Branchipolynoe > Branchipolynoe longqiensis. The sequence goes on along the minus strand of CM059187.1, from coordinate 119,904,888 downwards.
ATTGCTTTGACTCGAACCCATGATCCCATGATCTACCAACACGGGAGACGGAGACTCTAACTCATTCGGCCACCCCGTCTGGTTATTGATGAGCTACATAATGATGTGAAGGAAACTTCACGATATAATTAGACGATGTGGTGACAATTGTTTCTGGGTTGGTAAACAATTAATTTAATATGTTGATTGGTAGTCATGATAGCAAGAGCTTAATTAAATCTGCGTAGTCCGGTGAAAGCATAACATTTTCTAAACCAAAACATTGATCTATATTTGATTCTATATATCTAATTTAGCTATATATGCACTCATTACGCTTTGGTTGTTTCATAGAAGAGAATGATGCTAAGTCAACTTAATACTTGTTACTGTTGAAGTCTACGAGGTAAGAGTTTTGACCAGCATGCCGAAATTAATGTTTCATATTTACACTTGAAATATCTCCTAAGTTAGCTATTTTAAATCCAAATTCCTTCAAAGTCGGGTAATGTAGATTATTGCGATCAATCTAATATATTTACCATTAAAATAATTTACACAAACTCAAAACAATTGGATTATGCAATAATTAAAGTTGCGTAGTCCGATGGTTTTGAGTTTCTGAACTTTTCTGAGATAAATACATTATGTTGATCGTTATTATGTATCTTACTTTAGCTTGAAGTAACTTTTATTTTAAGTAGCTAACTTTTGAGATATTTGAAGTGGAATCATGCAAAATTAATTTTGGCAAGCTTGTCAAAACTCTGACACCATAGGTTTCTGCAGTAACAGGCAATTGCCTCAGTATTCCCTTCTATGTGGTGACAAATGTTTAATAAGTGCACCAGTATCTAAGTTAGATATGTAGAATCAAATTTCGATAATTGTTTTGGGTTTGAAAATTTGATATTTTCATCGGACTATGCAGCCTTAATAACGGGCATATATGATGACTCTCCACTTGTGGACTGTGTTAACCTAGGTACCTCTCTACAGTCTCCCGCTACCTAAACGTGTTCAGGAGTATGTGGGTGGAGGCAGGTCATTGTGCAGTTCACGACGTGACTACCAACCTGACCTCCACACAATCAAGCACATCACATTGGCGTTAGAAGAACAACTCCCCAGTGCCGTAGCTAGCGGGGGAGGGGAGAGCGAGTGAAGTTTCCCCCCTACAAAATCCCAGTATGTAACCACACTGAAATGGCTGGAAATGGCATTTCAGAGCCTCTAGATTTCAAAGTTCCCTGAGGGGGGCCATACCCCAAGACCCCCTCCCCCAGCCGCCATAGTGTCTCTCGCCTTTGCCATTCGTCTGTTCCAAGAATTTATCTGCGCCCTCCCCCGGCCAAAAAACAAATATATATATAAGAAGATATATATATACATATATATGAGCCTATCTCAAAAGGTGATAACTCTTTTTTTTTTGTCCATTGTAACAATTGACACAAAACATCACAGAAATGGTTACACTGAAAACACAAGTACATTTGCTTCAAATAAATATGTATTCTATTGGGATTATGAAACACCATCTAAAAAACAGATCAGTTTATCATGAGCAAATGCATAAGCAGATGGTATGTTGATCGTTACAATGGACAAAGTTTTCTCCCATATTGTTTAGCACCTTTTGAGACAGTCTCATATATGCAAAAGAAGATATATATACCTTCTTTTCTTTTTCTTATTTTTAATTAGTAAAAAATTCTTTTCCAAAAGCCAAACAAATTCTAGCTACTAGATGTAAATTTGAGACTGCTGGGATCCTGATGTTGAAGAGATAAGAACAACATGTCAACAATAACTCCCTCCCCCCGTTAGTAGAAACCATGGTTCAGAAGCAAACCCGGATTTCTCCAAAGCCGCCTTGGTGGAACTTAGAAACGTGAGTGCGGTGTGTCTGTGTGTAGTGGTGAATCGGTTGCCTCTTTAAGAAGGGGGGGGGGGGGGGGGTCTCCTTTGGAGTGGGGTGGGGGGTGAGGTAAGAGCACATGAATGAGACATAGGGGGGGGGGGGGTAGTGCTGTATCAGAGCGAGGGCAGAGCCCTCTGGCGGCTCCTAAATTGATTGGTTATACTCCGGCAAACTGTCAGTCTCATGGTGTCGACCGTGAAATGAATGCCCTCACCCCCTCAGTCAGAGGGAGGGCTGGGTCAAATGCTTGGGCGGAAACAGGCATGACAATGGGATGGTAACGGCAGCGGGTGGTGGGTGTGTGTGGTGGTGGTGGTGGTGGTGGGGGTGGTGGGGGTGGTGGTGGTGGTGGTGGTGGTGGTGGTGGTGGTGGGGGGTGGGTGGGGGGTGGGTGTGTGTGTGTGTGGTGGGTGGGGGGTGGGTGGTGTGTGTGGGGGGGGGGGCCACTACCCATATTAAGGCTACCCGGGCGTGGATGACGAGGCTTTGGTTTGGGACAGCATGTTCATGGTGTTGGGTGGGATAATAGGTTTATTGTCTGATAGGGGCGCCGCCCAGTTGGCTACTGTTACCTAACAGTGTCCTCCTGAGGGGGAGGGGAGTGGTGTGTGTGTGTGGGGGGGGGGGGGGGTAGACAGGTTTGCAAGGTCCTGGTCAGTGTGCATATTAGCATATAATGTTTAGACTTTAGAGATTGGATAGGAGAAGGACATTTCATTTTCAGGTGGGCAGCATTACAATCGTGAGGAGCATTTTGGATATTAAAGGCAGATGAACTAATACAAAAAGACAATCCGAGAACAATAAGTTTCAAAATGACTACGTGAATTTTCTTATCGGAATATTGGTGAATATATCAAGTTGTAATGATCTTAAATCCTTGCTCACTAGTAAAATGGTTACCATTTCAAAATATATCTGTATTTATGCTATATATATTATATATTATACATTAAATATATAACATATAGTATATTATACATAATAAATACTATAAATATAATATGGAGTATATCTTGTACAGTATATTTAATATATTATATATATTGGTTCTATAACATATATAATATATATTATATATATTACATATAGTATCTATATACTATATTATATATACATTATTTATTATAATATGTTATATATCATTATAATATATATGTTTTATATATTAAATAGTGACAATTATGAATTGTGCATACTGCCTATATATACGAAATATTATATACAGTATATATTATGCAGCATACACTGTTGTATATTGCAGTATATGTAGGTGCGTTTTGACTTACAGTTGGGGGAGTAACATATTAATACTGGACATGCTACAGCAACGAAGCATTATCTTACTACTGCCTTGCTCAGAATATCCACAGTATCTGTGAACAGTTAGTCAAACTAGCCAATTGTCCTGTGATCAGTGAAACGGAGAGTGTTATAGATAAAAAGATAAATGTGGCATTCCATGTTGACTAAGTGACGGCACTCTCGTTCGGTTTGATATCTATCAGCTCATCCTTATCCGAAATGCGTGACGTCAGAAGACGGATATCAGATTTGAATAAAATGCTCTTCGTTGGAGAGATTTCAGACAGAAGCTGCCCGGCTGCTACCTGAACTGACGACCTCTCAATACTACTGCTGAACCCTGCGACACTTTGCCGTCCGCCCAAATACACCTACAGAACAGAGCCTTCAGATATATTTCATCATCACACCGCGACACTACAAGGTAAGGCTTATGCCAGGTACACACATAGCGTATAGGATTCGCGCACTAAAACTCCCGATCCGCTTAAAACTGAAATCGGGCCGATTCATTTTTCGAATCGGGAATCGCAATCGTAATCCTAGCGCACACCTACCGTTTTAGCCCTAAAAATCGGGAATCGCAATCGGTAGATGTGCTAGGGGAGTGCACACCTCACGATTTTGGGGCAGTTTTAGGTCGTATACGCTAGGTGGGTGCGGGAAAATGATCGTATACGCTAGGTGTGTACCGGGCATTACGCCACACTGTAGGATCCTACCCGTGCTTTGCTTTGGAAACGTTGTTAACAATGATGTGCGTATATAGTTTTTTAAATTATACTAACACATAGTTTTCAAAATGTTACTGGTGTATAGTTTTCAAACTTCACTGACACGTAGTTTTATATATGTTACTGATGCACAGTTTTTCTATTTAATGACATAGCTTTGCAGAATTTGCTGATATATATTTTTAAAATGTACTGACACATATCTTTCCTAATTTACTGGACACATCCATAGGTAGATTTTCTTCGTGAACTCATCTCCTGGCATAATTTGTGACTATATCTTGCGATAATTAGGCTCAGATTCATTTGCTTTTAGGTGTGTCAGTGGCCGCCATCTTAACCCATTATTGATCAATTAGTGCTAATCGTGGTTATAATAGCGGTAATAGCATGTTAGTTAGACATGTGGGTATTATTATATTTCTATATATTTATTCCACTTAATTATTTGCAAACGAGGATCCATTGCATTTGCTATAGATGAATTGAAAACTGATAATCATCCCTAGCAGTATATCTTTATATATATATTTCGCTTAATTATTTGTGGATGCCGATCCCTGACATTTTCTATACAGTCAACCTTAGCGGACACTCTATGAAAAAGCATGGCACGGGAAAACTTGAACCTAAGAACTAAATATCTAAATGATGCGCATAGCAGACGGCGGAATGCAGATCACTGATTACATCAAAGAGCTTTACACAACAATAGCCTCGGTACAAGTCCGATGGTAGCGGATGTGATCATGTAATCTGCCTCTTTGAGACGCGACCCTTGTAGGTCATGCCCATATCTTAAGCTTGACACGCATAGCCAGCAACGGGCTGACCTGTCAAAGTGGATGTTGGTTGGTTGGTTGTTGGAGTTTTACGTCCTGGCAACATCTAAGGTCATATCAGGCCGGGTACCGACTTGTGACAGTGCGAATGCATGGTGACTTTATAGTGATGCCCCACGTGTAAGACAATACCTCTGTCAGCACCATGACCTAATATCCCACTCGGTCACATTATCCTGACACTGAGCAGTCCTTGCCCTATCCTATTAATGCCAAGCGACAGGCTAGGAAGCGACCAGTGTCAGTTTTATTAGTCATTGGTTTGACTCGACCGGGAATTGAACTCCCTACCTTCCGCACGGGAGGCCTGCTCTCTACCAATTCGGCCACCGCGTTCGGTGTCAAAGTGGATGATTGGAGGTTAATATTCAAGCAGCCTAAGAGGTCATATCAGGATGAGAGACCCGAGTTGTGATAGGGCGCACTGGTGGTGACCTAAATGGGGCTGCCATGTGAGACAGCAGGTGGCTGGATGCACTCCAGGCACTAGTTCTGAAAAACAATACCTTTCTTTGATCTCTGTAGTTGTGTTTGATCTCTGCAGGGGAGGGGTCCATCTGACTAAATTGCATCAATTCCCCATAAAAGCCTGGCTCCAGCCAATGTCGTATGAGGTAACCTGGTATCCGCAACCCAAAATACATTAAACTTATTCTGAGTTAATATACCGACTAGTACTATGATATAGTATCCTACTCAGAAAAATGTTCTTAATTGACACACAGCCAACCAGTCGTTGCGCTATCCTATTAATGCCTGCCAACTGAGGTTGTGATAGGTATCTAGTTTTTTGTTTGTTTTAACTCTCTCTGTTTCACTCTCAACCTGAGATTGGGAATCGTGACATTACTACTGACAATTAAAGTGGAAGTAATATGACCGACACAGCTTAACTTATTTACAGTTCTGATCATCGAATATGTGTATTTGTGGTTGTTAGATCTTGAAACTCCTATTCCCTTGAAGTTATGCAGAGTCTAATTATGGCTGAGGAGCTCTATGGTCAAGATGTGACTATTATGTCGGAGAGATAGATGTAGGCCAGCGAATGCTCATTCACTATGTTCCCAGTCAGTATGTCACATATGCAGTGTGCAAGGCCATACGGTCCCTGGGTCCAACCTATGGGAACAGCCAATAAGCAAAACACAGGTTCATTGACTGTGTGGCACATGGCAAGAGCACAAGGTCACAAGCGAACGCAAAACAAGGGAACACGCCGCAATGGAACAGTATATGGATACACGGCCTAATGTTCCTCCTGGGTTATCTGAGCACGGTGCTAAATGACAATCCGCTCTTTGCAGATGATGCAGGCAACACGTCGGTGCTTGGTAGAGGTCAGCCGGCCTCTGGTCCGCTTCCGGCCGGCAGCGGTGGCAGCTGTTCAGCAGCATGCAGCAATCCACCAGTCAACAAACAAGGGCGCTCTCCCCAAACAGAAGCTGACAAAACCCAAGTCCAGCAAGCCACGGTTCCTGCTTCCCCAGGGCACCACCCTGCCTCACACCATAGAGATGAAAGGTACGCTTGTTGTTGTTTTACGACCTAGCAACATTTAAGGTCATATCAGGACCCCAGTCAAGCAGTTTCCTCTAAATGTGAACACACTGAAAACTCGGAGGTAATACACCAGGTCTGCACACCTGGGCAGATATTTACCCACCCACCTGCTTCATAAAAAAGAAAAGATTTAATTATATATATACATATATATATGATGTATAAGCATTATACGAGTATAAAGGCACTAAAGGTATTATATGTTTATTTACTACCTTATTACTGATGGGGTGGCTTACTTGATGTATGCCCCCCCCCCCTCCAACCCCGTGACCGGTGGTGCCGCCACCGGCAAGCTTCTGTCCTGGACATTACACTGTCACTTGCGCCCGAGATATATATATGTATTATATATATAATAACATGTCACTTTAATTGTGCACCAAGTCATAGCGTTTATTATGTGAATAGATCTATGCATTATTCTTTCTTTTGGTTTTAATTGCCTTGCTTTATTTTCTAACGAAGGTTTACATCTGCGAATTGAGAACATCACCGCCGAGCGGATGGAAGAGGCGTGGAACCTTGTAAACAACGCCATAGGGCTTGGTGAGGGGTACGTATAGGCTATTTATTACATGATGCATAATCTATTATATCCGAGTATAAATAGAGCACGTCCCATTATTGGCTGTATTCAAGTCCAACTACTAAGTGTGCCTGACTCTGAATATGTGTAAGCCTACTGGTGGCGCCCTCATGAGTTTCCCCTTGGTAACTGCAAACCTAGATTATGTTATATATATGTATATATATATACATGACGATGGTATATATTATCTTGTAACATATATATATATATATCTCATATATATTTGACGCAGATCTATACACACATAAATATATATATATATATATATATATATATATATATATATTGCTAGCGGCCAAAGATTATGCATGCAATCAATGCTAAAAAGGCATATATAAATATCTATAGTTGATGGCTTCATTCCATTTAAGCATCATAACGGACCGTTATTTTGTGAAATTCTTATTTTATATCTCGAAATCCATTAATTTGTTATCGTATTTAGTAAATATCATAGCGTAGAGTTGATAATGTAAAAGTTGTAGATGACATAATATATAGAAATATATAGAAATATGTATGTACATGTACATATGTGTGTATTATGGATATATGTTTGTAGAGTATGAAAATATATGTGTGTATGCACAAGGCACAATATAATATGATTCCTAATAACACTTCTGCCCAGTACTCAGTTTAATCATTACTATCGCTCTCTAGCTCATATAATAACCCTCATTCTCTTACTATCTCCAGATACAGTCGAGATGAGCTGGAACCATTCGACGTCTTCTGCGTTAACTCACAGAAAATGAACAACTATTTTGAGATAATCCACGAAGAGGACAACAAACTTCTAGCCGTCATTATTCTGACTAACAGTCCACTTGCTCGCAGTGAAAAGAGTGTGCATTTCGGAGGTGTGATTGCTGTCAATCCAGAGTATAGAAGTCAAGGTAGGAACTCTCTGTGGATAGCTATTGTATGTTATTGATTAAAGCTCCATAAGCCGATGAAAGTTTCAAATTTTTCAAACGCAAACACTTCCCTGGATTTGATCCGGTGTTGCAGTTTCCGCAGTACACCAGTTTGCGATGGACACAAACATTCAAATGCATTGTCAATGGCCGTGAGCAAATCTTCATACCGAAAAAGTCAAATATCTCTCAAATTACATCACCTAGAAACAAACCGCTTGGCACACATACAGAAAACATATTCAACAAACAGATTATATTAAATTTATAAGATTAGGGTTCTTGATTTCTATTAATTTTGAATAAAACTAATGTTTTGCACTGCGCGTACCGTCAAACTCAAGGCATTGTCAATGGTCATGAGCAATCTTCATACAGAAAATACAGAAAAGGTGAAATATCTCTAAAACCACACCACCTAGAAACTTATGAAAATGAACCTAGTATATTTATCTAAGAAGAAATATGGCAGAAACTGAAAACCATAGGAGTATGCAACTTTAACTGCGAAATATGGCCTTACTGGTCAATTCCTACATTGTAATGTTATAAGAAATAGGCAATCATATATATGAGTAATAATAACCAACTCTTCATATTATCACCTATTATGCTTGTTTTGACATGGGCTAGTTTCGGTGGAGATTTATTTTAATATTATTGGGATATCAAAAAAAGACAAGATGATATTTGATTGGTTGAGAACAATGACTCTGGCTGGCCAAACAAGATCAGCCCACCATTTTCTATTTATTTGATCAAAATGTCATGGCGATGTGGCCAATAGTCAGTGTCGCATTCACACATAAGTTGCTCGCAGGGGAGGGGGTGCCTGCATGTGAGCAAACCAAATGTTCCCAGGCTGCTCAACCAAATGTGAGCTGCATACCGAAGGCAACTAACATGTTAGTTCGATAAATAACATTCATATCATCTGTTGTATTATATTCCACATAAATAATAAACAGCTGAATTGGATCTTGGTGGATGGTGGTATCATCTGTTAAATTATATTCCATTTAAATAATAGGCAGGTGAATTTAATCTTGGTGGATGGTGGTATCATCTGTTGTATTATATATTATATTCCTTATAAATAATAAACAGGTGAATTGAATCTTGATGGATGGTGGGAAGCTTATCATCTGTTACATTATATTCCACATAAATAATAGACAGGTGAATTGAATCTTTGTGGTTTTCCATTAAACAGGCCTGGGCAGTTCGGTCGTCTACCAAACCTACGTTGATCTGGGCCGGACGATCCTGGGTCACTTCGGGGTGGGCCAGGGCCGGACCGTGGTGGGCAAGAGCATTAACGCGCTTATCGGCACCGGAAGCACCTTCCACGGGATGATCCCAGAATGCTCCTTTCTGGAAGGCAAGGGGCGCATCATGGACCTGACCATCACCAGCATCGACCCCCGGCACATCAGCAAGGGACTCCGGAAGGCGGTGAGTAGTGTGTAGTGTGTCTGGGGGGGGGGGGCACCTTGAACCGTGGAGTTCCTTGACCCAGGGGTTCTGCAGGCTGTAGTTTTGGACATGTAAACTATGTGGCAGCATAAAAGGGTCCCCTGATTGGTCCAAGGAGAACCGAAACATGAGTAGCCATATTGGAAAGGGAATCACCAACTCACACAGACTAATCGGGTTTTACACCCATAAAGTAAATATAGAGAGGTGAGTGACTTTTCTTTTGAGTCCCATTCAATACTATTCAGCACATAGCATTTGGCCTATATGTTAGACGGGTTTTACTTTTATCTTTTTTTTCTGGCCTCTGAGGTATATGAAAGCGCTGTGTTGTTTTAATAACTCTGTCACGCTGTACCGGGAATTTCTCAATTTGACGCTCTGCCGAATTCCCGATATGGCAGGAATAGGTTGGTTGTTGGGGCTTTACGTCCTGGCAACATCTAAGTTCATATCAGGACGGGTATCGATTTGTGTCAAATTCAGTGCTGTGGTAACACGTGGGAACAACATTCCTTTACTTTGTTTGGGAGGGGGAGCAGCGTTCCCTCACTATTTAAAATAAATCAAAAGCTGCGTTCCCTCATTTCTTCTTTTTAGCACTACGCCACTGGCTACGCCTGTATCAGAATGTTTACACCACCTTGTATTACTTGGTAGTCACCAATCAGTTCACTGAAGCGTCTCAATGTTGATTAATTAAAGCTGCATAGTCCAATGAAGCATCAAATTTTCAAAACAAAAATTAAAATTATCAGGATTTGATTGTACATATCTAACTGAGATACTGATGCAATTATTACGCATTCGATGTCACATAGAAGGGGATATCGAATCAAATTAATATAACCTGTTACTGCAGAAGCCCATGATGTCAGAGTTGTGGCAAGCTTGTCAAAACTAAGTGTACAGGTTTACACTTCAAATATCTCAAAAGTTAGCCCATTTAAAATCAAAGTTAAGGTAGATACTAACAATTTATTTATCTCAGAAAAATGACAGAAACTCAAAACCATCGGACTATGCAACTTTAATGTCAGTGTCCAGACGATAATCCTTGTTTTATACGTTTATATTGGCAGTGCATGTACCATCATTTCAGTAGTGACATTGTCGGTGTCTCTTCTACTCAACAGCCTGTGCCCGTCCTTCATCCGCTGATCGTGTCCGAGCTGGTTCCCGAGTGGCTGCAGTCACGCACCCCGCCCCTGCGCACCCTACCGGATCTCCCCGTCAACGACCACACTCTGCGCGTGGAACACGCCTCCCCCGCCGACGTCTGGAGAGTTGAAGAGTTGATCCGACAGGCTGCAGAGCGGGGCGACGGCTTCGGCATCGACGAGTTCACCAAGGAGGGCCACTTCAACAGGAAGCTGATGTTCGAGAGTCACGTGGTCGTGGCCAAGACAGCCGATGACGTCATCGTGGCGGCGTCCGTGTTCGGCCCGTCGAAGCTGTGCAGAGCGTACAACCCGGGTCAGATGGGTGGCTACGTGCTGGTGAACCCGGAGTTCAGGAGGAAGGGCGTCGGGAGAGCCTTCGTCATGCACCTCATGAGCATTGCCAAGGAGGTAGGCGCCAAGGCCATCCTCACCGAGGCCTACACCACCGACCAGGTAGCCCAGCAGTTCCTCAACAACCTGGAGTTTGTTGTAACTGGCACCCTCCCACACGCCGGGTACCTGGTCAACAAAGGCTACACCCACGCCTACATGTATTGGCGGTCTCTAGACTAGCAACTAACTGGTCCATACGTCACTTCCGGTTCTTAGCAAAGCTAGTTCATATATATCATTTTCATGTCAATATTACATTGTCTGGGCAATAAATAAGGTGTGATCCTTCTATATATATAAATATATAATATACATATATTATGAATGACCCTTTTATATATAATATATTATATATAGTATACGTGGTATATATTATATATTAGATATATTATATATTAGATATAAATTATGCACATATTATGTATATTATAAATTATATATGTGGGTATAGATATTAGATATCATACAGGATCAGACTTTGTATAATATATATAATTTATATAATCGGTTTTAAATTGATGTGATATAGATATGTCTTCAGTTATTTAATTAATGACATACTGCGGTTTCAATGTTTAACATCCCAGATCATTTATCATATTATTATCTTATGTATTCATCATCATTCACTTGTACAGTTTGTAGACACTTTGTAAATATATACTGCAATGATATTAAAAGTTGTATATATGTGAGCAGTTTCATACAAATAAACCGTGTGTGCTATCACACTTAAAATATGAATAAAAATGCTTGGTCCTATTTGTTGACACAGAATGATTCTTCCATCGATGTTAAAGACCTGTTTGTTGTTTGTACAAAATACTCTAAAGTCACAGAATACATTGGAGGACTTGGTGGATTTGGGGACATGCGATATATACCATAGTATATAGAGTATGTACACTCTAAAGTATATATATATATGTATATATGGTCTATAATGTATATATATGAGCCTGTCTCAAAAGGTGATAACTCTTCTTCTTTGTTGTCCATTGTAACGATTGACACAAAACAGCACAGAAACGGTTACACTGAAAACACAAGGACATTTGCTTCAAATCACTATGTATTCTATTGGGATTATGAAACACCGTGTAAAAAACAAATCAGTTTATCCTGAGCAAATGCATAAGCAGAAGTATGTTGATCGTTACAATGGACAATGTTTTGTCCCTTATTGCTTAGCACCTTTTGAGACAGTCTCATATATGCTACATACAACGCTGTGATGCCTGACATTTCCTGAAGATTCGGCACTACTACACCAGGAATTAATTCATGACCGTACAGTATATTACCCCCTCTTTGAAATATATAAATTAGTTTTGATGGGTTCTTTTTCGTTTATGGAGATTTTTTTCAGATGAACAATTTTTTTTCTCAGCACCATAGCACTCCCTGGTCTTCAGGCTGTAGCTTGGTAATTATTTACAACAAAACTTTCTTTATACTTTGACCGGTAATAATAACGCCCACGGTGCAAAAGCTACCAACATTGTCATATCGTCATCTCAAGGGGGATATAATAGAGATTTTAAAGATTATTACTGGAGTCTATGACAGGGACGTCACAACGGGTTTGTTCAACCTCAGAATAGACAGCAACACCAGAGGCCAGCAGCATACACTCTTCAAAGAGAGGCCCTGACAGGAAACACTCATTTTTCTTTCTAGTGACAGATCCATAGAACAGTCTTGCAGACTAAGGGGTTGAAACACCAACAGTAGAAGCATTTGGGAGAAGGCTGGATAATTATTGGAGAGGACACTCACAATTATATGACTTCAGGGCTCTGTCCACCACCACTCATATATATGTGCGAACAGAATAGTTCTCAGTAGAGCCTAGATCAACCAGAAGAGGATATGTAAGTTAATCTGTAAATTAATAAGGATTTCAAAGTATAAGGAATATAGGTGATATAAAGGTGGGGCGGTATGTGACCTAGCAACCCCCAGGCGACTAGTAAATTGCCACACGTGGTGTTGGCATATCACCTAGAGATAGCATCGTGTCACCAAGCAAGATGCAGTGTGACATATATAAGCAGCCGGGACTATTATGCTGGCACTGCATTCATAGAATTTCAGTTTTTTAACCTGAAAACATACTACGATCTTTAGTAAGCCTACATTCAGTCTTATGGTTAATTATAATTGTTTTCTATGTGCATGAAAGGGTATAAAACGAAACCGTTGTATAATATATTAGAACAAAAGCTTAAAGACTATTGTTTTATATATGTTTAGCCACTGTGCATAGCAACAGTAAATAACAAATGTAAATAAGAAACCAATGTATGGAAAGAACGGTTAATAATATACCTACTAAGTATGTTGAATATGCATACAATGTAGATTGAATATCTCTATATGAATATGATGTACGGGCACAGATAGTCGACCAAGGAATATAATATAACCCACTCGCCACACATAGTCTAGGGGTCTGCCATATATTAACTGTTACTTCCTTATGATTATGAATATACACTGATGTCACTGATTACATATATTCTCTCTGCTATGTGAGCTGTACCTAGTATATTTTGAAGTGAGGCAAGAGGCAGACGGTGCCGGTACCGAGGCAGGGAGCGGAGAGAATGCCCAGACCAGGGTTCTGCTCAGAGTCATGGTGGTGGGTAGAGGGGGGGGGGGGCCCAGAAGGGGCCCCGAAACATTATGGTATATTCTTTATTTATATTCACATAATCACTTAGATAGCACATATAGAAAAGATCCTCCGGTGCGACTGACACTTGTCGACACCCATTGGAGGAGAGGTGGGCCACAGGTGGCGCCACCTGTCAAGTGCGGAGTCTTACGGAGTATAACAATGGTAATAACGATAGTATATAGTAATTAATATATGTAATGGAAACAATTCCTGTCGTATTTTTATACTCGCATAATACATTATACGTCACATATATATCACAGTATTTGCAAGTTACAACTCGTCGGGGAGTTATGAGCACATTTTCTGGTTGTAGATTAGGATATGCTAATCTACGTGGGCTATGTAGTAGTAGAACATGGATATAAGGTAGTGCCTAGATTAATATGGATGTCAGTACTTACAAATCATTCGCTTCTCAATATTTGGGCTTCGGATTAGACATTGAGCTGATAAAAAGAGAAAGAAAGGAGGACATGAAGGAAGAATAGACTAAATTAAATAGGTGTGTTAGGTCGACGACTGTTGCTGGGAAGTCATTGTGATTAATCACTAAATGTGTAGCAAAAGTCACTGGTGCACTCTATGTGCTATGTTGCTATGATGCAGTGGTGTAGTGCCAAAGAAGCGTGAGGGTGCACAGGTTTGGTTTTATTTGAAATAGTGAGTAAACACCGTCCCCCATCCCAACCAAAGTAAGGGTATGGCGTTCCCCCTCCCAACCAAAGAAATGGAATGCCGTTACCCCTCCCAACCAAAGAAATGGAATGCCGTTCCCCCTCCCAACCAAAGAAATGGAATGCCGTTTCCACCCATTCCTACAGCACTACACCATTGTGTATGTGTTTTGTTTGCTTGTCTGTTGTTTTACGTCCTAGAACCATTTACAGTCATATCAGGATGGGTACCGACTTCTGACAGTGCGCACTCATGACGAATTAATAGTGCTGTCCCACTGGGAAAACAGGCTGCCAGCACCATGACCTCATATCCCACTCAGTCACATTATCCTGACACTAGCCAACCAGTCCTTGCCCTATCCTAATAATGCTGAGTGTCAGGCTAGGAAGCGACAAACATAAATCTTTAAGTCATTGGTTTGACTCAACCAGGATTCGAACCCACGAACTCATGGGTTCGGAGCTCCCGATCTCCGTGTGTGTGTGTATATATAGTACGTATAATTTATTATGCATGTATAAATAGGCGGAGTATTTTATTATTATTATTTATTCCATCATGTTACTTCGATATATTATTATTGTCCAATCAGTGACTTGCCCTGATTTGCCCCGGTTGCCTACTACTAGCGCCACCACCGTGCGCTTTTCTCACCAATCCGCCTGGGCAAGTCACTTCCACACTGGATTTCAAACTTATATATATATATGTATATATATATATGTATATATATGTATATATATATATGTATATGTATATATATGTATATATATATGTGTATATATATATATGTATATATATATATATGGCAATAAGACCTCGTTGTCGCAAGTAATAAGTCAGCAGTGACCCCCCAAGCCTGCAGTCATATCTTTAGATTTCGTTAGGCACCAGAAGTCTGCATTAAAATTCTACTTCCGGTCACCTGACCTCCAACCCACTATGTATATATATAATATATCCATGTTTGACTATTTGCTGTTGTTTTGTTGTTTTGTTGTTTTGTTGTTTGTTATTTCTTTTATTTCGGTTTGTTGTTTTGCTTGATGTGTTATTGTTGTTTTGTGTGGGTTTTGTGGTTTGCTTGTTGTTTTTTTGTGGTTTGGGGTTTTGTTGTTTTTTTGTTGGTGGTGGTGGTTTTTGTGGGATGGGGGTGGGGAGGATTCAACCGTACTACTACTTAAAAGACTGGTATATAGAACTGCTGCCATCCTAATATGTTGCGAATATGTCCGACGTTAAGGGTAGTGCTTGTGAGCCTTAGCTTAGACAGAGACATTTAATCCTGGGCGCACCGATCGATCAAGTTGAGTATCCAGTTGTCACACACAGTACATGCATGCAACAAATCAATATGTCTCCCTAAAGGAGCAACCACGACTACTCCACATAGTACACCACCCGTTCCAAGCCCAACCACAGGTACTGATCCTACTAGCTGTACCGTAGTACTAGTAGTACCGGTGTTCAGCGGACAACTTTGCATCCACACCAGGCTTGTCTTGACATAGCATGTGTCCTAATATCAGAGGAACAATCAAATGAAACAAAGCAAAATCAATTTGTACACTGCAAGGATTTGTCTGCACATGGCAGGGGTTCGCCGGCCACCAGATATTGGAGAAGAAATGTATAGAACTCTAAATAATATATATATATAATATAAATAACATATATATTGTACGTATATGTATGTTATCATTACTGTCTTCCTTGTCTGCGCAGAATTACATATATATATATATATACATATATATATATATATATTACACGCACACACGAGTAGTATATTTCTTCTGGGAATGAAACTAAAGACCTACAACAGATTTGTTACTTGTTGCTACATTGCCTGGCACTCAGCATTCCAAGGATAGGACAAGAACTGTCAGGTTCATGTGACTGAGTGTGATATTAGGCCATGGTGTCATGGTCTCTCAGAGGGGCAGCATTATAAAACTCGCCATAAGTGTGCACTGCTACGAGTCGTACACATCATGATATGACCGAAGATGTTGCTGAGACATAAAATTCCAACAGACAAAGCATTACGACAGAATTGCGAGCATCACTGTGACTGCGGACTGGAGCCTGTGATGGATCTAGCTGGCTAGGCGGATTGATTTCTACTGGAGAATCGTTAATGCTTGGCCAAAGCTGGTCTCAAGACAACTATCCTCCCACCAGAGGGCCCACACATTATCTCATGGCAGATAGGATTTGCCCAATGGTCTCTTTCACGATAAGACAGTTCGTCCCATACCACACAAGTATGCGCTATGAACAGAAACTTGTTTTATATCAATTTTTATCAAGGCTACTTACAATAAACAGCGTCCTATGTTCGAATGTCAGAAAGTACAGTGAGGCCCTGTTATAACGCACCCAGATTTAACGCGAATTCGGATGCAACCCGATGATTCATTGGACCCAGAATTCTTTAAATTAAAGGTTTGTTTGTTGTTGTTTTATGTCCTAGCAACATCTAAGGTCATATCAGGACGGTCACCGACTTGTGAGAGTGCGCACTCATGGCGACTTCATAGTGCTGTCCCACTGTGAAACCAGGCCACTGGCACCATGACATGGTATCCCACTCAGTCACATTATCCTGACACTGAGCACACCAGTCATTGGCCTGTCCTAATAATGCCGAGTGCCTGGCTAGGAAGCGACAAGTATCAAGTTTTAAGTCATTGGTTTGACTCGACCAGGGTTCGAACCCACGACCCCACGATCTACCAGCACGGGAGACGGACGCTCTAACTCATTCGGATATCCCGTCTGGTCCTTAAATCAAAGGTAATTCAGTAAAGTGAAGCCCAATTTGCTGCTATCCCGATTTTTTTTTAGCGATCGAGCTCTAGGACTAAATCCCCAAATTAGGAAGCAAGGAAAGGATCTTATTAAATTACTTCAGCTTTCAACCATTTAGCCACTTAACTAGTAGAAGCTGAAATTTCAATATATTTGAACATATATATATATGATCAGATGGCAAAATGCCAAATATCTTACTGGACAAGTCTAATATCAGCGTCATTAGTTTGCAAGGCACATTGATGGATGCCACCTTGCGGGCTAGTTTGTCAGAACCATTTGGATATTTATTAAACAAAGGGTACCAGCTTGTTAATGGATTCCAGTGTCAGTAGCTTCAAAATGTCCCCTTTACTTGCAAAAGAATGTGGGATCTCGGAATCTAAGGTGGGGGGAGGGGGGGGGGAGGGTCATGAAAGGGTTATTTACCAGCATAGCCATTAGAAATGGTGCTACAAAGTTGTAGCACTATCATTGTCTCTACTTGTGCAATTAAAATTAGTGCATAACTAGGGGGAAGTTATTGCCCATGGTTGCTTATACCTCACATCAATTAGTACAAATTTAATGGCGTATATTCATATGAAGTGGCACATGGCTCTGTGGATTTGGATATGTGTATGTAGGCCTATGTATGCATGTATCAATTAATCAATAGGATACAGCTATAATAGGCCTTGGACCTGTTAGCCGCTCTTGATTAATAGAAATCGAAACAGTTCTTCAGATGTGGTGGATTGTAGCAACTGTCACAGGCTCCAAGATGTACATGAAGCTTGACCAGTATGCATCCAGTCGGAACTTGAAACAGTTAACCACCGTCTCTGCTGCTATGACACTCTCCGGCAAGTAATTCCACAGGTCAACCGCCCTAAAGCCGAAAAAGTTGTGTCGTCTTCAGTACCTCTTCATTAGCTTCAGGGAGTCTATGTATGTATGTATGTATGTATATATGTATGTATATATGTATGTATGTATGTATGTATGTATATGTAGTGTGTATGGGTGTGCATGTGTGTGCATGTCTGTATACATGTATGTGTATGTAGTATACATGTATGTGTGTATGTGTATGAATGCATGAGTCAATGTGTGTACATGTGTGCATGTATGTATGTGTGTATGTATGTGTGTATGTGCGTGTATGTATGTGTGTATCTCTGTATGTATGTAGGCTTATGTATGTATGCACAGATGGATGGATGTATGCATACATGGTTGCATATATGTGTGTATGTGGTCATGTGTGCTTGTGAATATGTATGTTGTGTCGTCTAGTGGTATTGTCAGTGTTGATATAACTATAATGTCAATATTTTGTTAAGACAGGCAAACTTAATGACTGAGCAATCTTCATACAGAAATTGTGAAATATCTCTAAAACTCCACCACTTAGAAACAAACCGCTTGGCACACATATAGAAAACATATTCAATGAAAAGATTATATTAAATTTATAAGGTTAGGGTTCTGCATTTCTAGTAATTTTGAATAAAATTGACATGTTGCCATGCGCGTATCGGCAAACTCAATGCATTATCAATGGCCGTGAGCAATCTTCATACAGAAAATGTGAAATATCTCTCAAACTACACCATTTAGAAACAAACCGCTTGACACACATACAGAAACCATATCCAACGAAAAGATTATATTAAATTTATATGGTTATGGTTCTGCATTTCTATTAATTTTGAATAAAATCGGCGTGTTGCACTGCGCGTATCGACAAACTCAATGGCAGTGTGCTTCGTTCTGCAGCCAAGGTGCGCGCGCATACACGATGTGTATAAACATTGAAAGGGGTCTATAAGGAATGCATGATAAAATCAGGTGAGCAGATCCAACCACAGCGAGCCTGCACCATGAAAAACATCTGGTCGGGCTTTAACTTAATACCGTGCAAGGGAATCCGCCAGTTCATGTGACCCACAAAAAGATGCCATCTTATTTGAATGTTCCTTTTTTTGTTGTTCTCCGCTTTTCTTTAAACTATTATTTTACAAATGACATTTTGAACAAGGCGGCAAAATTAGAGCGTGATTGATTCTCCTTCGTTGCAATTTTGTCCGTGTATTTGTTATTTTGTTGTTGTTTTTTTGGTGTTGTTTTTATACCCCTCTGGTGTTGTTTTCAGCGCCCTCTGAAAAAAACTCTTTTTGACATTTTTATTTGAACAGCAGACGAGACTCACAGGTTAGGGGAGGTGCAAAGCATGTGCTTCGGTAAAAATCAAGAATCAATATTTCTGTCCATGCTCAAATAACAAACATCCCAGTTCTGCGGGTTAGGATTTTACTATCCCCGGTTTTGCTGATGAGAAAGAAAAACAACATCCCAAATCTTCGCAGTACAGTTGCAGCTGTTTCCTAATGTAATTATGTAAACGAATCAAATAATGAGTAATATGTCTACTTTTATTTGGAATATCGCCGAATTATGGGATTTATTCCAATCAAATTAAAGCGGTTGGTTAAAACACCGATTCAAGACTTGCATGGCTCGGCTTACTGGCACGTTACGGTTGTGTGAATAAACCATAGTATTGTGCTATGTGCTTGTAGTAGACTTTCACACTAAAAGAGACGCTTTATTGGTGGTGGGTTGGGGGGGGGGGGGGTCACATCACAACATAAATTCTAGTTATTTTACAACTTGTAACGGTACTCAATGAAGGTGGGTTTACAGTGTCATTCCATTGGAATGTCGTCCCACTACCACATTGACATTTCACGAAGCAGTGTTTGCTATGTCCTAGCAAAAGGCCTACCCAATACCAGGCAAAGGTAACCCTTGTTGTGTTTTATTCCAAAGGTCTTGCTTGCGATGATTTACCAGACGGGAGTAGGCGTTCTATCCAATCGTCGGCATCCCGGTGTTGCGGATTCCGAGGGACACCAGTTTCACAGGGACACTTCCATTCAAATGCATTGTTAACGGCCGTGAGCAAATCTTCATACAGAAAAAGTCAAATATCTCCCAAATTACACCATCTAGAAATAAATCGCTTGGTACACATATAGAAAACATCTTTACCAAAAACATTATATTAAATTTATAAGGTTAGGGTTCTTGAATTCTATTAATTTTGAATAAAACTAACGTTTTGCACTGCGCATACCGTCAAACTCAAGGCATTGTCAATGGCCGTGAGCAGTCTTCATACAGACAATACAGAAAAAGTGAAATATCTCTAAAATGACACCAGCTACAAACAAATCGCTTGGTACACATATAGAAAACATGTTTAGCAAAAACATTATATTAAATTTATAAGGTTAGTGACGATGCTGTTCGAGTTTGACGCATGTGCAGGAGCGATGTGTCCCTGTGAAACTGGTGTCCCTCGGAATCCGCAACACCGCCCTGTAATGTAAGACGAGACATTGTTATAACTAAGTCCAAGTCGATATCTTTCTGGATCGTAAATCGAAATCAACGATCAATCACCGAAATTGTGTGGGAAAGTGCATTTAGCATTATTTTTTATGCGATAGAATACTTGACATGTGAATGACCCAGTAGAACATAACACCTGCAGTAAAAGATGCACCGTGAAGTGCATTTTGACGGCACCCAACTTGACCATAAACATAAATTTGTTTCGTGGTGTGAGCCTCTTCAGCACATGTATATATCTTTATAAGGCTAGACTGTAGACGCCATCTCCCCTCCCCCAACCCAACTCAATCCTCCCTACTTCTAGCTGAGATTTTCGCGATAATAGATCGCCTGTAGCAAAGTCAATGTGCTTAATATTATATAGTATAGTTATATGAATCTTACCTGGGTGTGGAGGGGAAGTCTCGGAATCGTTCGGGGTTACCAATGGGGTCAAGCAAGGTTGTGTACTGGCCCCCAGTCTTCTCCATCTTCCTATCAGCAATGCTCGATGAGGCTTTCCGAGACATGGGGGATGGCATCTATATACAGTCCAGACAGAGCGCTGACCTATTCAATGTCGCACACATCAGAGCGAAGACCAACACTACTCGGATACTGGTGAGAAAGCTACTATTCGCAGATGACAGTGCACTGGTTACCCACTCTGCTGAAGAGATCCAGAAAATAGTGGACGCTTTCTCCGATGCATCAAAGAAGTTTGGCCTGAAGATTAACATCAAGAAGACGGAGGTGCTGTACCAACCCAACTCTACAAGAACCCGAGAGGAGGAGATCATGGTTGACGGAAACAAGCTGAACTCTGTTCCGGAATTCACCTACCTCGGAAGCACTATATCAAGTGATGGACGCATTGATGCTGAAATACAGAGGAGGATGGCCAAGGCTAGCGCATCTTTCGGCCGACTACGTCAGAGACTCTGGAACAACCACCATGTGTCCATTCGGGTCAAAGGCAAGATCTACCGTGTAATCGTGCTATCCACCCTACTATACGGAGCCGAGGCCTGGACAGTGTACAGATGACAGGTGAAAAAGCTGCATGCCTTCATGATGCGACATCTGCGTTCAATCATGAGGCTAACCTGGAAGGACAAAATGATAAATAAGGAAATACTCGAATGGACGGGGCTGCCCTCTATGGAAGATCTTCTCATCAAAAAGAATCTCCGGTGGACTGGACACCTCATGAGGATGTCATCAGACAGGCTACCAAAGCAGATCCTATGTTCTCAACTGTCTTCTGGTTACAGAAAGAGAGGGGGCCCTGGTCTCCGGTTCAAGGATACCATCAAGAGAAACCTGAAGCTGAGAGACATTAAGACTGACTCATGGATGCAACTCTCACAGCAGAGAGCTAAATGGAGAGCGGCAGTCAAGTAATAAAAGCAGTCTTTGTCGCATCGCAACCGACAGCATGATGATCATGATGACCTGGGTACAGATGATGGATAACTGTTGTTTTCCCGAGGTACTAGCCTCGGATAGTCATGGGTCAGGGAGAAGGAAGCACATCCAGGTCCAGCAATCTTTTACATACTTTTTAGGATAAAAAATGATTTCACTCTATATGGATACTTATTGTGTTTTTGATTTGGTTCTAGCGAAACATGATAGTCATGGTAGGGTAGGGTGGGTAGGGTGGGTAGTGTGGGTAGGGTGGGGGGCCCTGACCCATGCGATGGCTATCAGAGCCGAGAGTGCCCCTTTGTGTACCGTATGGAGCGCCGCCTGAAACTTCTTCCGCTCTTCGCTGAGTTCCACCTCAGGATCCATCTCTTTGATGGCAGATTCCGGGATCCCTTTGATTCCCGTAAACTTCTCGGCCATCTTAATAAGGACCTCCGCTGGCTTGAAGGTACTAAAATGCCATTGGATGGTTTTTCTCATGAGCATCGTGATGTGAATCTTTTTGTGCCTCTGCACTTTGCACTTTTTAGTTTCCTTCCCACACGATTTTGCGTATTTGCCCATGTGCTTCGTATCCGAGTCAGAACTTGTGGTCGAAGAGTCTGACGAAGAGTCTGAGGAGGAAGATTTGGGTTTCCTCCTCTTCTTGGTCTTCTTACTTTTCTTCATGTGGGGCTTCTTTTTTCGGGCCCTCGTGTACTCATCTCCTTCGGAAGAATGGTCTCTTTTCTTGTGTTTGCGCTTCCATGCCGACCACAAACACCTCATCTGACTGGTCATCAGTTGAGGCCTGATCCTCAGATAGATCCTCCCATTCAGACTCATCTGAGTGAAGTGGAACCTTTGTTCGCTTTTTCTAAGAGGAAGCTGCTCTCAATGGTAACATTTCCTCCATCTTCTGTTGCACTAGCCTGCTCGTCTATGTCAGCTGGGCCATGGCTGGTCTCGTACCCCCCCCCCCTCCTCAGAATCTCTCTGTTCTGGCGATGGCAAATACAATCAAAACTAAGCTGTAAAACAGTAATAACTTATCGACAAGTTTCAAAAAACTTTGTATGTGAATGCTAACATGAACTGAACCAACGTATCGAGTTTGAAAGATAGTAACTTGTTTTGTAGTAAATGTAGAAAAACTTCCGGAGCTGCTCACAAGATGTCCTCCTGCTGTGAGCTGATTATGCTAATTACTGGACCCGGATGTGCTTCCTTCTCATACTCATACTCACTAATACTCATCCGCTACTGATTATGGTTAGGCTATAAGCCTGTATCAGGTTGAGGCTTGTCCAACTGTGACTTAACGGGGTCATAAGCATCAAATACTGGGTGTTTGCAATACTTATACTGACTCCAATGCTTATCCAGCCTTGCTTTGAAAGCATTCAGGGATGGCGCATCCCTGGGCTAGGAGTAGCCAGAGGCGTAGTACCGAGGTAAAATAGTAAATAACCTTACTTGTAAGTTGTAGTTACTTTGTACCGGTAGTAGCTTCAGGGTACACATTAAGCCTTACTGCGACAAGTAACACATTGTGATTAGTGAGTGGAGTAGGGGATCTAATAATACCAGTAAGTAGTAGATAAAACTTAGAAGATTCACCCCGTAGGCCCCCCCCCCCCCCATCTTCCAGTTTTCTCGGATCGCGGATCATACATGGCTCTGGGATCAATCTTGGTCGGTTTAATCATCCCTACTCCCGTGCGGAAATGTGGTAGCATTGTAATAATATACAAATTATTGCAATAGTATTTAGGAACGGTCTGTGTGGACCGTATATTACGTGAATTGATCAGCTTCGCCCGAAATAGTTATTTCGGCTGCCATTGCAAACGGTTGCTCGTGCTGCCACCTTGTGGAAACACAAGTAAACTGTGAGAAGTATTGACTGGTACTATTACTTTAATATTGGACAGATCATATGCAAAATAGCTTCCAGGTGGGACCCTAAAAACCAAGATTTGGCAAATTTGGAAATGTGCACAAATCGGGGTAAAAAAAATCAATCTTTAAACACTCATAACTTTGCAGCTATTCAATCGATCTAAATGATTTTTATATCATTGAGATCCAATTTAAAAGATCTGTACAGGTATATAACTTGTAATACTGACCTGTTGAAAATAGAAATCACTTTGGAGTACCTACTATTAGTACCGCTTCAACACTGCTCAACCTTTGACAATGGTGCTGAGAGTTAAGCCGTGTTCACACGGGGAAAATGTAAAGCGATTTAGACAAGGCGAATACTAGGAATCGAATTACCGGCCCGTTCACACGGGCAGTACTTGGGCCGGAAATCGATATCAGCGCATGAGCAAGTCGATACTAACCAGCGCCAGTTTCAGTTAGTCGACGTCAGCACGAGAGAGTGTGGGTTCGACCTAGATATGTATAGACTGAATCATATTGTTTTGGAACCGTGAAGACTTCTTCTGGGCAGTGAAAACCTATAAATAAATGATGAAAACAAAATATGTGGACCTCTATCCGGTTCATAGACCAAATTATATAATATGCACTTTTGATCGACCGGAAAGTCAACAAACTAAGGTCTCGACTGCGCATGCATGTGACGTCCTTAATCCGCCTCACTACATTCACACGGGCAAAATAAATCGATTCACAGAGATCGATTCACGTACACTACCTCAACAAGTGGTTTACAGTATCCGGTTCACAGGAATCGATTCAGCCCTAATTCGACTCAGACGCCCGTTCACACGCGAAATGTAACCCGAACTATACAAGTCAATTTCTACCAATCGATTTACATTCCCCGTGTGAACATGGCTTTACATAAAAGCATCAAATTTTCGAAAGAAAAACACTGATCTACATTTGAACCTATATACATGTAATTTAGATACTGGTATAATTATTAAGTATGTGTTACTGCTTAAAATGGTAGTAGGTCTATACTAAGTCAACATATTAGATCTACTGTGCAGGTCTATGCTATGAAGTCAGAGTTTTGATAAGCATTATCAAAATTAATTTGGCATGTTTACATTTAAAATATCTTCTAAGTTAGCCATTTTAAATCGAAGTTACTCCAAACTAAAGTAAGGTAGATTACAACGGTCATTTATTGTATCTGTGATTGTTTTCGGGGCATCTAGTATTTTTTATTCACAACTTTTAGAAGCCACTGGAAAGTCATTTACTTTACAGACTGTACATCACCATTTGTAATTCTTGTTCTAAATATTTTAAAATGTTCAAATATGTCAACAGAAACTTGTTTCAAAGAAATATATAACCAATATCTGATTAACCCTACCAATTTCCTAGCTCTACATATGTTATTAACCATAGAATAGCAATGTAAATATGAATAAAATAAGTAAAAGTGACTCTGGGTATAGGTCTAACACTAGTATGAATGCTAGATTTGTTTGTCTGTTGTTGTTTTACGTCCTAGCAACAACTAAGGTCATATCAGGACGAGTACCGACTTGTGACAGTGCACACTCATGGTGACTTTACAGTGCTGCCCCACTGTGGGACCAGACTGCCAGCACCATGACCTGATATCCCACTCAGTCACATTATCCCGACACTGAGCCAACCAGTCCTTGCCCTATCATAATAATGCTGAGCGCCTGGCTAGGAAGTGACAAGTATCAATTTTTTAAGTCATTGGTTTGACTCGACCAGGGTTTGAACCCACAATGATTTGTCTAGATCTAAATGCAGATGGTATAAGACTAGATAAAAGATTCACCCTGTACTTCCAGTTCAGGTACTGGAAGTACGGGGTGAATCTTTTATCGAGTATAAGACGTGCTGATTAAATTGATGTAAATGCAATGCTAGATAAAAGATTAACATCTTCATTTTATATATATATATATGTGTGTGTGTTTTTAGTTGGTATTCTGTTTCAAACAGGAGCTGAAATATGCTGAAACTATCAGATT
The DNA here is from genome assembly GCA_030323885.1 of Branchipolynoe longqiensis. Lineage (NCBI taxonomy): Eukaryota > Metazoa > Annelida > Polychaeta > Phyllodocida > Polynoidae > Branchipolynoe > Branchipolynoe longqiensis. The sequence goes on along the minus strand of CM059187.1, from coordinate 119,879,084 downwards.
CCATAGCTATACTCACTGCTTCAGCATGAGCCATGTGCTTCTTGTGGGTTTGTTTTGCTTTTACGCACCCCACAATGCATCGCGTGGCTGGAATTATGAACTAGTCAATACTTAGACATCTATATTTCAGCTGGTACCTTAAAAAATTAGATCTATTCCTATCCTACTGAGGGTCTGAAATCGCCGTTGAGGTAGAGATTTGTGGGTTGTAGAGAATTTGGGTTTGCAAGGAAAATTAATTGGGGGGATACGTGGTCATTAGAGAAAAGCTCCTATGACTGAAGCCCCATCTACACACACGCACATCCTGATATGACCCTACATGTTGCCAGGATATAAAACCCCAACACACACAAGATGGTGTACAGTAAGTCGTCCGATTAAATCTGAATTGCTTTTTGTGGTTAGTAGTTTCATGAATACCTCCAGGGGGCAGCACCTTGTGCTCGATTCAGAATGAGCCCATGTAGGGCAGATACTTAAACAGGTCACTCCAGCACCGGTGTAAAGATTTCAAATTCCCCCTGATTGAAGTTCCCCCCCCCCCCCCCCCCCCCACGGGAACGTGAAAAAGTTTTCAAATTCATCCCACATGAATTTGAAAACGTTTTCGTTTTCCCTCCCTCATTTTAACTTTCCCTTCCTGCATTATGGGGGAATTTTCTTTATTTCTTTTTTTTTCATGACAAATATAATAATACACAGAGAATAGCATAATGTCAATTATTACTAGTACAACAAAACATATTTCACCCCAAATGACACAAAAAGTATCCAAGATGGCTAAGAAAAAAATATTATAGGTCTGAATTTTAAAACGTTTTTAAAAGTTTGTTTAAACAATTTTAAATTCCCGGAGGGGGAAATTTGAAAATAGGGGGAGGAATCTGAAAACTGTTTTTAATTTCCCTCCCGGGAATCTGAAAACGTTTTCAATTTCATGGGAGGGAAATTAAAAACGTTTTCAGGTTCCCGGGGGGAACTTGGAAAGGGGGGAAATTGAAATCGTTACACCGGGATACTAAAGTTGGTATCCACACAGACAGGCCGTATTCGATTATGACGCTCTGGACCACTCGGGTCATCCGAGTCGTCAGGATTTAAAATAGAACACCGTATGGTGAAGCTATAAATACACGGCCGTGTGCAAAATAACCCGACCCCAGTGCCCTACTTCTTGGCTGGGTGTCAGGAGCAATGACGTCACATTTGCGCTGGTACCTGTAGGATAACAGCTACCACTGCAAGTCCTACGTGGTTTTTTAATGTGTTTTTTTTTTAATAACCCAGATTAATGAAATGGACATATATCTAAACTATGCAATCATAAAATACTTTAAATCCTATTTTGCTGTAATTATATTGGTTATCAAAAAAATAAGAAACAGTTTTGGATTAAGCCATTAGACATATTCGACTGGGTCTCTATAGCTCTGTTTACACGGGCGAGTTAAGCCGCGTCATATAAATCGCCTTATCTAGTTCGGTTTACATTCGCCATGTAAACGCGACTTAAAGCGGATTAGGGCTGAATCGATTCATATTATTCGCTTTATATAAACCGGGTCGCGAGGTAGTTTATATGAAGCGAACTAGCTTAAGTCGGCCCATATTGCCTGTGTAAACGGTAGCGGTTTAGATACGGCGGATTAAGGACGTCACAGTCGAGACCTGAGTTTGTTGACTTTCCAGTAAATTTGTTCTATGAAACTGCTAGCTGTGCACAGATATTTTTTTCATCATTTATTTTTAGGGTTTCACTGCCCAGCAGAAGTTTTGACCGTTCCAAAACAATACGATTCAGTCGAAACAGATCTAGGTCGAACCCACACTCTCTCATGGCGACGTCGACTAACCGAAACTGGTGCTGGTTTGTATGGACTTGCTCATGCGCAGATATCGATTTCCGCCTTCAAACTCGGTGCGTGTAAATGCGCCACTACTTCGCTTCATATAAATCGCTTTGTCTAATTCGCTTTACAATTGCCCGTGTAAAGACGGCTTAAATTCGCATATACAAATTCCTATTCGACTGGGACCGGAAGTGAATCAAATGTGTTTTGTGGCTCCATCCATAAATCTTGCGGATAGAAAGGTCCCAGTCGAATGCCTCCATTGTTTCCACCCCGAGTGTGTTCGTTTCTGCAACTCGAGGTTGTAGGGCCTGCGCATGCCTGTTCAGGCCCCTGGTGAAGGATGATAGGTCTGGGAGAGACTACTAACACACTTCCAGTTGTGTAAACATACTGGGTCAAAGCTTCAGATTCAAAATAATTAGCACGTTGGCATAAGTGAATAGTTAGCACTGCTACACAGAATGGACTAAATTTAATTTATACTTGTCACCCTTGCCTGGTCTCAGCGTGACTAGAACCGGACAAGGGCGATCAGCATTCTTAGGATAGAGCAAAAAAAGTAGGGGGGATTATGGGAAACCAATTGTCCACAATGAAAAATCTCCACTTCCTTATTTTCAGGTGAATGTAAAATATATATATATTTTTTTAATGAAAATGAAAAATGTATTAAATTCATTTTATTACAATTTTTAATAGGCCTAAAATTATGATTATTATTATCAAAAAAGTACTGGACCTACAAAAGAATAACATGGAGTCACTGATAATTCATTGTGGGGCTTTTATTTCAGCCATAGTATTATCTTCTACAAAATTGAAGCATACATAAACGGTCATTTTGTACAGAGCTGATTTCGATATAATTAAAATTCGTATTTATAGACAAATAAGGTTGGTCAATTACTCCTACATATATGAATTTACATCAGCTTCTATTAAACCATCATTCTGTCACCTCTGCTCACTTTCACACGGTTATCGCATTACAAGTGTACACTTGCTGTGATCCTGGTAGACAAGACAGATCACAAGAACCCCCCCCCCCCCGCCCATACGCACCACAAACAAGAATCTGTTGGTTTTTTTATTCCATAAAATTAAAATCGATATGAAAATGATTTTTTTTTTTTAATAGTTCGTACTTTCTCACTCAGGGAATAACACCTCACAATTTCACTATCCTAAAAATATCCCCTTCTTAATGTGTTTGTTTCAGGACATGAACTTTACACCTTTGAAATTCATGAGTATATTATCTTTATTTCAGTGGAGCTGACTTCAATTTCACCTGTTCCAGGGGCTAACAAGAGTGCAGTCACTCAAACACCAAATGTGGACAAAAGGCGCTACAGAAACTACTGAAGCATTGAAAAATTACAAGTTAGGATCGTGAAGTAATTCAGGAAACACACAGACCATATGCGTAAGTCAATATGAAATATTAATGGGATGGAAATACGCACCCTATTATTATTGTTTTTTTGTTGTTTAAACGCTGTTATCAATGCTTTTAATAAGTCTAAGTCTGTTGAGGATGACACGGCAATAAGACCGCAAAGTTAATATGCCATACATTGTATGATAATGTAAATGCTTACATCCTACTTCGATCTTGATGTTCTTTTCTCGCTACTAAAAGGGTGGAAATTCGTTTAAGTACTAATGAGTGAAGTGGGGATGTGGAGATCAGGCTGGTACATGAGGGTGGCGGGGGAATGGGGGCGGAGGTGGAACATGATCAGTGTTTGGGTAAGTGAAGAGGGGTGAGACCAACAAATATTACCATCATGAACAATGAAGAGGAAAATACAGTTTACATGAAGTTTGGCGAGATAAATATTGGCTTTATTAACATGGATGTTTAACAAATGCTCATTTTGGCCAAAGTTCCCCCCACCGATGCCCCGCCCCCATTTGTATTAATTTTTGTATAATTTTGTCCAAATACTTCTGGAGCTGTTGACTAGATGAATGATGGGCACCATGTTGTTTTTCGCCACATTGCCCCTCCCCCTCACTCCCCCGGCCCCTTGTCCTCCATGCTTCCCTTTAATATACCTTTTCCACGAAGCATAGGATGGGAGCTGCTAATGACATTAGTTTGCCCATCCTGATATGACCTTAGATGTTGCTAGGACGTAAAACAACAAATAAACATTAGTTTGCCCCACTGTCATCAGTGGACACATTGGTTGAGGAAATCCTGTATAAGACATTTACCCCAAGAGCATGCTGCACAATCAGCTGTTCCACTGACGTCAGATAGCGGATTGGTGGTGGAAATCATCTATAGTAGGTCAATGCACTGAATTGGGAATGGGCCTGGTTCTATACATTGGGACTGACCAATGGAGCCTGACCATTCGCTGGCCACTATGAAATATATGTAAATTCATTAATATCAATATAAAATTGGTTGTGTATGACTGAAGGTATCACAAACTAGCATAGTCCAATGGTTTTGAGTTTCTGAAATTTTCTGAGATAATCACATTAGGTTGATCGGTATTATGTATCTTAGTTTAGCTTGAAGTAACTTTTATTTTAAGTGGCTAACTTTTCAGATATTTGAAGTGGAACCATGCAAAATAAATTTTGGCAAACATGCCAAAACTCTGACCCCATAGGCTTCTGCAGTAACAGGTTCTATTCAATTGCCTCAGTATTCCCTTCTACATACCTGCCAACTTTTGTTAAACGAAAATCCTAATAATAGAAATCCATCCGAGCGAAGCGAGGCGCGCAAGTGTTCTAGGGGGAAAATTTGAAAAATACATCAAAAATGGTGCATTCTGGTGCATTTTCAGAGACATTTTAGGCACATTATTAAAGAAATTATTTTTTTTCGAATTTGATTTTGAAAAAGCGGAATAATATGTTTATAATTTGTAGGGCGGAATGAGAATAAAAAAATCGTAATTATTCCGCCAAAATCGTAAAAGTTGGCAGGTATGCTTCTATGTGGTGACAAATGTTTAATAGGTACACCAGTATCTAATTTAGATATGTAGAATCAAATTTAGATAATTGTTTTGGTTTTGAAAATTTGATATTTCCATCAGACTATGCAGTTTTAATCCTGAGAAGGGAATATAGGCTATGTGGGGGTGGGGGGTGGGGGGGTGGGGTTACCGGATTCACAAGCTTTAAGATTCACAAGTTTACATATGTTGATCAAGCGCTAGAAAGTTCAATCATGAACAAGTGGCCTTCCTCATTCTACTGCTCCTTGCCATATCCTAGTAATGGCGAGCATCACGCTATGTAGCGACAAATATAATTTGTTTAGTTCCATGTTTGATTCGGTCAGACGGGGGCAGATGCTCAACTCATTTAGCCATCTCATCATTGTCTAATTTATTCATATTATGAGACTGAGATTAGATATAACGGGAGGAAGTTATGTAGAGTGACGAGATATGGGACTTGGGTGGACACTGCCTCAAGATGTATTTAAGAAGATTTAATTTTCAAAACCTAGAGAAAAACTGTCGGATTGCTGAGTTATGAACATAATCACACCCAATTCCCAATCTTTAACAGCGTTACTATATTCTCCACATACTCATTTCATAGCCCGCTACTTTTGGAGTACAGAATTTATTAAATCATATAGATTAAATAGACTTTAAAAGTTGAATCCAATGACTGTATTCACTTCCAGTTCAGTAACTCTCTGCCAATAGATAAACACTGCTGCCAAGAACCAGTAACTAACTTCAGATTGTTTACAATAACCTCTTCATTGGAGCCCTTTTAACTTGGATTTAAACAGGGTTATTTATCCTCACAGGAGGTGAATATTGTACCTAAGGTGGGTGGTGTGTAGGTTGACAGAACTCGGTGATGACGCTCACTTCATAATGATATTAACCCAAGTTCAGCCCCAGTCTGGGTAGGACATCATCTTTTCACAATGTCAAACTAAATTAAAAAAAATTATAGGAAAAGTGCTTTAAAATACATATTAATAACTATGGAATCACCACTTATCTAACATTAAACGAGACCATTAAGATATATCTCTATCTGGTGAGCATCCATAAAATGACCATAAAACATTATCCTGTTACCATGCCAACCGTTGCGAGTTACTTTAAAGATCAGGTAAAATACCAATATTCGATATTGACATAATTAGTAGGAACCCTACAGGTATCGTTACTGTAGGCTAAGTAGCTAGATAACAAGATTCTTGTACTGATTGTCTCCAGCAAATCAGATATCTTTGTATGCTCCACATTGATATCAGTGCACATATGATTTTTCAGTAACATCGACCTTGCTTTTTAAAATTTATTACATTATATACCATAAATGTCTAGCTCCTTATGCAATCAATTCCTAATATTAATACATTAGCAAGTTTGCTTGATTACAAAATAATTTGATAAACGACAGCTATTGATACAATTCCTGTAAGATAGCCAAGACCAGTCAAATCATCTCAAGATAAGCCTTTTCTTGTTTAATCAGTATTATTCCATGATACAAACCTCTTTTGTTCTTCCCTTTTTCTCTTAAAGTCCTAGCACAAGTGACCTGAATAATAGCATTTCTTGCCGCCAAGATTGTTTTAATCTCAACCAGTTTTGCAATTCCTGACTCATGTTCCCCAGTTTACCATAGTTGGGATAAAAACAAATAAAATAAAGTAATCCTTTGCAAAAGTTATTTGCATGTTTCAATAATTGTATTTCTTCGCCTTTAATTACCTTTCTACATTACCATGAACTATATTCCCCTGGGAAGTACCAATATCTGGTTTATAACAAATAACATATAATCCAGCTACTGAAAATTAACAATGTCCAATATTCTCATTTCATGTTCTGTCTTTTCGATTTTACCATGAACATATGATTCATTGATTGTCAAAACCCAGAGTACCAGTATAAGACTTAACAGAACCATGTTGCGAAGCTTTGTGCTTTTATGACTTTTAGAACAAAAATGGTGTTGCTATGAGACTGATCTACAATGACTACTTAAGTATCTTAAAGTTGGACCTGAATCACAGATCCAAACTATCAATATCACAATAAATGTACCCTTGCTTGATTTTGATCTGACATCTGTTGCTTTAGTTTACAGACCTAAGGAGCATACTCACCCAATTGCCTTAGGTCCACCAAGAACTGCTTCATTAAACAAACATTAATAAGCACCATGCAATGAGTGTCAATTTAATGTTGGTCAATTTTATTTTGCTACACATCTTAATTGAAAAGCATATGTGGGAGTGGGGGAATCATTCGACTTTCATCAGATGTTATTGATTGTTCAAGTATATCAGTTCAAATAAGTTTTCAATATACATGCACCATACACACAAATTAATAGTGTAGTTCACTATTTCTGCTCCCTAATATTTCATAGGAATTTCAGGTAGTCCATATATTATCGCTGTATCCCTCACAAACCAATACGTTATCAGCAGATTAATCATAGCCATGCAAATCTCATCGACGAAATGGGACTGATCCCTGTCTAGATCCATATTATATGCATAACAAAATCAATCATAGTATTAAATTAATATATGTACATTGTATTATGAAGTAACACTGTACATACCCTTAACAGTGGGAGGTTAAACAAACCGCCAGGAGCAATTCCTCCCAATGAACAATATTTTGCAGAGATGAATATAGAATGTTGTCAAGATTTCTCTTCTCTTCATATTGCTTAAAAGGGCATGTAAAATATCTTATCACAGATTGAGTATCGCCAAAGGTGTGGTCATTAAAATAGCCTAGATATTTATAGCTTATGAATACTTATAGGCCTTCCAATGCACCACACACAACCTCTTGATAAAGACCTTGTAGGGACCAAAGGTGTTAATAAATCTTAAATCGGTCTATAAACACTATAACTCCAATGTAGTGGGGGACATCCCTCATTGCTGCCAGTCCTTCAGATAATTAAAACTGGCATTATGCGTTTGGCATACATTTGGCAGACGTGTTACTTATACAGGTATCAAACTGGATGCACCCCACGCAGCAGGTGCCAGTGGTAAAGGGGCCACTTACTGACCTGTGGCGATAACAGTGGGGAAGGGATATGGGGAGGTGGGAGGGGAAGAGGGGGAGGGGGGGGGAGGAGAGAGGGGAAGGTGAGAGCAGGCAGGGCAGGGGAGGGCTGGCAGGGGGGGGGAGGGGGGAGGGGAGGGGTGGGGGAGAGGAGGGGGTGGGAGGGGAGGAGAGTAGAGAGGAGAGGAGGAGGGAAGAGGGAGAGGAGAGGAGGGAAGGAGGAGGAGGAAGAGAGTAGAGGAGGGGAGAGGGGGGGAGGGGAGGGGAGGGGAGGGGAGGGAGGGGGGGGGGAGGGGAGGGGAGGAGGAGAGGGAGAGGTGAAGGAGAGGAGAGGAGAGGAGAGGAGAGGAGAGGAGAGGAGAGGAGAGGAGAGGGAGGGGGGGGGAGGGGAGGGGATGGGAGAGGAGAGGAGAGGAGGAGAGAGAGATGAGGAGAGGAGGGGAGAGGAGGGGAGGGGAAAAGGGGAGGGGAGGGGGAGGGGGAAGGGGAGGGGAGGGGAGGGGGAAGGGGAGGGGAGGGGAGGGGAGGGGAGGGGGAGGGGAGGGGGGGGGAGGGGAGGAGGGGGAGGGGGGAGGCGGAGGGGAGGGGAGGGGAGGAGGGGAGGGGAGGGGAGGGGAGGGGAGGAGAGAGGAGTGGAGTGGAGAGGGATAGAAAGTGTGTGGGAGGGGGGGGGGGGGGGGGGGCGGGGGGGAGTATATAGAATTTGAGGCTTTCTTCCAAGTCACCTTATATAGACGGTAAATTGGAAGGTGTCAATTCGTGTAGTCATTGTTAGAATGCGTGACGTGTGCGCCCCGACTCCTGTACTATCACACAGGTGTCACATAAGGGTTGTAACAATACCGTCACACACTAGTCCTTCCCTGCACACATGCACCATATTCCCGGCACAGGTGATCACTGCATATGAATCCAGATAAAGTCAATATAATTACCCATAGCGATATATCTAGGTGACTTCTCGAGCGAACCCTCATGCCCGACCTATATATATTTACATACAGTGAAACCTCTCTAAATCGACCGACCCTGGGACCGACTTTCAGTGGTCCATTTAGGGAGGTGGTCGGTTTAGGTAGTTAGAATGTCCTTACAATGGTATTGTTGGGACCCAAATATAGCAATCAATATAGGGGAGTGGTCGATCTGTAGAGGTGGTCGGTTAGAGAGGTTTTACTGTATACATATTCACAGATGTATATACAAGTAAGACCTCTCTAAATCGACCGACCATGGGACCAACATTTAGGGAGGTGGTCGGTTTATAGTGTTTTTTTTATTGTTACAATAGTATTGTATGGGTAATCGTTTGGGACCCAAACAAAGTAATCGATAAAGGGGAGTGGTCGATCTGTGGAAGTTGTCAGTTAGAGAGGTTTTACTGTATTTACATATACATACACAGATATATATATATATATATATATGTGTTTCCATTATATATATATATATATTTTTATATATATATATATATATATATATATATATATATATATAATGGAAACATATTCGTGCCAAATGGTTGCATATTATTAATCAGAATCAATGGCAATCATAAGCCTTACCGAATTAATGTACCTCAGACTTAACATGATTAATTTGTATCCTCAATTTATCAACACAATCCCACTTTAAAGAGAGATCAAAGAAACTACACTACATTTACTCGACATCGTCCTTTAAACATAATCATACCTTGATTTATTTTCCGACTAGATGCACAACTCATGATTTCGCTTTGTTTTCGAATCAATAACACAATTATTATAAATCATCTAAAACAATCGTGACTATCGATTATCACGTGATATACGTTCTTTTTTTATTCTGAGGTGGGGGGGGGGGGGGCTTAATGCATATATGCTTATACATAATTACAATATACATAACTTATATATAGGCGTATATATACGAGCATGATAAACATATATATATATATATGTATGTGTATATGTACATATATATATATGTATATATGTGTGTATGTGTTCGTATCTATGAACATATATATTTATATATGTATATACATACACACATACATAGATACACATACATAGATAGACATGAACACATTGGGTTTGTGCTGTGATAGTTGCTAGATTAATTTCCAAAAACTTCTTTTTTTTGCCTGATGATCAAATCATCCCCAATGGCAAATCACAGACCTAAACTGTACCAATACCCCTCCTTAAGACCCAAACCACAAGATAAACCACGTGATCGCGCGCTTCTAAACCTTGCATTGATCCAACCGATGCGCCGTAAATAAACTGGTAAATAGTCGTGTGTTCAAAAACATAAACGGGACAGCCTATAATTATAGGCTAGTATTTCAGGTGAGGAGATCACAGTGATTAACATGTACATGATGTAGCACGCATCAACAAACAACCCTCTGAATAAAGTAAGCCCGGTTATCTCATAAAACCGCATTCACAGAAACGCATGCGCAATGACACCAGACCAGGGCCGCGTTCTGGGTAGACCTCAGAATCGACTTCGGGACATCTCCGCGACATCTTTTTTGCCAATTTGCATTCAACGGGTGCCTCGGAGTTGACTCTGAAACGTCTCACTTTTCGAGCAGGAGGCGAAAACGCCTCCAAAATGGCCATGGATGTCAGCCAATCAGAGTTCTTCTTTCAATTGCAAATGGCTGCAGGAAGTGCAGGTTAGGGAGGCTCCTATTTTCGAGGCACCCAACTGCTAAAACGCCGTTCAGAGTAGCACGACATTTGAAATTTCTCCGAGACGTCTAGTTGAACATAGCCCAAATGAGGCAACATAATGTCTCCTCCCTTTTCAAGTTAAAGCAGCATAGACACCAGAACAAGAATGACCTGTCTTCGAAGGACAACTCTGCACCCAGACCAATATCAGTGGTCCTGACCTAGCAGGTATCTACTTATCCAACAGTTCATACATTGAAAGATTGGTCGCACATAGCACGGGTTCGCCCATCACCGAGGTCGCTAAAGACAGGTACTACTGTACTAGACACTTATACATTCATCCACTTTTCTTGACATGCAATACTGCGACTCAGACTGGATATATTTCAGTGAATGCGGAGGTTATTATTATTTTCCTTGCATATTTTACACATATGTGATAGCCAGTCATTATGTAAATGCCTTTCATTTTCTAACAAGGATTACCTCATGACATGGACATGGACTATCACAACCAATGCAGTAGCACTTCTAAACTGATAACTGAGTGACAACTGACATCAGGTGTTCACTGACTGATACCGCACATTAACTCTCAGCGTTGCACCCACAGCATTTGTGCAGATTGCATCTGTTTCTGGCGGCGTCATTTCTGTTTGCTAAAGGGGGATTCATTTTAAAACTGTAAAATAAAATAGGTCTGTTATTTTTATTCTAGGAATTTCGATATATTCTCAAAAACAAAAATCTCCATTTAATGAATTGTTTGCCTTTTTTCAATTTGAATTTTATTTTACCATAAAATATAGTAAATAGTTTCCAAGTAAGGTTCAGCCCTTTTTTCACTTTCGGCGGATATATTCATAGCTCACTTACTAACATTTAAATTAGCCTTCAAAAAGGGATATATCTCCATCTTTCCAAAGAATTCAGTGCTGATGAAAAGAAAATATGTAATATAATTAAACTAATTTTCGCATAACCACCATCGTTGCCAGTTCCTGCAAGGGTTGGTCCCCACCTACCTCAGAATCAGAACCTCTCACATATCACCCCTAAAGATGCTTAATATCCACACTCCCGTCTGAAGTCCAGGCGTGTCTGTCGATGCTGATGCCCTCGAACAGGGCGGCGTCTGTCTTGTGTCTACACTACCCCCTCGATGACCTTTTCTAGTTGTGGCGACTCACTTGTATGTCTGCTCTCTGGGGAAGCAAGGTCAGTTGAGACCCCGAGTATGGCCATCGGCTCTTTGTACAGCTAAAAGCAAATCAAACACTTGGTCTCATAACAATTAACTCCTTTATACTCAATTTAAAGCTGCGGTTTGTTTGTTTGTTGTTGCTTTACATCCTAGTAACAACTAAGGTTATATCAGGATGAGTACAGACTTGTGACAGTGCACACTCATGGTGACTTAATAGTGCTGTCCCACTGCAAGACTAGATTTCCAGCACCATGACCCGATATCCCACAGTCACATTATCCTGATACTGTGCTAACCAGTCTTTGTGATATCCTATCAATGCTAGTGTCAGGCTAGGTAGGAACAACTATCAATTCTAAGTCAATGGTTTGACTCGGCTGGGATTTAAACTCCTGACCTTCCGCATGGGAAGTCGGCGCTCTACCGATTCAGGCGACGCGGCCGGTAAATTTAAAGAACCATAATTAAATTTAAAGCTGCATAATTCAATGAAAACAATATTTTCGAAACCAAAATGCTTCAATTTGATCCTAAAATATCCAACTTAGATAGTGACGCACTCATTAAGCATTTATTGCTGCATAGAACTTAGAATGAATACTAAGTCAATTGAATACCCCCTGTCACTGCTGACGACTATGATGTCCAACATTTCCCGTTATACATACAAATTATTGATAAGAGCACAGGCTTCCCGTGCGGAAGGTTGGGAAGTCGAATCTCAGCCGAGTCAAGCCAATGACCTGCAAAATTGATATTCGTCATTACCTATCCTGACGCTCAACATTACTAGGATAAGGCAAGGACTGGGTAGCTAATGGGGCTGTCACACTACGACGCTTCTCGCCGGCGACCCGTCAGCGTTGAAAATAAAATTTTAAGCGTCGAGAAACATTAAAGATAGTGGAAATATGGGGAAATTGGACGTTGGCGCAGCGTGTAAGTAGCGTGTTATTAGCGCGGGGCCAACGTTGTGGTAACGTATATCGGCGCGTCCTCTCTGTGTCTGTGTATGTGTCTCTGTATGTGTCTGTGTATGTGTCTCTGTCTGTGTCTGTGTCTCTGTATGTGTCTCTGTGTCTGTGTCTCTGTATGTGTCTCTGTATGTGTCTCTGTATGTGTCTCTGTCTGTGTCTCTGTCTGTGTCTCTGTGTATGTGTCTGTGTCTCTGTCTGTGTCTGTGTATGTGTCTCTGTATGTGTCTCTGTGTCTGTCTCTGTATGTGTCTCTGTCTGTGTCTCTGTCTGTGTATCTGTCTCTGTCTGTGTCTCCGTCTGACTGTGTATGTGTCTGTCTGTGTCTGTGCCTCTGTCTCTCTCTCTCTGAGACACAGAGACACACACATAGACAAAGACACATACACAGACAGAGACACAGACACAGACAGACACACAGACAGAGACACAGACAGATACACAGACAGAGACACATACAGAGACACATAGAGACAGACAGAGACACAGAGACACATACAGAGACACATACAGAGACACAGACACAGACAGACACACATACAGAGACACATACAGAGACAGACACAGAGACACAGACACAGAGACAGAGACACAGACAGAGACACAGCCAGAGACACAGACACAGACAGAGACACAAACAGAGACACATACAGAGACACAGACAGAGATACATACAGAGACACATACAGAGACAGACACAGAGACAGAGACACAGAGACACACACACACACATAGAGACACAGAGACACACACAGAGACACACACACAGCAACATGTGAGCAACGTCCCTCCAATGCGCTTGTAATGTGTGTCGACGTCCGCCTAACGTCCTTACCCATTTATTTATGCGCGCTGCCAGTCGTTGTTTTTTTTTGACATGTTGAAAACACTCAGCGACCAATAACGCGCGCTGAGGTTGTCCGCCGACCGTCAACGTCAAAGATAGTGTACCGACGTGTACCGACGTTTCCCTTATTTTCGCCCAAAAAGCTCACACGTCGACGGGTCGCCGGTAAGAAGCGTCGTAGTGTGACAGCCCCATTAGTATTGGGATAATGTGACTGAGTGGGAAATCACATCATGGTGAGGGCAGCCTGGTCTCCCAGTACTATAAAGTTGCAATGAACATGCACTGTCAGAAGTCGGTACCCGCCCTGATATGACATTAGATGCTGCCAAGATGTAAATCCACAACAACCAAACAGAAAAAAAAAGTTTGTTTTATTTAACGACGCCTCCAGAGCACATATCAACAACCAAACAGATTATAATGATAAACTTATTATATATATCTAAATTGCATGGTAGAAACTCAAAACCACCGCATTATTCAACTTTAAATTTCCATCAGTTTTAAATGAACGATTAAAAAACCCAAAACAACATGCCCCACTGTGCTTAGTACCTCTACACATGTAGCTCAGGAATGGACAAAGGGGAAACTGATCAATAATTTTTATTTTTTTTTATTGAGGCTGTATTTATACTGTCCATAGCATATAAGCCCGGGCACTCAGGCTTGTTTTCAATGCTGGCAAGTTGTAGTGTTGGTGTTATCTTAATAATAAAATACATGGGTACATTTGTTATATAAAGATACATAATCCTATAACAGCATCACATTCTCAAACCAAAAAACTTATCTAGATTTGACCATACATATCCAAATTAGATACTGATGCATTTATTAAGCATTTGTTACTGCATAGAAGGGAATATTAAATCAATTTAATGGAACCCGTTAGAAGCATATGGTATCTGAATTTTGACATGCTTACACAAATTAATTTACCGTGTTTTCACTTCAAATATCTCCAAAGTTAGTCATTTAAAATAAAAGTTACTTCAAACTAAAGTAAAGTAGATTATAACATTTAACCCAATGAACTTATCTCAGAAAATGGTAGAAACTCAAAAACCATCCAATTTTAATCAATGTCATAAAATAAGTTCTAATAATTTAAAATCAAATGTATTGCCAAAACGATGACGGTGGGCGTTTCCTGTCAGAATCAAGCAATTTAGGGGAAAGCAATGGTACCTCTTCGAACGGCGTGTCCTGAAACAGTTCTTGTATAAATCTTCTCGTGTTGATTCGAAAATTATAGTTGGCAAGGAGATAACACACCTCCGAATAGAGACAAAGGTCTTGGAACGCTCTCGAAAACTGCTGCTTTAAACTGCAAATAAAAAAGAACAAAGCAATGTAAATGTCAAACATGTTCTCTGTGGCGGAGTGGTTAGAGTGTCTGACTTTTTTCTAGGTCGGACTCCTAATCTGAAGGTCAGTGGTTCGATTCCCCGTGCCCTCATCTCTGCCAATTTGGATTTCCACCGCTGTGTATAACTTACAGCGACATCAAAGGCCAGTTGCTCTCATACCATGTCTATGTGGTGTGGGAGGTTAAAAATCCCTTGGGTCGGTAAAAGTGTAGGCTCGGGCTTTCTATCGACAAACTGTCTAATGGTGAAAACAAGCCTATTCAGGCTTATCCATGATAAGCAGTATAAATCTTCAACAACAAAAGAAAACAGTGTCAATTTGTTTTAAATTAGTTTTTACTTTAATGAGATAATCTTTAAATACCTCCTGATTACATTGCACACGTTGAAGATAACTGCTGCAGTCAATTAACAAAAGAAAACCAATGATAAAGAGACATTGGTACTCGACTCATCTATCTCTGCGAATATGTTTCATATTTGTTATTAAAGCCCTCCACCCCTAGGACCCCACCTCCCGAGCCCTGTGACACTTGGGGCAGTGGGTAGGTCCTTTCAGACTACACATTTATGGGCGAAATAGCTGGTGTCAAGACGCCATCACTAGGCGGATATCTTGATGGTATGAAAACAAGGGCCAGATGGGCTGAAGGGTTCCACAAACTCAACAGCCATGTGTTCGACCTGGAGAGGGATGGACTCCATTAAGTTGTACTTCGCCAAAGACTCGCCATGCAATGATGATGATGGTGCGATGATGATCATAAGGCCTTAACCAACTAGGATGGCAAAACTGGGGAGAGCACTTGCTTCCCAAGCAGGAGGTAGGGTGTTAAATCCCTAGATGAATCAAACCAAAGATCGATACTTGTTGCTCCCTATTATTAGAGATAAGGCAAGGACTGGCTGGCTTAGTGTTTGGATAATGTCACCGAATGGGATAATGGAGCATGATGTCAGCAGCACGCTATCCCAGTGGGACAGCACTCACTATACAATCACCATGAGTGTGCACTGCTACAATGTGATTGATTGATTGATTGCTGATGGTTTAACGCCGAGTCGGCAGCAAGGTATTCAAGACGAAAAAGGTTGTTACAAGTCGATACCCGCTCTGAAATTACCGTAGATGGTTCTAGAACGTAAAACCCCAAATAACTAAACAAACATGTGTAGTAAAACGCCCAAAACGTACCTGAGGAGCCCTTGCTCCGAGCTTTTGATTGAGATGGACGAGGAGAGGTTAACGATGAAGCGAAGAGCTTCTTTCCTGATGAGAACCCTGCCTAACTGGCTGTCCTCGTTCATGAACACTTTGACTCCTGTGGAAGTAAGGAAGGAAGGAAGGAAGCGCCCGGGGTCAGCGAGAGGTTAAGCAAGCAAAGGCATGTGCAGACAAGGGATGAAAGTAAAGAAAATTGGAAATCGACGGCCAGGTGGGCGATAATACGGTCTTCCGCGGATAATTTAGTCTTCCTCATTCTACTGTTGCTTGTCCTATCCTAGTAATGCCAAATGCCACACAAGGTAGCGACAAGCAGAAATTTAATTTTTACGTCATTGGTTTCACTCGGCCAGTGTTTGAATTCCACAACCTCCCAAAACAGGAGGTGGGCGCTCAACTCATTCGGCTATCTCACCAGGTTGCTTAACTGTTTTGTTGTTGCTACACTCATTAAGCAGGAACAACATTCATTGATTAAGCAGGAGAAATCTCAAATGCTGACAATTGATCTTCCTCATCACATTGCTTGCCCTATTCTCGTCATGCTAGGCGCCAAGCTAGGTAGCGACAAGCATACGTTTTTAAAGTCACTGGTTCGACTGACCCGCTCAAGCAACTTTCGCAGTTCGCTGACTATGTAACTTTCCACAAAGTGCTGATACTGCATCTCTCTTAAAACTACGTAATTTCCCACAAAGTGGTGATACTGCATCTCTCTTAATGTAATAATAATACTGTCTTCCTGTTTCCCCGCTTGCCCATGAAAAAACAGCCGAGAGAAACTTACCCGACTCATTGCTTATGGTGGACGTGATGCTGGCATGGCCTGTCATGTCCGATATGCTAGAGTTGCGTGACTTGGCGAGACCTCGCGAGATGATGCTGGGACTCGCGCTACTTGTGCTGCCCCCTGACGGCAGTCCGAGGTTTGGCGTGTTGTGGTTCATCTCCAAGGCTGGCATGTACATTTCCTCTCCACCTACTCAACACAAACATGCACTGAGAACACCGTTTAAGGTTGTTTTACGGGGGTTGATTTTTGCTATACCCTAAATAAGCACTCAGTGAGTTCACATCTTACTTGGTTGGTTGTTAGAGTTTTATGTCATGGCAACATCTAAGCTCATATCAGGATGGGTACAGACTTGTGACAGTATGCACTCATGGCAACTTTATAGTGGTGCGCTGCCAGCACCATGACCCAATATCACACTCAGTCACATTATCCTGGCACTGAGCTAACCAGTCCTTGCCCATTCCAATTAATGCTGAGCGCCAGGCTAGGAAGCGACAAGTATCAAATTTGATGTCATTGGTTTGACTCGACTGAGATAGATTAGAACCCCAGGGTGCTCCATGGTTTATTCCAGCATGGGCAGAATAGATAAGCTACCTGTCACTGCACAGCTGGGTTGCACATAAACTCCGTAGGTGGCGTGGGGGTGGGGGGAAGAGATTGCTAACAATGGGTGGAACAGTCCACCCTAGGGACTGTTCCCGCTAGGCTGCTGCTACCTGTTGCTACTTCTTAGCAATTAGCAAATGCCAATTGAACAGGTAGGCAGGAACCTATGCACTTAAAGTGAACATATTAAGGATCTGCATTTAGGCATCCCCACAGCAAGACCTTTCCTATTTATCCTACAACAAAGATTTTTTCTAAACATTGATAAAAGTTGGGAATTCAAACTAGCATAAGAAATCACAAAACAAATGTCAGGATTAGATATTTACAGACATAAATCTGTGTCTAGTGGCGCTCTTTAGAACCTGGTGGCATTATTCAGGGTGGCAAGTGATTTAACAAGCTATTAAGATAATTTTGCCGAGATTTTTTCATTTGCAAATTCAGCCTTTTAATTTGGAAGGAAATGTTATCTTAATATTTAGTGGCATTTACATTTTATATAGCTACTTCAGCTATCCTACAATTTCTAGATATAGTCGAACTCCCCTACAGCCACCTCGGCCACCCTATGCGACAACTGAACACAATTTTGGTTTTTAGTTGATTCAGAGCATTTTAGGCCGAATTTCACTGCGCAAACATTTTAGCTGACGTTCGCTGACCAAACCTTTTGGCTGACTTTTGCGAACCATTCTAGCTCTTTTGCTGACTTTGACTGACCAAATATTTGGCTGACTGGCTGATCAAAGTTTTCGGCTGAATTGGGCTGACCAAACCTTTTGGCTAACTCCCGCTGACCCAACTCCTTCGATGACCGAACTCTCTTGCTTACAAAACTCTCTCCCTGACGAAACTTTCACTGACCAAAATCTTTCGCTGACTGATGACCAACCGGTTATCATGGTTAAGTTACACAGGTGGCGCTGGAAAACAGATCATTATGCTGGTTGGTTGTTGGAGTTTTACATCCTGGCAACATATAAGGTCATATCAGGACGGTCATTATGCTGTGGTCTATCTATAATGCGGGTAGCTTGTGTAACAAGAGTGGAACCTGCGTACCCTCCTCGTCGACGTGGCCGATCTTGATGGTGATGGAGGCGTCGCGCGTGATGCGGTAACAACCGATGCATGACGTCATATTGTGGTGCTCTAGCCCAGTCTCCGGCTCCTCCACGTCGGACACGCTCTGCTGCAGATACATCTCTGTGTAAATGGAACAAACACACTGTTAGTCACGACGCCAAATCACCCAAATCACACCAATTACAGATTCAAGCAACACTTTTTCAAATAATAGGCTAGTGATTAGGCCTTTATAGTGTGTGACAGTTAGCGTGACTCCATGACTCAAGTGTTGGCCTCTGGAATTTATCTCCATGAACTTCAACTTTGACTTAATGGGATATACAATCTTGCTCTTTCTAGTTGGTTGGTTTCTAGTTTTACGTCCTGGCAACATCTAAGGTCATATCAGGACGGGTACCGACTGGTGACAGTGTGCACTCATGGTAACTTTATAGTGCTGTCCCACTGGGAGACCAGGCCACCAGATATCCCAATCAGTCATATTATCCTGACACTGAGCCAACCAGTCCTTGACCTTTGCTAATAATGCTGAAGGCCTGGCTAGGAAGCGACAAGTATCAATATTTAAGTCATTGGTTGGACTCGACCGGGGTTCAAACTCCACGATCTACCAAAACGGATAGGGCAAGAAGTGGAATGAGGAATGAGGAAGACCAATTGTCTGCGGTTGAAATTTCCCCTGCTTAATCAACTAATGTACAACAACAACAAAAAATGGTGTCGTTTAGAAAATAAGATGCTTGCATGGAATTATACAGCTTTAAGTAACATACTTGGCGGTGGCGTAGAGGGAACGACCGGTGTGGGAGCGGTGGGTGGTGCCTTCCGCTCGACACCGTCCATCACCTGGAAGATCATGTCGACCTGGATGGGCAGGGCGAGGCCGACGTACTCGGCACGCCCGGCCGACACGGCCGACACGCGTAGGTAGTCAGACGAGCCGGAACGCGTCAGGCTCTGGTAAGGGTTGCCGGGGATGTTCAGGTCCAGGTCTGGTAGGGACTGGTGGCTGTGGGTCTTTCCGCCAGCACTGTGGGTCATGTGGGTAAAGGCGGATATATATGCAAGATCCATACACGTGTGAAGATATGGAGTTCAAGGCTATTTCAAGGCATTTCAAGTCTGTTTTTGATAGGAATTCAAGGCTATTTTCATTTGGATTTCAGGAAAAAACAACATTGGTGAATGGTGATTTTGGACTAATTTAGATCAGTGAGGACAGTTTGATGGAATTCAAGGCTTTTCAAGACTAATTAACCAAAATAGGTTAAATTCAAGGCTTTTCAAGGCCTTGAAATGTGGCAAATAAAGTTCAAGACATTTATACGGACCCTGTATAAGGCTTGATACAAGGTCATCTTGTGGTGTGGTCTCAACAGAAGCAATGTATATTCATTCAATCACACCTTAAATTCCGATATTATTTCAGATTTGTCTTCAAATTAAATTTGTTTAAATATCTATAAATCATAGGTTTGACACAAGGTAGCCTTAATTAGTATCTCAACAGTAGCAATGTATATTCAACACCTTTAATTGCAATAATATTTCAGATTAGATTTTAATTCAAATTAGGAGGATATTTAAATGTGCTATTTTAGCATGCAGTCTACCGGGACATTAGCCCTAATCCTAAACAGTTAACAAAATAGACAGGTCAGATGGGATCTTCTATGATTCCTATTTAATTAACATTTTAGCGGTCGGGCTGAAGTCCTGGTAGACCGTACGCTAAAGTAGCACAACTTAAATATCTATATCCCACGTCTTGATACAATGTAGCCTTATTTTGTATCTGAACAGTAACAATGTATATTCACCGTCTTGCATACCAATGTTTCAATTTGTTTTAAATTCAAATTAAAAGTATATTTAAATATCTATATCACTCTATATAACAGGTTCGATACAAGGTAGTCATGCCGTGTATCTAAACAGTAACAATGTATATTCACAGCCTTGTCTAATATTATTTCAGATGTGCTTCTGAACTAAAATTCAAAGTACACTTAAATATCATCTATATTACTCCAAAAATTATTATTTCACTGGAGATAGTCATGTCTATCATTTAAAAAGCATAAATTTTATAAGGAAGACGAATTGTAATAACATGAATAAAATTAACTCTAATCGCGACTGAATATGAACATAGACGAACCTAAGGCACATCGTTGAATGTATGTGGGTCGTTCTCTGAAACTGGGTACCACATTTCGTATCCATGTTACGTAGGACATAATAAATTCTTTATTTTTTTAATAGCAAGTCAAATTATTATTGTCTTTTGTTATTAAGCAGGTTAGCAATACTATATGTATTTAATCTATCCCACAAAACATATCAAATCAGGCAGTATGTTTATATGATTTTGTGCTAAAGTCAAAATGTGAAATTTTACAGTTACACATTTACACTAAAATTTACACAGGTTTTTTTCAACTTTGTTTCATCTTTTTTCTTGTAAGACATAATTTTGTTTGCTTAACTATATTCAAAGAAATCTAGTTTGAATGTGTTATGTATGTTAAAAATGATGTTATGGATGTCTCTTTAATCTTCATGTTACGTGGGTCGCCGTGAATATGGCAAATGCTGCCGACATGGCATAAAGAAACCACCAATCAATCAATCTGCTATGTAGGACATTTTAATGGGTTGTTTAATTTGTATAACATAAAAATCAAAAAGTCAAATAGTATTTTTCTCAACTCTGACATATCCACAACCCATAAAGCTTCATATGAATATGGAGTGTGCTATTATTTGGAATGTTTTCTGCTATTAGTTGGAATGTTTTTACTTGTCACAAATGTGGTACCCAGTTTCAGAGAACTACCCGGGTCGTCTGCATGACTGCATACGATTTACATTGTTAGTTTATGAGACATGCTTTATTCAGCGCATTATGAAATCGTGTGGACGATTGGGTGAAGCAGCCTAGTACAGCAGGTGAAAAATCAAAGAGAATCAGCGGACAGAAATTAGATAAATTTGAAAGTTTAAAGTGTACTGTACAAAGATAACTATTGATGATTTCTAATTATAAAACAGATTAATAAAGTCACTCCCAGTTGTTAAATAAAAAGAAAAAAAGTAAGCATAATAAGGAAAGAAGAGCAGAATTATTATAATGGAATTGATTCACAAATCCGCCTTCTTTGATATTAGGTTCTTCCAAGAATCTCCCGCCCTCCTCCACCCACCCATAACAAGTGAAAAGGTTCTGTAGATTAATGTGTACCATTGAAGAAGAAAACCATAAGTCATGTTCTCGTTGCTAGCTTTGTCAAAGAAATGAATTAATTACAGTACTTCCTTTCCCTGAGAAGCAGACGACATTTTAGTTATGTTGCCATCTGCTTTGTCAAAGAGATAATTTGCAGTTGTTTTGTTCACTGAGAAGCAGACGACATTTAGTGACAGCGGACGATACAACAGGCCAGGAGTACCAAAACAAAGACTGCTTTATCCACATACAAATCCTTTGTTGTGATAGGTAAATCACATGGTGACTGTAGTCAAGCCAATAAATAAGGTTAACCGCTAATAAATTACTTAGCTAAACACACTGTCTAGTCTATTATAATTGATTTCAGTGAAAAGCAATTCCCGCACAACGCTTTGAATGTTTGTGTCAAAGATGTGACACCAATGGTTTAACTAAAGAAATTGTGAAAAGTGTATATTGGCGTATATATTTATTCTGTAATGAGTGATTTCGCCCAATAGATATCACTCTGCCTACATACACAGACACATATACCTACGCATATATGAGTCACTTTCAGATTCAAAGTAATTTAATATCTTGAGGTATGGGCATATTGCAATTCATTAAATTACTTTTTTTTTAATCCCACCAAAGAAAATCCATTGTAAATTCAATTTAATATCGTGAGCTATTGTAACTTATTAAATTACTTCTTTTTTAAATTCCATGAAAAAAATACAAGTCAATTCATCCTGAAGATGCATTACGTTCTCTCTGTTTTGTTATCACTGTGTGTTGATTGCTTCGATAAACAATCAATAATTAGTCTACCGGTGGAAAAATGTGGGAGAGGGGTCAGGAGTGATTTCTACTACGGTCAAACAACTTTGCTAACACACCAGTATATAACAAGGATGAGTCGCCTAAAAAGGGGGACAAAAAGACAAATCAGAAATGTCAATTTCGATCTTTTTTTTTAGCTAAGCAAGAGCAGGGAAATGATCCTCGAATAAAAAAAAGTAAAAATCGGAAATCATTCGAAAGTCACACAATTCTCATCCCTGATATAAGAGGTTGAAATGTAAATTTACTCAATCATACATTGTGGTTGGCAATAAAAAGTTTAACTAAGTGCAACCTATAAAGATTAAAGTAGTAAAAGGAGGTGTGATTATCATGCGGCGAGCGTGTCCATTGCTGCTGATGGGTTCTTTAGTTTTTTTGTGTGTGGGGTTTTCTTTTACTATAAAGAGGTTTCTGTCGTGCAAACTAAAATAACTAATACTTCATAACTATGACGGTGAGTGAGTTTACTGGACGCTGTGACAGTCTGAAGAAGATGTGTGTGCGTGAGAGGGGTGGGGAGCAGTCAGGGTAGGGGGTGTGCACAAAAGAGCCACAAGTGAGAGGGGAGAGACAGACCATACAGGGTCAGGGTGGACGGCACACGGAAAACTGGTCAGCGAATCGTGATGTCACACTGAGAGTGCTGGGCCTCATTCAGGGGATGCCTCCGAGTCGCCTTTTTGGCATATTTGCGTTCAGGGTATGCCTCCGAGTCAACTCCGAGACGTCTCGCTTTTCAGGTAGGAGGCAAAAAGCGCTTTGAAATGGCCGCCGAATTCAGTGGTTTCAGCCAATCATAGCTGTTCTTTTCAATTGCAAATGGCTGCCCCCTATGCGGGCCACCATTTCCAAGGCGACCAACTATATGCTGTTCAGACTAGCGCAACGTCCGAAATTTCTTTGAGGCGCCTGGGAGACGCACCCTGAACACGGCCCGGGTACTTGAAATACATTCTTCTCCCACACCCCCACCCCCAACCCACCTAACACTCCCATCTCTACTTCCAAAATTACCCCTGCATGTTTTGACGTCAATTTGAATAACCAGATACTCATTTAATTATTTCATAACCGAGCCTAAATTTTCCTTTCTTTTTTTTCTTCTTTTTGGGGGGGGTCCAATTAAAGGGCTGAGTGATATGGTCATCCATCGACTTTTACCAGTGGTAAATTATACTGTACATTTTTTTTTTTCGTTTATAATTGAATCCTATTTAAATCTGTTCACTCTTATCTTTATTATTATTATTATTATTTGATTACACATGCTCGTCACTCTCAGTACGCGGCGCTGGCATCATTGACAGGCGGCCCTAACTGTTTTCCGCGTGTGACAAACTACTTTAGGGTTCTTACTGTTGCGAGGTGGTGCGACGAGGAAGGCTCCTCCAAAAGTGGAGGGGCGACTCCCTGAAAGGTGAGGAGCAACCGTAACGACTGAGTACAATCAGGTGGTCACTGACCGGGGGGGCTACCGCAGCGCCACAGCACCACAGCGGCTGTTACCTGTACTTGACACACCAATGCGAGCACTGAGGGAACGCGCCAACGTCACAGGCAGTAGTGAGGCACACAGGTCAAGTCTCATGTAGACGTGGTACATGGGACATAATGCATAGTACATAGTGTATAGTACATAGTACGCAGCACATGATAATGCATAATACATAGTATGCAGCACATGATAATGCATAGTACATTCTTTATAGTATATAGTATGTAGCACATCATAATACATAAACCAGTGTATAGTACATATAATGCAGCACATCATAATGAATAGTACATAGTGTATAGTACATAGTACGCAGCACATCATAATGCATAGTAAATAGCACATAGCACACAGCACATTATAACGCATAGTACTTGGTACATAGCACATAGCACACAGGGATGAAAGAGGTCTCCAGCAAAATAAAGTTGAAATCTGGCCGAAACCTTGGCACCACCTAGCGGGTTTCGGTAGAACCAACGGCGAATTTCCGAAAAAAACGCGGATTTTCCCTCATAGGATTAGCTCCGTCAGAGAATCGCTGAAAAATGCCGGAAGTTAGGTTTCAACTGTCCTGATTGTGATTGTATTATTGCCCATGCCCAACACTTTCTTTTGGTTCTATGTTCTAGCAACATACAAGGTCATATAAGAACAGGATTCAGACTAACCAATACACGATATTCACACGCATGCGCTGTGGCAACGGTCCCACAACTGTAGTGTTCGTCGTCGACATCAGATGTCGCATGCGTTGAGAATATTGTGTATTAATAGTGACTGACTAGTTTGGTACCCTCCTAACATTTTCAAAAGGGTCCAATGACCCAAAAGCAATATACTTTCGGAATTTGCAAAATATCCCAAAATTTGACTGACAGACGTGCATTTGAAGGTTAGTAATTTCCATAGCTTTTGTATGCGCTGTGGCAACGGTCCCACAACCGTAGTGTTTGTCGTCGCCGTCAGATGTCGCATGCATTGTGAATATTGTGTATTGCTGTCACGTATATAGATTGGCATTTTGTGAACGTTAATCAATCAATATAAAATAATCGAGGAAATCTGTGAAATCACGGAGGTCTTTCATCCCTGAGTACATAGTAGTAGTACATAGTAGACTGACGCATCTTTTTAATATCAAAGGTGTAAAATAAATGGGATTGTGTTATGACACTGCACAGTACATAAACTGCACATTATTTGCAAGTGGAAACGAAATGTTACAATGTTACTGACTCCAGAAAAAGGTTAACTATTTCATAACTTTTATAATTTTTTAAGAAATAAATGTGTTCAACTTAATGAAGGCATTGTATATGACCATCTGAAGTGAAATGTGCTGTTGTTCAGAGGTTTTCATTAAGTTTGTGACACTATATTTTCAATGCTGTTGACAATGTCACAAATTAGTGATGTAATTTTCTATTTATTTAGCCTCATCCATCCCAATAAGATACATAATACACAATATTAATATTTACTTTTGATCTAAAATATCTCCCACATTATTGGGATAAATGATGAAAGCTAAATATTGACACTCCAATAATGGGTTTCTCTGAAATATGCATTTCAAGTAAACTACCTCAAGTGGTACACAGTTTCTGAGAACGACCCATATGTATATATTAATATTCTTTTTAATAATCAAAGACGTAAATTATGCGTGGTCAAAGCCTTGCACAAGATTATTCAGAAGAATGAATATGTAACCATGTTGTTGTTTTTTTAAGTCTCTATAAACTATAACCATACATGCACAGGCATAAATGATAAACAAGTTAATCAAGTGATATCTTCTAAATTTACATGCATTTTGATAGATGTGCAAAGGGCGCATTTACACGACTGAAGTAACTTAAACACATTTAAAATATTAAACATTAACAATTTTAAACAGTTTAAATTTCTGAGTTAAGCATGTATGATATTATATCTGAACCCCATGCGCCACAAAATGCTCATAATCGTGTTCAGTGTGCACTCCTAAAATAGATGCATATAAAGGGGTTTAGTAAATGCCGAAATAGTTCTGAAGGACTAAAATGATTATTCACATGGTACATTGCAGGATATTTTCTACTTTGAAATCGCATCATGCTCTTGCAAAATTAATTGAGGTTTTCTATGCTAGAAATAAAGTGCCCCTATAGATAGTAGGTAAAATGACATTCAATAGATTGAACCCGGTAGATAGCCCCCGCCCCCCCCCCCAACTGGCAACTCTGTGTAGCCAATCAGGAAAGACTAGTCACGTGGTTTTGTAGTTAATTGCATATATGTATTGCCTCACTATCCAAAAATCGCAGAAACCACTGAGGATAAGCGGAAATTTTGAATCTAAGATGACCTGTTGTTAATGTCGATTGGTTTTTTACATGATTTAATAATACTGTTTGTTGAGGTTGTGCAGTTTACTTGACCGTGTATGTAATTAAATATCAGTAGTCTTACATAACATCAACCTAGAGGAATAAATTACATCGATATTAGTCCAATGATACCAGTGACATAATATAATATGTATTACTTATTAAGTTATTGGAATTGAATTTGGTAGGCCATAAGCTTGTATCACCATCACTGTATCGGGATGTATTAGAAAATAACCAGTCCATAAAGGATCATTGCTCATGCGTATTCTGGTCACCAAAACAAAATATAAATAACCACAGCCACTTTAAATAGAAGTTTGTACATGCTTTGACATTTGCAATCCCCGTCTTGTTTTAGGGAGAACTGTCTCCAACAACAACAGAAAAAAGAACAAAAACGGAAATCTGACTCCCGTAAAAAAAGTTTTCAGTGCTAAGCATGTGATGGGGAAATGACCCAAACAATCAACCGAAAGAAATCTCGGAAATCCTCCGAAAATGTGAAAAAGTCCATCCCTGTCGTGTGTAACCCTTTCCAGTATTGCTAGTTTCCCACTGATCACACATGTTAATGGTGCAGCATATTAGGAGAAATTACAAAGCCACACATGTACTTTAAAAAAAGATATATTTCTTTTTAAATCACTCGAGCTTTTGATACGTCGATTAGAAATCTGAGCTTGCAACAAACTAAATATGGCTTCACTAGCTTTGTTGGAGTGTTTAAAACCACGTGCATTAGGGAAAAGCTACAATTATTGTCAGTAGGGCTTAAGAGTTTTATTTCCGAACCAGGGGTCCGAATTAGTTCATAGGATTCAGGAAAAGACAGATCTATGTTTTTTTACTCGCTCTAGCTAATACCCCAGTCACACATATACTAGTGGATATGCTTGCGACTAGCAAAAAGGGTTGTTTGCAAAGAGGTCGCTGACCTTGTGACTATTTTGGTTGCAGCGGGTTGCAGCTATTGCACTGAAAACCTCCTTGCAAGCAAAATGGTCACTCAGAGGTCGGCGACCATTACTTTGAACGCAAAGAGGTCGCCGGTGACTATGGGTTCTTTGGTCCAAAATGGTCACAAGCAGCCACACGCCGTAGTGACTAGAGGTTAATGCAGCAGGCTGATGTAGAGCTAGAAATCTATGTAGATCCAAAACTACTCGAAGAAGGTTCATCTTCTATCTTAGCCACAGGAGGTGTTAAATGCAGTCAGCAAAACCACAGTAGTAACTTGTCAGTTCCACCAGTTGCCTATTATTTATTCCAAACAGGTTAATATATGGCGAAATATATCTATATATATCTTTTAGGGAGGATTATTAAAGAAAAGCAAGCAACACCCACGCAATGTTATCAAACTCATCACCAAAAATACATGTAATAAAACGGAAACACACCATGAACCCGCACACATTATCGTTTTACGGAAGCTCAGACGTGAAAGTTTAGTCGTGAAACCGTTTCTGTTGGAGGGAGAAAATGCACAATCCGGTCAAGTGGGTAAATTGTATACATGTTCACACAAACAAAATGAATCACATTACCAATATAATGTCAACAGTTCGTTACAATTTGTACATGTCAATTATAACCGCAGCAACAAAAGATTCTGTTTGAATATTGTCTGTGAGGGTGGGGTGTTTTTATAGTTAATTAATTAATTAAAAAATGATAAAAAAATAATAAAACATGATTTATGATTAATAAACTGAAAATGTTTAACCAGACCGATTTATTCACGGTTTTGCAGGTTTGCTCTGATGGGTGTTTTTGGGGTTAGTTTTTTTCCTTCTTAAAATCAAAAGATTTATACTATTTTGGGGGTTTTCCCCATTCTTCCACATTCTCCCTCCTTTTTTTTTATCACATGCTAAAACAACACCCTCCATTGTAGCTAATGTACGAATTACCATATCCATTAGTATATATGTGCTTCGCAGGTGCCTTCCCTGCACCTTTATTTTTCACATGTTAAGAAATAACCATTATAGCAGTTAGCTTTCCTATTTTGGAAGTCTAACCATCATAGTAGTCAGCCAACTTACCTCTGCTGTTCTATATTTTGAGGGTGTGTTTTGATTTGTTTTTTATTCATCTATTCTTTCTTCACATACTAAACAATAACCACCATAGTAACCAGCCAACCTACCTCTGCTGTTCTACATTTCGAGGGGGTGCTTCAATGTGTGTTCTTTTTCATTTTTATTGATTAATTTACTCCTTCTTCACATACTAAACAATAACCACCATAGCAGCAAGCCAAAACTTACCTCTGCTTTCCTATTCTGAAGTCGAGGCTTCGCGTCTTAGGCACGTGCGTCTCCTCAAAGACGCCGCCTGGAGAGATGTCTGCCTCGGCCTCGTTGCTGAGGGTGCGCTGTCGCTGCAGCTGGCGCAGCACCGCGTACCCATGTGACTGGTCAGGTGTCGCGTACACGATCATGCTCTCACTGAGCGGCCGCTTTCCACTGAGCGCCTTCCGGGGAGACAGCGGTCCGAGCGGACCCATCCCTGGATTGGAGTAGTGGCGCTGCACGGGCACACGCCGCAGGTTCGCTGCACACCGGATGCTGTCTGATGGGTGGTATGCGCCTGGCTTGTCAGCACATGGGGACTCTGTCAGTGACAAGGATGCCCGGCTGCTGCCGCCCAGCGAGCTTGCGCTCGGGATTGGTGTCAATGGAGTTTGGTCACTGTTGGCCCCGCCACCAGTACCCGGCCCACCTGAGTCATACGAGCTGATGCCGCTTGTCGGCGTGTCAGTAGTGGCGAGACTGTCCGTGTGGCTCTTACTAGTCCGGGAACTTCCATTGCTCCCACTGCGCTCCTCATTGTAGTGACTCAGCCGTTGCCGGTTCCCTTCGGGCGTACTGAAATTGGGGTCAGGTATCAACAGATCAGAGTTAGTCCTTTCTTTAGGAGGCACTTTGTGTTGGTCCTTGATGATGGAGGTTTGCCCCTGGGGGCTGCTGCTCTCCACTCCTGAGTTGCCAGTTTGTCGCTGTTGTAGCAGTGGTTGGGGCGGTGTTTGTGGCGGTGTTTGTGGCGGTGGTTGTGGTGGCGGTTGTGGTGACGGCGAGGGGTCGCTGACCGACCGGGGATGATTGGATATGGTGACGAGCCCGTCCACTGCATCATCACACAACCTGGCAGAGACCGGCTCACTGACTGACTGCGCTGACTTCATCTCCAGCATACTCGCCTCTTCATCCTCGGGCTCCTCAAACAGACCCTCAAAGCTCACCTTGGGACTGCTGTCCTGACTGGACCCGACCGTGGCACGAGTCATTGATTCCTTCCCCTCCTCCGTACTGTCAGTCGTGCTTAGCCGAGACCGGTACCGGATATCGATACTGTCCGCTGTACCTGACCGCGGCTTTCCCCATAGGGATCCTGGCTCTGAGTAAAAACCTGTCTTCGGACTCGACCCCGAGAGAGTACCAGAGCTGGTGCTGTGGTCAGACGGCCCATCTAATTGCAGCGGCAGTGTGGGAAGAGCAATCGACGACCCACGCGGACCATCAGAGCGCCCACTCAGGCTGAGTGAGCTCAATGAGGACATGACGTCCTCCTGTTCAACACCAGACGGAGCTTCCTCAATCACAGGCCACATGTCAGTCCGCGTGTGCCTCACTGACTCCCACCCAAACTCACGTAAGATATCAGCTCCCTTCTTTGTTGACGCTAGAAGGCCCAAAACATAAAAGGCCGTCCTGGTGATGGTAGTAGAGAAAAGTGAAAGAGAGAAAAGAAAAACCATGAAAAACAAGTTATTTTTAGGTGTTACTATTGTGGCGTTCCATAAACATGAACTAAACTGTTCACATTATCGTTGTAGTTGCCTGATTATGCACACTTATTTTCTTCACGCCAATATAGTCATTCTTGAGTGAACTGAGTTCAGTTAAATGTTATTGAAGTCAATGAAACCAAAGTTATTAAAATGGTTATTTTGGATTCGCTCTGCAATAAGTACTCATCATGACTAATAGTGGCATTGTTATTCATTAGGCAATTCTTCACCTGAGACAAACTACGCCATAACTAGTCACCAAGACTACTGCTGACACAGTTATTCATTACGTGATTCACCATCTGTGAGATATTCCTCTGTGCATCAATATCCTATAACTAATCACCCCTAGTTCTTGACTAATCGTGGCACAGTTTTTGATTACATAATTCTTCAGATCTCACAAACTGCTGAATGTATTCCCAAAGTAAACCTTGTTTTATTTAACTACGCCTCTAGAGCAAATTGATTTTCATATCGGCTTTTGGATGTCAAACATATGGTCATTCTGACATATTTCTTTGGAGGAAACCTGCTGCCGGCACATAGGCTACTCTGTCTGATAAGCAGCATGGGGTCTTTTATATGCACTTTCCCACAGCCTTTGATGAACCGGTCAGTCAACTCCCGACCTGCCACACGGAAAGCTTGCGCTATACCGATTAGGCTACCGCGTCTGGTTGAATAAATTGCCAATCCCTATGTGAATTCCTAAATGAATCTCCATGTCACTAGTGGTGACATGGAGATTCACTCAGCAATTAATCCCTAGTTACAAACTACCTAGTATAAGACGACTAGTTTAAAATTGTGATGACTAGTCGACATGTTGGATGGCCAGGTCTACCAATTCGGTTAGGGTTGTCACCTTTGCGTTAGTAAACCGTACTCTCTTGCACTTACCCTCTGAGTGAGAAAACCGGACTCTCTTCAGCTACCTTGATGATGTCCGGTATGGCTGCCTCATCCTGCAGCAGGTTCAGCCCCCAGACGGACGTGCCCATGTGGCCCTGAACAAGCAGATCAAAGCTGTGTTTAAGAAACTACTAAAAAAAGAAATGTAACAGAGAAAAAGGAGATGATGTTTAAATGGATTAACACAAAGTATAGTGAAAGCTGGATTTTGGACGGTTTGCAATCTACAAACAGTTACAAGCCATAAACAAGAAGCAAGAAAACCTCAATTATTCCCAAAAACTAAAATTAAAAGATTTGAATCAAATTGGACTAGTACTGCCCAGAAGTGAAAACAAGTGTTAACACACTTCTCTGTTATGAGCAGGGTAAATAAATTCATCACACACACACACACAAAAAAGCATCAACATAGGTACCAAACATTCTAACCGGAATTTTCACTCAATTAGGCTCCACTAGAGGGACAAAGACTCCTGCAAATATTGGCTCATTACTGCTTAAGAGAGAGGAAGACATGAGTGTTCTTTGTTGGTTGTCTTTGTTTTTGTGGGGGTGGTTCTTACATTCATTAATCAAGGGGTGACAATTTCAATGGCATTTGATTGGTCCATGCCTTATCCTATTAACGCTGAGTGCCAGGCTAGGTTACGACAAGCATCAATTTTGAAAGTGATTGGTTTGACTTGGCTGGAATTTGAATCCAACGTTCCATGACCTTTCACACAGGAAGCGGAAAGTGTGTGTGTGTGTGTGTATTTGTATGTGTATGTGTATGTTTATGTGTGTGTCTGTGCATGCGTGCGTGCGTGCATATGCACGTGTGTGTGTGTGCGCGTATACACACACGCACATACACATAGAAGACGTCAGTAAAGATGTCTGACCAGAGCCCATAGCGCTGTCTTGAGCCGCATCACCTCCTCGGTCGTGTCATAGGCCTGGGTGGAGACGCACTGGAAGAATTCATGTAGGTAGGGCTGCTTCTCCAGCAGCCGGAAGCCGTCCTTGTGCTGCACCAGCTGTCCATACAGGTGCACTGGCACCAACACATGCTGCAGGTAACAACGCATCAACACAATGTTTGTACCAAGGCAGAAATAAAAATCCTACTTTTGTGCAACCAAAATCTTAGTTTAGCTCCAGTACTTAAAATATGAAAAAACAAAGCTGTCAGATAATTAACAATATATATTCTGAATAAAGTAACTTATTTCATTAGCATTCTGAGGAAGTTAAGTTTCGAACAAGAAATGTAAATAAAATCCGATGGATTCCTCCAAAAATGACGCAAAATTAACGAAAATCTGACTTTATCCGGCAAATACGTTGTTTGTTGTTTTACATCCTGGCAACATCTAAGGTCATATGAGGACAGCTACCGACTTGTGACAGTGCGCACTCATGGCGACTTTATAGTGATGCCCCACTGGGAGACCAGGCTGCCAGCACCATGACCTGAGATCCCACTCAGTCAATTTATCCTACAGTGAGCCAACCAGTCCTTGCCCTATCCTAATAATGCAGAGCCCCTGGCTAGGAAGCGACAAGTATCAATTTTTAAGTCATTGGTTTGACTCGACCAGGGTTTGAACCCACAAACCCATGGGTTTGGATCCCCTGATCTCCCAAAACAGCAGACGGACACTCAACTCATTCAGCCATCCCGTCTGGTTCGAGAAATACGTGTATATCCAACAAAAGTCGGATAATCCGACTGTACAAACACTGAATAGTGTCAGTCAGTGTAGAAACCATATGCTGAGGCTGGGGAGTCGGGGAAGGAGGGGTCGGTGTAGATGCAACTGCCACTGTATTCTTATAGAAATACAAATAATTGGTCATTTGTGTCTTCCAAACACTTTTGCAGTAGTCTACACTGACCTTTCAGGGAAGGAGCCACATAGACAGGTAGGCGTGGATAGGGTGGATTCATTTAGTGTTTGCTAATAAAATACAGACTGCAGAAATTGGGCTGTTGACAATTTGCTTTTAAAAAAATGGTGTGGAATGACCATGGACAAATGGATTGATGACAATGCCTAGTCATAAGTTGTTTAACATGTCCTTCAGTTATTACTGTTAATTTGAGACATCATAATCTATTTGATTAATTTATATTAAAAATTGCTAACTTTGGAGATATTTGAAGTTAAAACATGGCAAATTTATTTTGGTGCACAAGCTGAAAGGCTTTGTTGACCTATTTTCGAGCATAATACTTAATAGTGTAGCACAGTGGCAGCAAATTGCAACAAATGTTTAATGAGCGCATCAAAATCTAAGTTGGTTATCTATGATACAATCTTGGTAGCTGGGTTTTTGCTTTTGACCCAAGTGGTTCTTTTTGTAGGTTTTTAAAGTTGCATTTTCTGCGATAAATACATTAGATTGCTTGTTGTAATCTGTTAGTGTTACTTTAATTTGAAGTAACTTATTTTAAATGGCTAACTTTTGAGATATTTGCAGTGCAAAAATGTCAAATTAGTTTTAACACCATAGGCTTCAGCATTAACACTGTCTATTAAATTGACTTAATATATCATTCTATATGTTTCTACAAATGCTTACTAAGTGCTCGGTATCTAAGTTAGATATGCACAATCAAATCTAGAAAATTTGAAATTGTTATCGGACTATGCAGCTTTAACAAATTAATGCTTTCATTGGATTACACAACTTTAATTGGTAAACAACTATGTAATAAGGCCGTGGTTTCTGTGCGCATGTGCCTTGTCACCTTGCGCTGCTGTCGGCGTGCCGATCGTCGCGTGTACGACCCGTCGTAAGTCTTCTCGTATGTCGTCTGAGCCTCGTTCAGACGCTCCTCAACAATTAGGACGTATTTTGTGTTGAAAGTCTGCAAGATCAATGGTCAATGGTTTCTTTATACCTACTAAATTGGACCAGTATGTCCCCCTACCCAACAAGAGAAGGCACACTTGTGTGTTTGTTTGTTGAGGTTTTACGTCCTGGCAACATCTAAGTCATATCAGGACGGGGAAGGCATGCGGCAGCTTTGCTTCAGTCCTGGGGTTTACCCCACTTTGCGTAGCCAGGTAACTAAGACCCGCATGGGTGGTGGTGGTTGTTGTTAGGCGGGGGGCAATGGTCCACTGCGCTGGGCTTTACTTGTTTAGGGTGCTGCCACCTACAGGTTCTTCCGACTTTACACAAGTCAGTGTAGATGAGCTCGCCAATGTGTTGTAGTGGGGCTCATATGTATGACTACCACACTAGAGCCCCACTACCACACTACTCTCAATAAGCACTTAAAAGGCGAGGGGGATGGAGGGGGGGGGGGGCTCACTGCATAAGCTACTGTCATGGGGGTGATGAAAATGGGAAATATTGCACCGAGAGCGGGACTCGAACCCACATCTCTATGCATTCTGGGCCAGTGTGCTAACCATTACACCACCTAGGCTCCCTGATATCACCACACTACCCACACCTACCTGTCTATGTGGTGACCTGCCTGAGAGTTCAGTGCCCACTACTACAGTCGTCCCCCTGGAATTGTAAGTCTTTTAATGCTTACAATTACATACATACAGGCAATGCACTAACACACATATATACACAGGGTAGGTTCAACAACCATACAGCGTGTAGCTTGTACAGGAACCAGTGGCATGAGGGTGATGAAAATGGGAAATATTGTGCCTACAGCGGGACTCAAACCCACATCTCTATGCATTCCAGGCCAGTGTTCTAACCATTACACCACCTAGGCTCCCTGATATCACCACACTACCCATGCCTACCTGTCTATATGGTTACTTGCCTGAGAGTTCAACTACACTAGTTTAATAATAACAAAGAATTATCTTAACAGTCCTTCGAAGTAGAATATACATGCCCCCATTGAAATAAAAGTGTATAAATAAGTCTTACTCAAAACCTGAATGAGTGTTGCTTCATGTGTACAGAACTATCATTGATCAACAGAACATCCAGTGTACAATCTGACAGGTATAAGAATCACATCTTATTCTCTAAAGTGTAATTACACAGAAGTCACATGACAGTTAATCGCTATAGCTAGTACTCAGAATTGTGTGCAGGGATGTGGATGAGACTGAAAAACAAAAATTAACTGCAAATGTATTCATTCAATCTCCGAAACCAATCCTTCATGAACGCCACTAGAGGGTAACCCCATCCCCCTATTTTTCTCCTCAGATTTACATTTCACAAAAATGTTTATAACAAGATCGCCAATAGTAACTATCAAATTAAAGTAAAATACAATAAAACTTACTTCTATTTTTAATTTGTTTAAATCATTACTTTTCCCACTCTTACAAGATCATCAATAGCAATTATCAAATTAAAGTACACCACAATTGAACTTACTCCCATTTTTAAGAAACAATCACTTCTTTTGCCCACCCTTAGAAGACCACCAATAGCAATATCAAATTAAAATACAACATAATTCAACTTACTCCCATTTTTAAGAAACGATTACTTATTTTTCCCTCCATTACTAGACCACCAATAGCAACTATCAAATTAAAGTACGCCACAATTGAACTTACTCCCATTTTAAAGAAACAATCACTTCTTTTCCCCGCGCTTACAAGACCACCAATAGCAATTATCAAATTAAAATACACCACAATTGAACTTACTCCCATTTTTAAGAAACAATCATGTCTTTTTCCGCCCTTGCAAGACCACCAATAGCAATTATCAAATTAAAGTACAACACAATTGATCTATTTGTACAACACAATTGATCTAGTCCACTGCATTCCACAAGGAGACGCTCCTAGCACTCTATGCAGGATTTACCTTTCGCCACTTCTCCAGTTCGTGGTTGATGTAGTTGGCGTCATTCAGAAACTTGTACCCAGCAGGGATGGATAAGAAGCGGGCCAACAGCATGGCGCCTTTGTACCCCAGGTGCAGAACTGATGGCCGCATCTTGATTAGCGTGTGCAGGTTCACCTAAAATAAAAATAATTATGTATGTATACATGCATGTATACATGTATGTATGTATGTATGTATGTATGTATGTATGTATGTATGTATGTATGTATGTACATATGTATGTATAGATACATACATGTATGTATGTATGTATGCATATATGTATGTATGCAGAGATATATGTATATGTATATATATATAATAAATACATATCTAATATATAATTTAGTTCCCAAAATATATTATATATGACAATGTCTCAAAAGGTGCTAAGCAATATGGGACAAAACTTTGTCCATTGTAACGTTCAACATACTATCTGCTTATGCATTTGCTCAGGATAAACTGATTTGTTTTTTACATGGGGTTTCATAATCCCAATAGAATACATATTGATTTGAAGCCAATGTCCTTGTGTTTTCAGTGTAACCGTTTCTGTGCCGTTTTGTGTCAATCATTACAATGGACAAAAAAAACAAAGAGTTGTCACCTTTTGAGACAGGCTCATATACATATAATATATTTTAGTTCAGACTCTAGCAATTAGGCTATTTGGATATATACACTCACACACACTCACACATAAACGGACCTCAAATACAATTTTATGAAAACTTAACTACATGTGTGAAAGTGTGTGTAAAAGGGTGTGTGTATGTGTGTGTGAGATCACAATGTGTGCGCATGTGCATGTATTATTGTACCATTACTGTCGCTATGAAAACAGGACTTCACAAACAGCCATTCTTTGCTTTCTCTTAATTTTACTGAAGTTGCCACGAACAGATGTCGCTCCTACTTGGTGGTGTAAATGCCTACCTCCTCCTCGCATGCCTCGGAGATGACAGACAGCGCCTCCATGGCAACGGTGTTCGCCTGGTCATACAGCTGCATTACCAGCATCTCCATGCTCCAGTTACCGAGGTAGGGCACCCGGGCCCGGAGCAGCACCCGCAGCAGCGACGTCGTGTAGAGCCGAGACACCTGGCACATGCGCACTCAGTTATTTTTTTAATCTTTTTTAAAGTTGCATAGTCTGATGGTTTTTAGTTTCTGTAATTTTTCTGAGATAAATATATTAAACTGATTGTTATAACCTCCCTTACTTTAGCTTGAATTAACTTTTATTTTAAATTGCTAACTTTTGAGATATTTGAAGTATTAACATGTAAAATTAGTCTTGGCACACATGCTAAAACTCTGACACCATAGGCTTCTGCAGTGACAGTAGCGACGACGTGTAGAGCCGAGACATCTAGCACATGCGCAGTCAAGTTTGTTTTTTTTATCTTTTTTTTTTTTTTTAAATTTTAAAGTTGCATAGTCCGATGATTTGGAGTTTCTGTCACCTTTCTGAGATAAATATATTAAACTGATTGTTATAATCTACCGCAGTGGCTGGGTGAACACCCAACATTGGTATCTCGGAAGTGACATATTACTTGGGCTTCAAAACCTAACTCAATTTTATCAGCAGAAACTCAAAAGCCTTGCCATGGCTTAACCTACCTCTGAGGTGGCGGTAAGTGCCTTGGACAGAATAATGCGGGCCATGCCATCCCGTGTGTAATCCAGACTCGACACCACCAGCTTCACATACGTGTCATGAGAGGTGATCGTTACCAGGTCAAGTAATCTGAAATACAACATTCAACTCTAGTCTTAACAATCATACCAAGCTCCCGTTTAAAGAGAAATAATGAATCATGAAACTACACAGATGCCAACATTTTTAATTTAAAGTAAAACCACACACGCAGCCTGCATAAATGTAGGCGGTGTCCTGCTGCGAGGATGCATTAATGCAAGTGACGTCCTCATTTAGGTTATCAGGTGACTGGTGCTATGCTTACAGCTGGAAGACCCCGGTCGACTGGAGGTACTTCTCTCCGCGGATGGAGGAGGAGAATCGGCCGAGCAGCAGAAAGTAGTCCTGGCTGAGTGTGTGGTACAGAACAGACGGCTGAAACAGCGCCTCGTGTGGAGCGCGGTGAGTCCGGATCTGCAGCAGCGCCAAATACAGGGGAGCATCATATATAAGCGAGAGGTGCTCAGAGAGGAGCACCGAAAAACATTAGGGATTATTCTTTATTTATATTCACATAATAAATTATATAGCACATATACATAAATGTGTATAGTTATGTGAATCTTACCTGGGTACAGATGATGGATAACTGGTGTTTTCCTGAGGTACTAGCCTCGGATAGTCGTGGGTCTGGGAGAAGTAGGCACATCCGGGTCCAGCAATCTTTTACATACTTTTTAGGATAAAAAATGATTTAACTCTATATGGATACTTGTGTTTTTTATTTGGTTCCAGCGAAAATGATAGTCGTGGTAGGGTAGGGTGGGTAGGGTGGGCCCTGACCCATGACTATCCGAGGCTAGTACCTTGGGAAAACACCAGTTATCCATCATCAGTACCCAGGTAAGATTCATATAACTATATTATTTTACCTTGGTACTATGCCTCTGGCTACTCATAGCCCAGGGTGAATTTTACGTACTCTCATTTTTTATCCTTTTATGTTGTAACCATACTATGTATCTATATGAGTATATAATTTAATGTTGTTTCTCACCTGCTTCTAGTTGGTGAGTAGGCCTGTCGCCACGCCACTTGACTTTTCCAGTCGTTTGTTGTAATGTTTTGCAAATGACCTACCGTCTTCCACCCAGCGTGTGCAAGAATTCTCTTAACCAAGATTCCTAATTGTCTTGCCTTGGAGACCATGGCTTTATATATTGTGTGAGACACGTAGCATCCAGTGTTGACTCCTGCTTGTTTAAGCACCTTGATAGTCCACCTTGCGAGGGTGTCTCTCGAGATAGCCTTATGTGGCCGTATAAAGCTGAATAGTAGTTGTCTGGAATTTCTGATTCCGCGTGGCTTGGATATATAAGCCCTAATGGCCGAAACTACATATATCCGTTTATCCTCCAGAAAACTAGTAACATGTACTGTGGACATTGGGTCCCCTGTACGATTTGATTTAAGTAATGTCTGTAAATCAAATATCCTTATCTATTTCTAGACCATCTTGTGAAAGTGCCACAATGGTTTGGCCTGTAATTAGCAGTAATAAAACTGCTAATTTAAATCCTAGCTCTTTCATTGACAAATGTCTGTTGCTAGGCCATGACTTGAATAACTCGAATACTATTGATACGTCCTAGAACCTATTGTATTTAGGTGGGTTTATTTCATACACCGATCTAATGAACCATTGTACTAACTGATGTTTCCCCACGGTTTAGCCATCTATTCTTGGTAGAATAATGGATAGGACACATCTCGCTGTGTTAATAGCACCAACTCCTAGTCTGTCATCTTCTAATATTCTTAGAAATCGCAACACTTGAGCTATTGTAGGTTTTAACCGTTTGACTCCTTTGAGAAGGCAATGAAGACCCCATTTCTTTATATAACTTGTGTATAGTTTCACTGTTCCCTTTCTCCAGGCATGTGATATTAGTCTTTCTTTTGTTATTTTGTCTAATCCAAATTGTTCTAAATGTTTCCTTATTAAAGGAATGCCAAAAGGGGTGTTGTCGACACGTCTCCGTGGACTGTTAGTGGTCCTTGATGTTGAAGGTTGTTCCTTTCTCTTGGAAGCTCATAATGTCTTTTGCTGCTGATGTTATTGCCGATAGCCATGGTTGTGTTTCCCATGCTGATACTATCAGTACTGCGCGGGTGTGATCGATCTTGATCTTCCTGGCCACTCTTCTGATAATGCTGAATGGGGGGAATTTATTATTCCAAATTAATGAAAATGCATCTACTCTCCAGGCTTCTGGCTCTGGGTGCCAAGACACATATTTTGGTAACTTTTTGTTGTTGCGTGATGCAAAGAGATCAATGTCTGGCTTGCCTCATTTGTGACAAATCCTGTCAAAAATGTTGTGGTTCAATGACCATTCTAAATGGTCATGGAAGTGTCGGCTTTTTCTGTCAGCCAAAGTGGCTACCTGGAATATGTGCTACTGTTAACCATATTTCGTGTTTCTCTGCCAAATCCCAAATGAATTTAGCCAGGTTGTTACATGGTTTGGAGCGAGTCCCTCCCATATATAGAATGTAAGCCATATCTGTTGTTATCTGTTAGAACCCTTACATGATTTTTAGGGATGTGAATCAGTCCTAGGTAAATGGCTCTAAGCTCTAGTACATTAATGTGGTCAGAGATTTCATCTCCCATCCAACGGCCACCTGTTGTCTGTTGGTCTCTATGGGCCCCCAGCCTTCCAAGGAAGCGTCTGTTGTGACCGTAGTGTTAGGCTCTGCCATCCTAATCGGGTTGG
The DNA here is from genome assembly GCA_030323885.1 of Branchipolynoe longqiensis. Taxonomy (NCBI): domain Eukaryota; kingdom Metazoa; phylum Annelida; class Polychaeta; order Phyllodocida; family Polynoidae; genus Branchipolynoe; species Branchipolynoe longqiensis. The sequence continues at coordinate 119,838,496 of CM059187.1, read as the reverse complement.
CTGAGTTGTTTATGTGTGAAAGCCACCAAATTATATCGTGTTGGCCTTCTGGCGAAATTGTCATAGGCTGCTCGAAATTTTCTTCTGTGCGAACCAGTGCCAAGTTTTTATCTATCTCTAAGGATTTGATATGGGCCTGGCCATATAAGATAGTTGGTGCGTAGGTTATTATTATTCCTATCAAGACTGCGACTTGTCGTATTTTTGGTTTGATCAATTGTAGTAATTGGTTTGTGTTGTTGTGAATTTATCTACTTTTTGTTCTGTTAATGAAATAGTCATTTTTATGGTGTCAATAAAGAACCCCAAAAATTTCTATTTCTTTGTTGGCATTAGTACTGATTTAGTTTCAAGTATATAGAAACCTAAATTTGTAAACGTTTTACATAATTTATCTACTGCTCCTTGGCATTGTTGTTGTGTTTGCGCGACAATAAATGAATTGTCAATGTATGGGAACATGATATGTCCTTTCCTAGCCATTAGCGAAAAAATTGGTTTGAGTAACCTTGTGAAAATGCATGGACAGCTGGCCAGTCCATTCGGCATACACGTGAACTCATAGAGTTTGCCATTCCAACAGAATCTTAAATACTTTCGATCATGTTTATAGATGGACACTGTGTAGTATGCATCTTTAAGGTCAATGCTGGCTAGCCAGGTGCCTTGTGTGACTAAATCTCTCGCTGTTTCTAATGAAAAGATGAGTCAGACGATGAGTCCGAAGAGGAGGATTTGTGTTTCGTCCTCTTCTTAGACTTTTTCTTTGTCTTCTTCGCAAGGGGCTTCTTTTTACGGGCTCTTGTGTACTCGTCTCCTTCTGACGAATCATTCTTCTTCTTGTGTTTGTGCTTCTATGCAGGCACAAACACTTCTTCGTCTGAGTCATCCTCAGTTGAGGCCTGATCCTACGAATCATCCTCCCATTCCGACTCATCGGTGTCTTGCGGTACCTTGCTTCGCCTTTTCTTTGACGTACCCGCTCAGGATGGTAACATTTCCTCCATTTTTCATTGCACTAGCCTGGCAACCTGTTCGTCTAGGTCCCTATCAGCAGGGCCGGGACCGTTATCATACCACCCTGCCTCCACAGAATCCCTTTGTTCTGGAGAGGGCGACCGTTATACCCGCCCAGGCGGTGTGGCATCTTCATCCGCACTGAGTGCGTGAGTTGCCTCTGCCGTACTCCGCTTCCTAGCCATGGCTCCGAGACTGAGGGTAAAAAGACGCGATTCATTGTCTTAGTTGAAATAGCACACTGACAATTAGAGTATAATTATACTAGGTGTGTATTTTATGGCGTTAAATTAATGTTTAACGCAGGCGTATGGCTAAATGAGTCGCTGGATAACAGTATGGGTAACCAACCGATCCTAACAAGGGGTAGGGGCCAGTGTAGCGGTGCCCTCCCATACTTTAAGTACCTAAAAACTTCTCCCACCTGTGGCTTTCTTCGCCAACAAGTTGAAGAAAATACTATAGGACTCAAAGGTACGCCTTAATGAGAAGCAAAAAATGGAGAATCTTAAAAAGACCTAGGGAATGAATCCCTAATGTTGTAACTGGCTCCTGCCAAATATCTCTCCATTTGGCAACGGGAGGCTGTTAATTAATGACCGAACAATGGATGCATTGTTCTTTCGATCACACCAATTAGGATCGAAACTAAGCTGTAAAAACAGTAATATCTTATCGAAAAGTTTCAAAAAAACTTGTTTGTGAATGCGAAAATGAACTAAACCAACGTATCGAGTTTGCAAGATACTAACCTGGTTGGTTTTGTAGTAAATGTAGAAAAACTGACAGAGCTGCTCACAACACGTCCTCCTGCTGTAAGCTGATTATGTTAATTGCTGGACCCGGAAGTGCTTTCTTCTTCCTGGGCTACGAGTTGCCAGAGGCATAGTACCGAGGTAAAATATATATATACACCTATACACACACACATGTCATTTGAAATAAGAGCTTGTCCGTTTGTCCAAGCCAAGTGAGAATAGACACGGACAAGCAGAATATGGCTTGAGCTTTTCCATTGGACAAGTAAAGGTTTTGGGCTGAAAAACACAGTGCATGGACCCCGTCTTTTTAAAATAATGCCAGTGAACATAAGAAATCTGACAAACTGTTCAGTTGACCACATGAAAAGGCAACTTGATAAATTCCTGGCAATGGTTCCAGATGAGCCTCAGATTCAAGGCTACACTGCACAAAGGAGAGCTGAAACCAACAGTCTTCTAGACATGGCCAGATTCACAGGGTGGTGGCTGCGAGTCCATCACAGCGGGCGGCCATCCATGGTGACCCAGGGACTGATCCCAGAACCAACATAAGAAGCACAAGAAGAAGCATGTATTTCACAATTTAGTTTTCTTTCCGTTGTCATCTTTAAATGCACCGAACTGATCACCATATTCCAGTAGGTACGAGATTATTATAGTAACTAGGGCACTCAATGTTACCTGTTTAGTGACCAAAATCTTGGGGACAGTCCATTCGTTACTCAGTGTGAAGTAATTTACCATGCCAATGTGAAGTCATTAGACAAGTGAAATAGCTTGCTTATTTCTATCACTGATAACCCATCAGGAAAGTATTGTTATGGCAACATGTACATGAGCAGTTTATCAGGTAGTATATAAATATATACATAGCTACTACCTGACAAACTATATATATAGACATAGATGTTAAATATACACAGTTCTTTAACGAAAACATATTTGAGACAAATTACTTTAAATAAAGTAGTACTCGAGGGAGTTCTTAAGCGTATATCTGGAGGAACAATTGCCAAAATAATGGTGTACATCACCACTACAAATGATACATAGTTGCTAAACTTAACTTGACTACATGAATCGGATCGTATATGTATGCTTGTGTTTCATGTGAATGTGTTTCTGTGTATGGGTCAGCCTCACGAAAATCGGCCAATTGGAGGAAGTTGTCGGTGTCGATCATTGGATGTCGGCGTCGATCGGTATAATTATAGTTTAGAATTGACAGAGGTATTGGAAAGTCCTTAAATTGATCCTGAATGTAAAGGTCGAGAAAATACAACAACCTTATTTGTTTTTAGGATAATTTAATATGAAACAAAGAAATGCACTACACTTTTAAGAATTGTGACACCGACATCTTCAATTGACCACCGATTGGCCCATTTTCGTGAGGCTGACTCATATACAAACACACTCATGAAGTAGGGTGTAAATTCTGCAATTTAATTAGAAATTGGTGGAGGCAAAATAGGTCCATAGTTGGATCAACTTGATAAGCCTTTTCTAAGTTCGGGAAACATGTGCTGTTTGTAGGAGTCATCTAGGACATCATGTAGGACACAGAGCTGTACGTGTGCCAGATGAGGTGCACAGCGTGCACCTACACTGTGTGTGGTAAGAGCTGACTTTAATGTGATGGATGCTCATGAATAAAAACATTATGTACATTAAGATTGAAAGCCTCTTTCCAAATTTGGGACAGTTGGCATTTACTTAAGGCATGGCTATTGTAAGTCTTTTGCTACATTTTTTGCTGCAGTTTAAAAAGAAATGTTTTACTCCTGCTATTGATAAGGATGACTACTAATAGAGAAATACAACAAAATGTACTTTTTTAAATATCTAAACATTGTCTATACATAGTTCTATTTCAATATATAACAAAATTAATCAAACAGCATATTAAAATAAAATTAACTGATCTAGTAAATAAATAGATACAAAAAAAGTTAATCACGAGTACAAAAATTGCTGGCTACTTTGCTATATGGTAACTATTATGAAATACTATTAGTGAAAGAGATTAACTTAGTAAAGCCCCTGCCTATCATGGAACACTAATCTACCAAATAAGGAACAATACGTTATAAGCTAGTAACAGCTGTAAAAAAGTTGTATACCTCTCCTCTGGAATACTGAAAGACAGTTTCACAGTACATATACGGCACATCACTCACTAATTATGAATTTACTAATAATCACCCACCCCCTATTTTTGGATAAAGAATGTAATGCAAGGATGAGTCGACTACAGAAACTAAAATTAATTTTAAAGCCGGGAAAGCTGACTGTGCTAAGCACATTAGTGGGAAATTACCCATATGACCAAGTAAAAATCGGAAATCCATCGAAAATCGGAAATTTCTCATCCCTGATAATGGTTCCCCATCTAGAAAATTAGTCTAGATTTCCACCATCATAAGTCAATTTTGGTGCTACCTAAGATGGTGCAAAGTGGTGACATGGCACACATTAGGAGTGTGAAGATTGGCCCAATCGATAGAGTGCAGGCTTCCTGTGTGGAAGGTTGGGAGTCTGAACACCGGTCGAGTCAAATGACTGACTTACAGAATTTATACTTTTCGCTGCCTGGCATCGGCATTACTGGGATAGGACAAGGACTGGTTATCTAAGTATCAGGATAATGTGACTAAGTAGGAAATTGGGTCATTGTGCCAGCGGCCTGGTCTCCCAGTGGGGCAGCACTATTCCGCAATGAGTACGCACTGTCAGAAGTTGTTATCGATCCTGATTTGACCATACTTATTCTGTGCACTGTACAAGACAATAAACGACAAACTAATGACTAAAGCTGTTCAGCATTGAAAACAAGTTCTATCATGAACTTATATGTTATGGATAGGGTAAATAAACCATCAATAATAAATATAATTTTAATCTTCTTTTTTTTTAAATGGGGATGGGAAATAAGATCCCCTAGGAAAACGTACCTACTGGATAAGATCACTCACCTCTTGTAGGCATGTCCCGATGTCATGAAGGAGGTCTTCTATAGCCTTAGTGGCATCTCCTCCCTGTAAAGAAATGTGCAGTGGCATTTACACAATATCTTAGCCGTTGTTGTTTGTTAGGGTTTCACGTCCTCGCAACATCCAAGGTTATTTTAGAACGTGTACTGACTTGTGACAGTGCACACTCCTGGTGACCTTATAGTGCTGCCATGCATGCACAGACACCAGCCGGTACCCGCTCTGATATGACTTCAGATATTGATAGAATAAGCGATAAATCAAATCAAATAAACATATTATTCCTATTATAATCATCATCATCGTTATTAGTATTTACCAGACACGGTGGCTGAATCGGTAGAGCGTGGGCTTCGCGTGCGGGAGATCGGGAGTTCGCTTCCCGGTCGAGTCTAACCAATGACTTATCAAATTTAATCTTGTCGCTTCCTAGCCTGGCGCTCGGCATTAATAGGATAGGACAAGGACTGGTTAGGTCAGTGTCCAGATAATGTGACTAAGTGGGATATGGTGCCGGTGGCCTGATTTCACACTGGGGCAGCACTATCAAGTCACCATGAGCGCGCACTGTCACAAGTCGGTACCCATCCTGATATGAGCATAGATGTTGCCAGGACGTAAAATTCCAATAACCAACCAATCATATGAATATGGATTCTGCTATTATTTGCAATGTCTTCTGCTATTGTTTGGAATGTTTTCACTTTTGGTTTCCACGTCACAAAAGTGGTACAGTTTCTGAGAACGACCCACATATCGGCCGGGCCGGTGGACATTCAATGGGGACGGTGTAGACAGACGTGCTCGCTGCCCGGCTCGCACTTACCTCGTCGCACTCGAGTAGGAAGTCGACGAAGTGGAGTGCGGCCACGGTGCACTTCTTGGCCAGCTCGTGCTTGAGCTCCATGGCGCCGTACAGGCGACTCGTCGGCTTGAAGAAATGCAGCAGGCGACGGACAAACCTGAACGGAAATGGCATGGTGGTTAAAACACTCTGTTATTGTGTTGTATTTTTGTTTTATTTAAAAACTTCACAAAAAATCTTACTTCAAATAGCTGGTTTGTTAGTTACCGTCACATAAATCATGAACAAAACAAAAAAGTCAATGATAAAAAAATTTACTTACTTTTGGACGGACTGATCATTGAAATTTCTGAGCGTTTCATCAGGCCACTGAAACAAAACAATTTACATCTACAGAGTGTGAATGTATTGCAGGGTTCTTACACCATTGGCTGAACATAATTCCAATAATCTTCCAATACATTAAATCACAATTTTCCAGTATTTCTAAACCTATTTAGTTCTATAAATATGTTTCGGTGAAAATAATATGTAATATGATATATGAAATGAATACAGATTCACTCTATTGCCATCTGTGATTTTTCACAATTTTCTAAAACCATCTCAGAAAAACATTCGATTTACAAATACATTCAAGGACCTGGAAAATTTATTTTGAATTTCCAAGGGATGGAAGTGATATCTGGCAAAATAAGCGGAAATGTATAGTGATGTATCCGTAAATAATTGAGAATACTTAAAACAGAACGTTGCTTCAATAATAGGATCATTATTCTAGTACATTATAATTATTGTTTTACATTGTCCAATATCATGGCATTTTAGCGAAAACGTGGGAGGCTCTCATAGGCTTAGCACTGTAATAGAAATGTTCTCTATGCAATTGGAGAATTTCCTTGAAAACACAGATATTCTCCGATATATTTAGCACTGTCAGGTAAACACGGCCACGGCAAAGTAACCAGCCGGTGGTGGTCAGGTGACATCCTGCAAACCTCCTACAGACTTACTGCATACCTCACTGCACCCCACCTGCCCACCAGGGCCGCGTTCGGGGTCCGTCTCGGCGATGCCTCCCTTTTCAATCAGGAGACAAAAAGCGCCTCGAAAATGGCCGCCGTATCCAGTAGTTTCAGCCTATCACAGCGCAGCATTTCCATTGCAAATGGCCGACGCCTAAGGGGGTGGCCATTTTCGAGGCGACAAACTGCTTGTGCAGTTCAGACTAGCATGACGTCAGTGCCATCTCCGAGGCCCCTCCGAGACGGACCCTGAGCGCGGCCCCGGCTGCTCTAGCAACACCAACAGGTCCTTCTAGATTCTTCTAGACCGCATGCACCCAAGCAGCAATAGATTCCTTTCCATAATATCCCCATAATCCTTTGTATTATACATAGACACTCTCCAAACACTATCCTAGCTCCATTCCATTGATCAGTTACTACAGACTATCCTTGGAGAACGTTCCACTTACTTTGTTGTAAGTATATTATCGCCCATGCAACCAATTCCCATTTATCTGCATTCACTTTCATCCCAGACGTTCACTCCTTGCTTTGTTTGGGTTTTATGTCCTATTAACATATACGGTCATGTCAAAACGGGATTGTGACTGACCAATTGCTGTAATATATCCATAGAATTTTGTGATAGTTAAATGTCGATTATCAAAAATCGGGGAAAGCCGCAAAATTGCAGATCTTTCATCAATGAGAACTACGTAAAAACCCTGTATTGCGAAGAAAATGTAGTTTGTAGCTGCCAAAAAAATCTAAGACAACCGCACAAATTAACTATGCGTATTCAATATTTTCTTTGTTAAAATATCAAATGCAATCTCCGGGGAGAAAAAAATCACCGCCTCGTTTGCTATAGAAAACTAAATAATAGATCAGGAATAAACAGTAGTTAAGCCATAAAACATCACAAACCAATAGGAGACACCATACTAAATTAATGATCATATAAGTGCCAGGCAAGATGTGCAGTTGAAATAGTGCCTCTAAAGCAAAATGAGCTGAAAAAAACTAAGAAAATGGAGTTCCTGAAACCTGTACAAATTATGCACAAACCTAACCCTCAAAGGTGTGACAAAACCCAAAAGAAACTAACATAGTATATCTAGATTAAACCACTAATTACATCGGAACAAGGATTACAAATGTTTACTATGTTCAAAACTATAAACGGAAAAAAAGGGAACTCCTCGAATTTACACCACAAACAAGTTCACAGAAATTATTGATGAAGGAAATCAATCCATATGGATTATGACCACTACTGCACAGCGGCGAAAACAAGTACATGCACTTAACCGTTATGAGCAGAATAAGCAATCACTAAAAAAATTTTTTAAATACAGCAGGATTTTCTCACTAAATTTTTTTTTTAAATACAGCAGGATTTTCTCACCTTGAGTATGGCGACGATGAGGTCCCAGTCCCATTGGTTGTTGACTTTTGTAACTAGTACCTGCGACTCGTGAACTGAGGTGCCCAGGATGGTGCTGTGACTCTCCTACAGGGGGAGTGACAGACGGGTCAGGTACATGCCATGGTTATTACACTAACGGTGAATTTCCGCTAAAACACAGATTTCCCCCCATAGGATTAGCACTGTCAGGGAATAGTGGGAAAATGTCTGTATTACCGCACATAATAAACTCTTTTTGTTTGGGTTTTATGTTCTAGAAACATCTCCGGTCATATAAGACTAACCAATTGCTATGATATATTTTGACCTTTTGTGAATGATAATCGGTGAATATTAAATAAATCGCGGAAATCCGCGAAAGCGGGCAGACCGTTGATCCCAGCTAAATATAAATTTTGAGTGTTTGTTCAATCGACTACCCGATTGAATATTAATGCCAGCATGTGTTTTTTGTGAGTTTTTTTGGTACATTAGTTGTTTAAGCAAGGGAAATTTCAGTCGCAGACGACTGGTCTTCCTCATTCCACTGCTCCTTCCCCTATCCTAGTAATGCCGAGCGTCTGGCTAGGAAGTGACAAGTATAAATTTGTAAGTCATTGGTTTGACTCGACCAGGATTCGATGCCACGATCTACCATATGGGAGACGAACGCTCTAACTCATTCGGCCATCCCGTCTGGTTATGTGACGTCATTCGTGACGTTAAATGGCAAAAGTGTGAAAATTAAGCAAAGTGTGAACATTGTAGGAGGGGACCAGGTAAAATTTACGCCAAGTACCGTGCTGGCAGTTGGTTGGGAGAATGGAAAGTCTGAGAGAGTGTGGTGGGGAATGGGAGTGTTAAACAGCTCAAAGAGAAAGCCTTAAAGGCCTTAGTTAGCATAATAATATAAATACATGCCACATACATACACATGCCTATCTTTTCATAGAGTAGTGGGTTGTAGATAGCGACATAGTTTTAATTATACCACAACTTAATATCAACACAGACGTTCCAAATACATCGTAGCTGTTCTAAATCCACATAGCGGTCCGTTATTTGGAGAGGTCCTAATGAATATTGTCTATCACCACTGAACAACACCACCATTGAGTCCAGCGTTTCCAATAGCTACCATCAGATACCTGATTACACATGACTTATGTCCGACAAGTTCGCACAAAATATAGCTGTCACGATTCAACAACTGCCAACATGGTCCCATTTTCGAACAATTTGCCTATTGTGTAAAGTTCTAGCAATCTACGATTCTGACACTTTTGGATGAACGTAATGTCCGCGTATTCTAAATACCCATACAAACCATGAAGTTGTGGTCAGCATATCTGATAGGAGCTAAGGAGACGCCCCCAATTAACAATGACTTTGGACATTTCCAAAAGAAATGGTAAAAGAATGCATATGTAAAGGTAGCTTTATTTGTTAGAGAAACGCCACAATATGGAAGTTATTCAACTCAGATTATTATGGCAACTCAATGCATGTATACCAACGACATCTTGACCCATTTTTACTAACTGTATTTTTGTAGTGTCATAATAATACAAAAAGAATTAATAACAATATTAATAATCATTTAAAAAAGGTGAGATCTTTTTTAAATGAGTTAGTTATTACCTTTTGGAAATTCCAATGCCACATGCACTATTAATAGTATACACAAATTGTTTCCATAACAAAACCGATTAATGTATACTTTATGTAATGAGATTTTTTTCTATATTTACATGCATTATACCAAGTATACACGTCCCCCCACATGTTTAGCATTTGATAATTTAGGAAAATGAAAATATTTTATCGCGTCAAATCATGATAGGCAGTTTTGTCAGGTTTCCACTGCAGCGACTCGATTGTGGCAAGCGATGGTAATAATTAATCAACTCTCGTGAGATCGCATGGTAAAAAAAAAAATGTCCACTCAGCCACATCCAATCACCTGCACCATTCTCCAGAAATTGAAAAATAATATATCTTAATCATATTGTAATCGGAATAATACTAAGTTAAAATTTTTTTTATTAATAATCTTTAATTTTTAAATATTTTTCAATGTAAGGTCAGTACTGTTTAGTCGTATCAAAAGTATTAATAACAATTTTCGCAGTTACTTCTTTCCAGGAAAGTTAAAAGGCGGTAATAGATGAGGGTTTCTTAATACGTCACTTCCGAGATACCATAGTTGCTGCACGCGCATTCCCATTTCAGGCCGCTAGGTTGGAGGTGAATCACACTGCACACTGCTACACATACACACAGGAAGTAATATTATATTTCACGTGGAAGAGTTATTAGCACACATTTACTGCAACCCAATTCGGAAACTAATGTCGGGCAAGAACCCTAAGTTTGGTCATCAGAAGCCAAACGCTCATGACTTTAACGTGAGTAGGGGGCCCATAATGAAGAATATGGTTGGGAGCGACAAGCACCCCACTTCCAGGCATGTGAACACACCGGGTCACAGCTTCAGTCCTTCCTCAACAACCAGCAGGGAGTAACCCGGAAGAGACGTATTGAAAGCACTAAGTAATCATCAGGCCAGGGCCGGCCAGCTTTAAGCCAATTGGACCAATTGCTCGCAATTGGGAACCCGCGCACAAGGGTGGCCCCACGCTAGGGTAATCTACTCTAGTCTTGTAAATCATTTCACTTCTTCTTCATCGTGTCCTTCTACCAGTTATCTCAAGGGATTTTCGAGCAGAGGTATGATCTGTATTCTTGGGACGTGCTCTCGGTGGTGGATGGTGGTAGCAGGATTTGCAATCAGATAGCTGATTCCCAGGGCAGCGATGTGGACTGTCCTGCTGTTGCCAGTTTGTCAATAGAAAGCCCGGGCCTACACTTTTACCAACCCAATGGATTTTTAACCTCCCACACCACATAGACATGGTATGAGAGCAACCGGCCTTTGATGACGCTGTAAGTTATACACAGCAGTGGAAATCCAAATTGGCAGAGGTGGGGGGGTGGGGGGCATAGGGACTCGAACCACCAACCCTCAGATCAGGCATCCGACCTAGAAAAAAGTCAGACACTCTAACCACTCCGCCACAGAGAACGCCACAAACATTTCACCAAAACAGACTTCGGATGTGAACCGCGAGGGGCCCTGCCAAAAATGGTCCCAATTGCGCCCCGCAGCTCCTAAGGCCGGCCCTGCAACACGCTGAGATGGCCTAAGTGCTTGTTAATTAATCACCCAACCAGCCAGACACCTAAGAGTATCTAGTAGAAGCAGAAGTGTTACATACATAGCGGCTAAGTTGGTATGATGACGTTGGCATACATTGCAGAGAGAAACACACGAATTTCGAGTAACATTCACCATTCCTTGTACCCCCTAGATCAAATGGCAGGGGCTGGAAAATATGCCAAACATACAGAACCATTTTACAAAGAGTGCTAACTAACATCAAGACCAATTTGAAGCGTGACATGAAAATAAACGAGCAAACAGTGATTATAATTAGTGTTATTAGTTTGTGCTTGCTGCCTATACATTAAAACAGCAACCTGTTAAGTTTTACTAGGGCAACGTAATGTCTACAGAAAGAGTTTCTTCAACAAAAGCGATATTCTATCATCAGGCAATTAGTCAGTCAACATAAAGGCATGCATAATAAACATTAATGAAGGTTACATTCCCGCCAATGAAATTAATTAATATGCATCAGCTACGTAGACAAGATACACCACTTTTGCATAGGAGCATCTACCATAAACTGCAAAGCAGAATGAGCTATAGCCACTGAGGGGGGTAAAAAGCCCAGATTAAAAAGATTTTTTTTTAAATGGTGTATTTTGTCCACAAAGGTCATTTCGGAGGAGGAAGGCTTATATATATATTCCTGTAGATTAAATTGAGTGTGCGGATGATACACGAATAATTACGGTAATAGCATTCATACACATATATATTTATATGCTCTATAATCTACTAAGGGAATATAAACAAGGATACTATCACACCTAAGTTCCCTCTGCTATATATATTCACCATTGCACTACTATATATACTATCTACTAATCCAGTACGTAGTTACAGATTTGGCTACATCAGTGCTAACTGCGAGTGGCTCTGGCCACTAGGATACCAGCTGTCTGGTCGTTATTACCTCCAGACGCAAACAGTCAAATTTTAACTTTACGTGGGCAATTAATATATTCCTGCCAGCGAATATATACTCTTTCTCAACCACGTCAATCTTCTTGTTACTCTGTTTACCTGGGGCCAACTGTTTGTAATTATATTATTAGGTAACAGACGGAGAAACAAACTAATAAAATAAGATTCTTTTTTGTTGAGGGTTTTATGTCCTAAATATTTTAGAAATGCCACAAATCACAGATTTACCAAAGATCGCGGAAATCTGTGAAATCACGAAAATCATTCATCCCCGATTTATATATGTTGTGGAGGTGATGAAAATTGGAAATATTATGCCTAGCCCTAGAGCAGCTTTCGAATACACACTTTTTAGCATTCCAGGGCTAGCGGCCCAACCATTAGACTACACTACACTACACTACACTACACTACACTAAACTACACTACACACACGTCCGTTTTTACCCTATTTATTAATCTATGAACTGCACACCCAACTCAATCTAGGAGAATATATCGCTATACACGAATTATTAATGCAAAATCTAATCCATTCATAAAAAGAGAATGTTAGCAACACACTAATACAACTACAGTAGTTCATGTCTTCAGCGGAACCAGATGGGATGGCCAAATGAGTAGAGCGTCCGTCTCCTGTTTTGGGAGATCGGGAGATCCGAACCCATGAGTTTGTGGGTTCGAATCATGGTCGAGTCAAACCAATGACTTAAAAATATATACTTGTCGCTTCCTAGCCTAGCACTCGGCTTTAATAGGATAGGGTAAGGATTGGTTGGCTCAGTGTCAGGATAATTTGACTGAGTGGGATATCAGGTGATGGTGCTGGTGGCCTGGTATCCCAGTGGGGCAGCACTATAAAGTTGCCATGAGTGCGCACTGTCACAAGTAAATACCCGTCCTGATATGACCTTAGATATTGCTAGGATGCAAAACAACAACAAACAAACTGTCTTCAGCGACCCATATCATTGGTGAACTCCTGCTGTATGTGGACACATTTTTGCAAATCACAAGCTGTCATTGTTCCATTTGATTGTCTCTCTGATGACAAGATACTAGTTGTTTGTTGAAGACAGGTGCTACTGCACACTCCATACCAGATTTGTTGAAAACAAACAAACAAACAAAATAAGTTGCATAGTCTGTCATGTTTTTTAGATTAAAATATTAGATTGATAGTTATGATTTAGTTTTGAGTTTCTGCCATCTTTGTTTTGGTAGCTTTCATAGTGTTGCTCCATAGGGATACACCGCATCTGACACATATATAATTAAGTTGAAAATGTATTTCGCTTTGATTTGAACTAACCTATATTTTAAATGGTTTAATTCTGGGAATGGTTAACTTTGAAGAGAAAACATGCAAAATAAATCTTGGGTGCACACACCAAAATGCCAAACATAGACTTAGTTTACCAATTTTCGAGCATAGCATAGTCACACCAAATTGCAATAAATGGATAATGAGTCCACCGTTATCTAATTTGTGTATATAGGATCAAATCGATGCAAAGGTGTGGGTTCTTTTTGTTTGTTTTCTTTAAATTGATGCTATCATCGGATTATGCGACTTTTGCGACTTTATTTTTAAAACATGCAGTAAGGGACAAGCAAAGCTTGACACCACTTGCTTCTCCGCGAGGATGGACGTGAGTAGGGATGGATGGATGGATGGAGGGAGAGGGAGAGGGAAAGGGAGAGGGAAAGGGAGAGGGAGAGGGAGAGGGAAAGGAGGTTGGAGTTGAGAGATGAGAGTTGAGAGATGAGAGTTGAGAGATGAGAGTTGAGAGTTGAGAGATGAGAGTTGACAGATGAGAGTTGACAGATGAGAGTTGACATATGAGAGTAGAGAATAGAGAGTTGAGAGCCGGCCCACCTTGTCGAGACACTGCAGCAGCTTGTCCCGGTTGACGCGCTGAGGCCGGCTCGACTGCTCCGTGGCGGCGGCGGCGCGGGACGTTATGTGGTCGAGGAAGAGACTGTTGGGCACCGGACCCCGCTTCTTCATGGCGTGGTGACGCGTCAGGCACGCCACCGCAATCTTCGCCCGCTTCGACTGTCTGTAGAAGAAAGGGGTGGTGGGGCAGGATGTTTATTTGTTGTTTTCTATCCTAGCAATATCTAAGGTCATATCAGGACGGGTATCGATTTGTGACAGTGCACACTCATGGCGACTTTACATACAGTGCTGCCCCAACAGTGCATTCCACCCAGTCATATTATCCTGACACAGAGCCAACCAGTCCTTGCCATATCCTAATAATGCTAAGTGCCTGGCTAGGAAGCGACAAGAATCAATTTTTAAGTCATTGGTTTGACTCGACCAGGGTTTGAACCAAAACGGGAGACGGACACTCAACTCATTCGGCCATCCCGTCTGTCAAATTAGGAAAATTGGAGTGATTATATGAATAAATAAATACAACTGATAGCAAGTATTATTAATAAGAAATGCCACTTTTTGTATTCGATTAACTCATCCCACAGACACACACAATATTGTCTACAGCTAAAGAAAACTACCCCACCATATTACCCACATATAAAGAAATTAGATATAAAATTAAACAAATAATTTTTTTTTTATTTTAAGAAAGAAAATTCAAAAGACAAATTAACCAGCTGTATGAAATTACAATCAAATGGAATGGGAAAATTGCAAGGTTGACAGGGCAAATGAACGCTGTGTGTCACTTACGCGAGGTTCTCTGGCAGTGTGCACGGGTTTGTGGCTAACATGACGAGAGTCGGCAGACAGTGGCTGTGAAGGCTGATCTTGTGTGGAATGATTGTGTTTGCCTGCAACAGAGTATTCAATGTTGTATGCTGAATAGTCAATCATGCATGGCCAAGCTGATATTTTAATAACTCCCCTTCCCGGGCTTATTGAAGTCCCAGTCACACCAGGCTTGTGCGACTTTTCAGCCACTTCGATAAAAAAAAAAAAAACCACATGTCGCCAAACTCCTCTTGATCAAAGCAAAAAAAGCAGCGAGAAAAAAAGGATTGGTGACTGCAGGGAAGACCGGTTGGAGAGTGGTCTGTGACTGATTTGCAACTGGTTTGCAAATGATCAACGTTCGATTGCAGATCAGTCACAAATCAGTCCCCGATGACTCGCCGACCGATCGCCAACCTCTTGCCAAGTGTCGAGTGGTCGCAGCAGTCCCACAGTCGTTGATCAGTCGACGATAGTCCCCGACTGATTGCCAACCTATTAAAATGTTGCCGATCTCCTGGCGACCACTTTGGTCGCAAAGAGGTTTTTGCTCCAAAACTACCAAAATGGTCACCAGGAGGTCGGCGACCACTGAGGACCAAATAGAGACCTTTTTGTGATTACTTGCGACCATCTGGGCTTTTTTTTTGTCACAAGCCTAGTGTGACTGCGGTATCAGTCTCATCTTAAAGCTGCATGATCATCAAATTGATCCAGCTTAGACACTGATGCTCTTATCAAACATTTATTTCTGCACAGAAAGAATAGTCAGTAAAAGGAACAAGACCTGTTACTGCTAAAGCCTATGTCTAGCATTTTGACGCGCACACCTACATTAATTTGGCATATTTTCACTTCAAATATCTTCAAAGTTCACTCTTTAAAAATAATATTGCTTCAAACTATAGTAAAGCTGATTACACAGATCAACCTAATATATTTATGCAAAACCGTTTGATTGTGCAACTTTAACCAATTCACAAATCCAGTCTTCACTGCATTAGGTCTGCCAGTACATTCCTCTAGAAAGCGCCACTATACCACACTATAGTGACTGTAGGTGTTTCAATAGTATCTATTCATGTCAGAGATTTAGACATGTCAAATATAGTTTCCATCATGTCTTAAGCCAATTTTCAAATCCCACCTTGTATTAAAGTTGTATAATTCGATAGCTATGAGTTTCTCCAATAATAATAATAATAATAATAATTATTATTATTATTATTATTTATTTGGAACACACATTCTGATCATAGACTGTGCGTCACTTACGCGAGGTTCTCTGGCAGTGTGCACGGGTTGGTGGCCACTTAAGCGAGGGAAGGGGAGTAATTAAAATATCAGCTTGGCCATGCATGACTGACTAGAATGTCCTACAACAGACAAATCATGTTTAATTGCCGTTTTGCTCTAAAGCACACTGCCCTATTTGGTGGAGTTTATACTTACTAAATGCAGCAGCTCTCCTAACAGAATTGTAGCCCGGATGGAGAGCTCATCTTCACTCGTCGTAATTACTTCGATTAAGGACTGCAATGAGGAATTGCTTATATCAGTAGATGCCTTTTTTTCCTTCTTTTTTATTAAAGCGGAGGGGTTATATCCTGGCAACATCTAAGGTCATATCAGAACGGGTACCGACTTATGACAGTGCACACTCATTGTGCCTTTATAGTGCTGCCCCACTGGAAAATCAGGCCGCCGGCACCATGACTCGATATCCCACTCAGTCACATTATCCTGGCACTGAGCTAACCAGTTCTACCAACAGTAGACTTTGTAAATCATAAAAGGTAGTACGATAAATGTAAATTGTACCATAATTGTAAATCATAAATGGTAGTACCAGTAAATTACTAATGGTAGAACCATTAGCTATGAGTTTGATTGGGTCTGGGTGTGGTGTGTGGAAAGTGGTTTCAGCTACACACAAGCGACAACATAACTTCACTGTACCTCCAGGAGTTGTGCATTGATGAAAGCGTACAGGATGAGGGCCATGTGGTTGTCGACGAGGTTGGGGCGCGTGCGTGTCAGATGTGGTAGGATTGCCTTCCCTTCCTCCACAATGAACCCTTCCACCAACCGCCACGACTCCTGCTGTGTGGACGGGTCTGAAATAAAAAATGGATGGCTATTCACTACTGACTCACTAAGTGTGGGATTAACACCGACAAAATATTATGGGATATATAATTTATTATATGAGTATAAAGGGGCGGAGCTATATTTCCTATATCCTGCAGGATCCTAGCATTTAATGCTGCCTTTATTATTAACCCACAATATATTATTGTTATATTCGCTGCGGGCTGGTTCCTGCTGCGCTATCCTGGCGCCCCACCATGTTGTCATATGCCAGTCAGGCCTTGTCAGGGTCACATCGGCGCCAGTTAAAATTGTTCTTGGTAGGGCGGTTATTGCTCAGCCAGATGGGCCTCAGCAAATAAACTAGGCTTCCACCACTTCTCGTCTTGTCTCTTATTCTCCTACGTCGTAGCCCAATTTATATAGAACATCATTTTCCCGGATGGAGAGCTGTGGTGGTTTTCCCACAGATGGTTCAATTTCTTTAAGTTTATTAATGTTTTCATCCCACTCATGTTGCCATTTGGATTTCATGTGGGTGGCTATTAGTGGTTTCAGATCAGAGTGAGGGATCAGACACGGTTCAAGATCACAGTTCAGGGCCATCTTCTACCTTAAAAGTGTTGACACAAAGCCATGAAATGTATACACTCAAGCAAAATGTGTCTTAGTATCAGTGGGTACTGACACCGGATGATTTCAGGCGGTGGTTCTCCCTTGAGTAAAAATGCACCCCCAATAGCCGATGTTTACTTTTTGTGCTGGGGGGTCGTTAAACAAACAAGAGTCAGCCAAATGTGGCCAATGTAGCATCGAGTGACGACTACTTGGCTAGGCCACACCCAGCATGATGTTGTGGATGTTCATCAATGCATGCGATGATCTAATAAAACTTATTGTTTGGATACTCATCCCATTCATGTTCCGTCAGGATGATTGCGGCTGCAGTGGTGTGCATAGCTAGAGATGACACAGGAGGATTCCAAACCGGACTTACCTATACTCTTTAGGCTTTCTGTGACATTATCAGTCCACTTAGGAACCGGTAATCGAAAGACATCGAAGAAAATGTCCATAATCTCCTTCTGTAATGTTCAAGAAAAGAGTTCAATTATGAATTATAAATGGGCATGTACAAAGTCTAGAATGGGTAGACTTGAATTAATTATACTCATTATTGTATCATAATGAGTGATTGGCAAAACAGTAATTTGAGGAAATAACCCTGGCTGGTGCAATCAGCCCCCCCGAATAGGTTTTCAGGGATGAAAGTGGTCTCCCAACAAAAAACGTGAAAATTAAGCCGAGATTATTACCACCGACGGTGAATTTCCGCGAAAACGCGGATTCCGTCCCCCCCCTCCCATACGATTAGCACTGTCAGGGAATCGCGGTAAAATACCAAAGTCAGGTTTCAACTATCTTTGTTGTGCCTATAGTATTGCCCATGCCTAACTCGTTTTTGTTTGGGTGTTATGTTCTAGCAACATCTAAGGTCATATAAGAATGGGATTCGAACTGCCCAAGTGTTGTCATATATATCCTGATTCCTTGGCATTTTGTTGAATGTTAATTGGTAAATATGACAAAGAAATCACGGAAATCTGTTAAATCGCGGAGATCTTTCATCCCTGGGCTTTAAATTGACAATAAAAAGCAGCAGCCAAGGCTGGATCAGACAGGACCACCCAAAGTACTTATAGATAACAGTTTGTAGCTCAGTCTACTCAAGCTGCAAATCTTCCAACCCAGCATATAGAATATCAGTATAAAGCTGAGTTATTTTCTTAATATTGTTTGTTTGTTGTGAGTTTCATATCCTGGCAACATCTAAGGTTATATCAGAACGGGTACCGACTTGTGACAGTGCACACACATGGTACTTTATAGTGCTGCTCCACTGGGATACCAGGCCACCAGCACCATGACCCAATTTCCTACACAGTCACATTATCCTGTTACTGAGATAACCAGTCCTTCCCTTATCCCGGTAATACTGAGCACCAGGCTAAGCAGAGCGACAAGTATCAATTTGCTAAGTCATTGGTTTGACTCGGCCAGAATTCAAACTCCCGACATTCCGCACAGGAAGCTTGCACTCTACTGATTCAACTACTGCGCCTGGTGATTTAAAAAAATAATATTAGTATAATTCAGTATAATCCACATAATAATTAAATGATATGTACAATTTATGTAAATTCTAGAAACAAGGTGGAGGATAAATAACAATATTTTACTATTCTAACCTTTCTGTTCGTTCCTTTCTGTGTATGGGCGGGGTGTGTTGGGGGTGGGGGTGGGGGTGGGGTGGGGGGTAGAGGTCGGGGTTTATTTTATCTAACTGACAGCATTCATTGCTACAAACTTAATAGGCTGATATGTGAAGTGTCTACGTTCACAGACTTACCCGATTGTCCATATTGCGCAAACAGAAGGCTCCTAACAATGACTGAAGGCCCGACCCATCAGGTTTACACAGGCGAATCATCCCTAAACAAAAGACAGCTAGATGTCAATACCTTGCTGAACAGTGGAAGGAGTCTGGAAAGGTGAGTGTGAACTGTGAACTGTGAACCAATACAATACTAACAGTAGCACACACCCACGCCTACTTTAGAACACACAATGAAAAGCTTCAAATTCTACATGGACTAGCGGGTAGGAAAAACCATTCTCACCAATAAAGGTGAGTTGAGTTTTAATTAACCGCGAACATGTAGTAAGGTAACTGTATGGCTTCCCCACGGTGTGATCTTCCAGCCGAGCAAACAATGTTACATTCAATTAAAGTTCATACTTATGCTAAATACATTGCTACAACAAGGTTCCAGCTTACATTGAGGTAAACCTTTTATTTAGACAAAATATATATAAACAGCATTATGTTGCAAGCACCAGTTTTCGTCCAATTACTGAAGTTAAGCTACATTGAGCCTAGTCAGGACTTTGATGGGTGACCACCTGGGAATACAAGGTGACGTAGATGTCCTGATACAGACCTATAAGCTATAGCCAATCAAATCAACAGTGGATCAGTAATAAAGTTTGACCGAAAATAATAGTAATAAATAATTTTTTAAAGTATTTAGCTAAGTTTGACCGAAAATATGATGCTCTCTTCTGCGTTAACCTTCAATGAAAATATACAATAACAATAATAATTTTAAAGAGTTTTTTTAAAAGAAAAAAGGGCGGGTTTCCTTTGGACACACCATATAATGACTGTATAAATTCACTAACCTGGCCATGAGCGAATAACGGTGACAATTGCCATTTTACTCGCGATGCAAACATTTTCTTTCTCCTCCCTGCAAAACAATGTTGTCTTATCACAATATGTATTTTACATTGTGCAAATCCGTACATCCTGCAGCATCTTTGGAGTTGATGGGATTAGACAATTTTAGTGTTTTTGATAAATGGTGTTGATATACAATTTGGGCCCCTACTATTACAGGTATACCCCGCTTAGCGCTACCCCATTGCGAGCTGATTCGCTATAGCACTCTTTAACCTTTCTGTGGTCGCCTTCTTGTCTTTTTGCATTCTCTTCCATTTCACCAACTCGGTGGCCAATATAGCGAAACAGGCAACCACCTGGAATCAAACCTGTGTTCTTTCCTCTGCTTTCACCCACGCACAGAACACACAGGGCTGTCAAACTATAACACAAAATATGATGCTTCATCGGAAAATGCACCTTTAAATTAAAACTAACTTTTCTTTGTCTGTCTAGGTCTCTCCCTCTCTCTTTACAAAAAAAAATGTGTATAATTCATTTAAATTCTTTTTGAATGTTATTATTATTATTATTATTATTATTATTATTATACATTCACAACTTCTTCAAAACTTGTTTGGTCAAATATGAAACTAAGCAATAGGAAAAAAAAACCAGACTTACCCATTCCGCTGATCGGAGCTGCCACTGCTTGTATTCAGCCGGAAATGAGAGTCGGTGAATGGGGCGAGCAGTTGCTGTAGCGAATAACAATGTTGGAGAGTTTATATTAAAGCAGCTACATGTAATAGCCAGACCAATTTGTAAGCAAGGTCCTCCTATCTCCCACGCCAGATTACAGAATGCAAGGACCCACTGTCGCCTTAAATTAGTGAAATTGAAACTGTAAGCCAACTAGAACATGGCCGATTTAATATCAGCCAATCACATTTAAAACCGTTTAAAGAATTTTTAATACCAATTTACATCAAATTTAATACCTATTTTTGCAGTAAATGTAACAGACATATTTAATTAAATATTAACAGAAATGAGTGAGGTGATGCAATCTATGGATATTTCAGCTTTTTGAAGACAGCTGGTAAAACATCTTGACAAAATATTTTAGTGGCCAAATCCAATTTAAGACCTTTCACAGAAAAGTTACCATATTTAAGATTTTTCAAGGCCTTGAAAATGGACTAATCAATTGAAGACTTTTTAAGGATCCGCGGGAACCATGTTAATATTTCTATACTGATATAGAAATTGTGACCCAAGTTTCGCACCCCCCCCCCCATCTTTGAATAGTTTATTACAAAACAAGAAATTAAAATAAAGAAATTCCAAGTCATTAACTAAACCAATTTAAAATTAGCCACCACCCCCTCCGAGGTTACATAAAGCACACACCAGTTAATGTTGGGATTAACTCATTTAAAATAGAAACATATTTATTTATTATTCTTTTAAAGAAATTATAAATATATTTGAAAATAAAATACGCGTTTCCTTTTGAAATGAGTTAATCCCAACATTTCTTGGTTTATGCTTCATGTAACATGTCGGGGGGGGGTAATTTTTAAATGATTTAATTAGTCACTTGGAATTTCTTTATTTCCATTGCTTGTTTCATAATAAGCTATTCATAGATGGTGGGGGAGGGAGAGAGAGATATATATTATATATTCGTTGATTAAGCAGCGTGGATTTCAATTCCGGACAATTGGGCTTATTCAATCCACCGCCCTATTCCCAGGCAGATTCCCAGGCAATGAAACAAACAAAAAATCAATTTGTTATGCCTTTGGTTTGATTGATTCAGCCGGGAACGAATTAAACCTGCGACCCCCCCCCCACCCCCACCCCCACCGACAAGGTTCATTGAGTGTTCCGCTAACCACTGTCTAAAGTCCCAGTCACACTATGGCTTGCGACCATTTTGCACCAAAGAACCCAGTCACCAGCGACCTCCTTGCGGCCAAAACAATGATCGCAAGGAGGTTTTTAATGCAGTAGCTGCAACCGCCTGGCGACCAAAATGGTCATAAGGTCGGCGACCGCTGAGGACCAACCCTTTTTTGTAGTCGCAAGCAGTAGTGTACCCAGGGTATAAGGAGCCGAATGAACAAAGCACCTCGAGGTCCACGTCTGGGCGGATGAAGGGGCGCGTGCTGGGGTGGTTGAGCAGGTAGAGCACAGTGGCGAGCAGTGACTCGTTGATGCGCGGGAAGTTGTAGCAGTCCAACACATTGCGCAGGATCGCCCCGACGCCTCCGCACTCGGCCACAATCGCCGGGTTCGTCAGCGCTGGACAATACAATAAGCGTGGATGTGTTTTGGTTTTTTTTTCTCCTGATCCGATGCCACACAAGGCATTGTGGGAATATAAACAGAAGATGGTTCGAATTTATATTCGTATTGATTATTTGTCATAATAAGGCTTGCCGGCCGGCCGAGATAACGCTAGGTGGCACTCATGCACTCTTAGTGTACTGTCCATATGGCATGGGGACCATACTAACAGGAGTCCCATCGGTGGAGGAGACCAACTCTGCATCACAATGTGATTCCTATCACAGATCATTTAGCAAAAGAGGGGGAAACAGTCAAAAAGAAACAAAACCCTTTCTCCTGATTCTTAACGTACATCTGATCAATGCAAGTTTAATTATGCCATCTTAGATACATACGACAAAACTTGGCACAATTTTGGTTATGGTAGCACACATAAATAAAGAACAATGATTCCGAGTGAGCCGATACGGCCTGATAATACACAAACTTACAAAGAGTACGGATTGATAGTACACAAGCGCCACATAGTGTTATCTCGGCGGGCTAGCCTTCTTATTTTTTCTTGTGTCGAGGAGGGTGATGAAAATGGGAAATATTGCACCTGGAGCAGGATTCGTACCCACACCGCTTACCTAGGCTCCCTGATGTCATCACCCTATCCATGCCTGAGGTCAGTGCAGACTACTACACTCGCATGTGTATATATGTAGGCCGCGGACCAGTTCTTAAACTGCGTAATTGTATATGCGGTGGCGCCATTTACGGCGGATTTTGTAACTAGCGCGAGTACGATGTGTTTTCCCTCGCTTAAACAAACACACACACACACAATTTGGACTCGATCCTTACATAGGTCTAGGAGGTTCCAGAAGGTACGAGAGCAGGAAGGAAGGTGATGCCACAGCCGACAGGGTTAGGCGTAAGGAGGCCTATACGCCATTCAGCAACGAGGCAGACCACACCATGTATTGATATCTTTAATTTGTTTCCAAAAGTTAATCCTCAATCAACTCAGTATTCCCAATACATTTGAGTAGTTTTAATACAACTTTTTCTCGTAGTCAAGACTCGCTCCTCCCTTTAAAGTCCGATTAGAAATTTTTTTTTTTTTAATGGAAGTTCCATTAGTGAAAGTAGCAAACACACGTCTAATAATTAAAGTTCTTGCAATTAGAAATAACAGGGCACTTCTCACCTAGTTCACATATGGTGGCAAGGCAAGTCTTGACCATTTTGTCGTTCTCGTGGCCGCCATCGTTAGCAATCGAGATCATTACAGTAAGCAATGAGCGAGGGAACTTGTGTGGCGCCACCTGGATTATCTTACGGATTAACCGCATGGCATGGATCCGCTCATACTCGTTGTCAAGGCAAATGTCCAGCGACCTGGAAGTAGACAATTTCTCTCAATTGCAGAGTCCGTACACATGTGAAGATATAGAATGCAAAGCTATTTCAAAGCTTTTCAAAGCTGTTTTTTATAGGAATAATAATAGAATCATGTTTGTGACATCGGAAGACTATTTTCATTTGGATTTAAGGAAAAAACAACAATGGTGAATGGCGATTTCTGACTAATTTAGATCAGCAGGGACAGTTGAATGGAATTCAAGGCTTTTCAAGACTAATCACCCAAAATAGGTTAAATTCAAGGCTTTTCAAGACTTTCCAGGCCACGTACAGACCCTGCAATTGTAAACCCAGGCACTAATATTAATAGCGTGAAGTACCGGAAAATATATTCCTGTTTTTGTGTAATAGACAATTTTCAACAAATACACATTAACAAGTAAAGCCCACAAAATCAATTTTTAATGACTTATAATACTTTTGAATACTTGTAGACCTTTTCAGTACTTAAATTTTTGCATTTGCAAAAGTTGTACTTGAAAAAAGAAGCTTTTTTTATGACCAGTACGAACCCTGTAAAATAGTCAGAAAGGGACACATGATTTTGTTTTGCATTTCGACAGGATAGATTGACTTGTCTGCTTTGGCTAAAATAAAAGACTGACCACGGCAAGATGAGGTGCATTGGGTTCTAATAGACCTCATTCACAATTTCTTTAGAAACTGAGTGACTGCCTCATTTGTAATGGCTTCAAGATAAAAATGGGTTAGAGAGTAGCGACATGCTTACCGCGCGACTAGATAGTCGATGTGGAGGCGGACGAAAGCATTGAGCGACTCCACATCAGAGATGAAATAGCGCAGAGCCCGCAGACACGCAGCTCGCATCTCCTTCGCCTCGTGCAGCAGGCCTACCCGTAAACTACAACAAACAGATAGTCTACATTGAAAGCACCTCAGAGAGAGATCAAACAAACAAGCAACGCCTATAATTTAGGGTCATAGTCTACATTGAAAGCACCTCAGAGAGAGATCAAACAAACAAGCAACACCTATCATTTAGGGTCATAGTCTACATTGATTAAATATTAACAATTGCACGCCACCTAAACAGGGTCCGTACACATGTACCGCATGTGTACGGACCAAACAAACAAGCAACACCTATCATTTAGGGTCATTCACTGATTGGGCGCTTTACACAATAGAAATATCTGAGGTCATATAGATCTTCTGAATTGGTGTTTTTTTTTAAAACACCATTGAAATATCGGAGGGCATATGATATGGATTTTTACAAGATAGAAATGATGTATGTATGTATGTATGTATGTACGTACGTACGTACGTACGTACGTACGTACGTACGTACGTACGTATGTATGTATGTATGTATGTATGTATGTATGTATGTATGTATGTATGTATGTATGTATGTATGTATGTATGTATGTATGT
Source organism: Branchipolynoe longqiensis (assembly GCA_030323885.1). NCBI lineage: Eukaryota > Metazoa > Annelida > Polychaeta > Phyllodocida > Polynoidae > Branchipolynoe > Branchipolynoe longqiensis. The sequence goes on along the minus strand of CM059187.1, from coordinate 119,813,210 downwards.
ATGTATGTATGTATGTATGTATGTATGTATGTATGTATGTATGTATGTATGTATGTATGCATATTTGATTTTAAACAGGATAGGACAATAATGACTGCCCGGGGCACCTAGTTTACTTAGTCGGGCAGGTGAAGTTGTCTGTGACCTGCCCGAAAGGGCAATTCGTTATGTTTCTGATCTGCAATAGCAGATTTCAGTTTCAATTGGCTGACTTGGGCTTCGGCAAGTAGTTTTGCAACTCGGGCAAGTCACTTGTGCGACGTCTCAAGTGACATAGGAGAATTAATTGTTCATCAATGTGCAGGTCGACGTACCAGCAAAGGATCTGTTCTTTGGAGAAGTTAGATTGACACGTGCTGCCGAAGCGGTGCACCAGCCGTACGAACGCGTTGAGGTAGCCCAGTTTCTTGGCCTTGGAGATTCCATCTTGGCGGATGACATTTTGGAGCACATCTAGCAGGTTCTGACTTGGGTCTGCAACAGAGGTAAAAACAAGAGCGAGACCTAGAATGGGAGAGCATAGAGCGAGCAGACCGGGGTGTTTTAAATGCTAAGTACCACTTTCCTATGGGAGCCAGTCGGGATGGCCTTCATTTGACTATGCAGCTTTAAAAGTTGAAGGACAATGTTATTTTTATATAGGGGTATTATTATCAAATTCCTATGGGAGCCAGTCATGATGGCCTTCATTTGACTATGCAGCTTTAAAGGTTCAAGGACAATGTTATTTTTATATAGGGGTATTATTATCAAATTCCTATCGGGGCCAGTCGGGATGGCCTTCGTTTGACTATGCAGCTTTAAAAGTTAAAGGACAATGTTAGTTTTATATAGGGGTATTATTATCAATATCCTATCGGGGTCAGTTGGGATGGCCGAGTGTCAACTTCCGATTCGATCCAACAAGTTAAATAGAAAGCCTTAAATAAATTGGCAGATGTTGCTACTACGCTGTTACTTTAATCTAAAGTAATATAAAACAGCTTATAATGATCAACCTAACATATTTATCTAAAAAAATTATATATGTCAGGAACTCAAACCGCAGGACTCTGCAACTTTAAACGAAAGACTCACAAAGTTTATACTTGTCGCTACCATGCTAGTCCCTTTCTAGCAATCTTGTAAACTATTGTGTTCTATGAGCGGAACAAGTCACTATAAATAGAAATAAACTGGAATTAGTGATATATCTGTAGAATTGGCTACACTAATTAAAATCCATATAAAAACAGGTTCCTCGCTGACCACCCACTCACAATATTAAAATGACTATCGTCTTATACTATATACAATTAAAAAAGGAACTAAGTAAATACAGAACGAATTGTCAAATGTTGACTGATAAGTATGGAGTAAAATAATATAGTCGATAATCTCCCTCCCCACCACAACTACAACTTCTACTACAAGCCTCTCCGTTGTGCCAAATACCTTAAGCCAATCAACCATGCAGACCCCAATCTCTCTCCCGAGCACACAGCCCCAAAATGCCTGTGCCATAACGACATTCTTCTATACTACAAGCCTCTCCGTTGTGCCAAATCCCTTAAGCCAATCAACCATGCAGACCCCAATCTCTCCCACGAGCACACAGCCCCAAAATGCCTGTGCCATAACAACATTCTTCTATACTACTTGTTCTGCCTCAAAGAACATCGACAATACTAGTATTCCTGGTTGTGGACTGACCTGCTTAAAGTTGCATAGTCCGGTGGTTTTGAGTTTCTATCATTTTCTGAGATAAATATATTAGGTTGGTCGTTATAATCTACCTTACTTAGTTTGGAGTCACTTTTATTTTAAATGGCTAACTTTTGAGATTGAATCATCGTGGACCTCAGCTACCCGAGGGGCCAATACCAAAGTAGACCTTCCACCTACATTCTTCGAGGTATCCAAGACCTCGAAGACAAAGTGACGAGACTGGGCAACGCCTGCTACATCTGGTCAGCAGACATGGCCCGAGCCTACAGGCAGCTCCGGGCCTGCCATCTCTCAATCCCACTATTCGGCACCAACCTGCACGGTAAGACCTACTATGACGTTGCACCCCCCTTCGGGTGCCGAACGTCATCCCTGGCCTGAGCACGCACCACAAATGCCATGGTCTACCTGCTCAGAGCCAGGGGTCATCACGCACTATGCTACCTAGACGATTTCGTTGGGGCAGCCCCCTCACTACAAGCAGCACAAGATGCCTATCAAGAAATGATGACGATTGCGGAGGAGCTCGGCATAGCCCTCTCCCCCGCCAAGTGTGTCCCTCCAGCCAAGTGGAGATGTGGAGATGGTAGTCCGCATCCCGGATGTGAAGCTAGCCGAAGTACTAGCCGAATGCCGCACCTGGACCTTCGGGAAACGGGCATCACGGACAGACCTCCAAAGGCTAATCGACAGGGTGCAGCATGTAGCCCGCTGCGTCAACCCAGCACGGCGCTTCATGAGCAGGATATTGGCAGCACTATGGGCTGCCCCACCCACTGGCAGGCACGCAGTCCCGGACGACTGGGTGCTTGACATATCCTGGTTCTTGAAGTATGCCGAAACCACCAACGGCCTCGTCCTCCTCCACCCCAGACCACCCAGGCAGTGGATCATCGAGTGTGACTCCACACTGAAAGGAGGCGGGGCATACTCAACCGAGAAGTACTTCTCAGAAGAATATGCTCATTTGGTTGAGAGTGACGAGATTGATTACCTATTGTTCGATTGATTACCTATTGTTCGATGACATTGATTATTTCTGATTGAATAAATGCAAATTATACCACTTCTGTCTCGTCATTAATTGTTCATGTTAGCATAACATGGGTAAGTTGCGACGGGGCGGAAGGGGTAGGGCGCTCAGCCAGCTCTCGGCATTGACACGCCACCTTTCGATTTGATACCGAACTAAGCCATCATCCACCCCTAAAGTTAATATCGATGCCAGCAGCCTTACCCTACGATGCTGCCATCTATATTTGACTTTTAGAACTAAAATTACACCACCTATGCTGCCAACTTGCGGCTTCGTTCATCCGGGCGCTGATGTCCCGGACAGCATTGAACCGCGCACTCGCCGCCCGGACACGAACCCGCGAAGACCAACTGACCACCAATTTGCTGCCCCCCACCTCCAACTAACAAACAGGCTAGTCAAGCGGTAGGGTTGAGAGTGATGAGATTGATTACCTATTGTTCGATTGATTACCTATTGTTCAATGGCATTGATTAGTTCTGATTGAATAAATGCAAATCATACCACTTCTCTCTCGTCATTAATTATCGTTATCGGCACAGTCATTAGAATAGTTTTCGACATTTTTCGTATTTTTGTTGTTTTGTGACGTGAATTATGTGAATGGTGAGCGCTTGTACTAAGTTGTGGCATAAATAGTGCTGGTGGAAAGGTGGTATCACTCATCACTCACAGCATGACCACGTGAGTCAGTTACCAATAATCATCCTTGTGACATGGGTTTTGTTTGTGTAGTGGTCTGCACTGACCTCTCAGGCAAGTAACCACATAGACAGGTAGGCGTGGGGAGTGTATTGATATCAGGGAGCCTAGGTGGTGTAATGGTTAGCACACTGGCCCGGAATGCAAAGAGATGTGGGTTCGAGTCCCGCTCTAGGCACAGTATTTCCCATTTTCATCACCCCACGACACTGGTTGCCGTGATCAGGATCCTGTACAAGCTTTGCGCTGTATGGTTGTTGAACCTACCCTGTGTATGTAAGTGTTGGTGCATTGCCTGTGTGTATGTAATTGTAAGCATTACAAGACTTACAATTCCAGGGGGACGGTAGTGGTCGCACTGACCTCTCAGGAAGAACCAATAGACGGTAGGGTGGGAGTTTTGATATCAGGGCCTGTGGTGTAATGTTAGCACACTGGCGGAATGCAAAGAGTGTGGGTTCAGTCCCATTTGTTGTTGTTTTACATCCTAGCAACATCTAAGGTCATATCAGGATGGGTACCAACTTGTGACAGTGCGCACTCATGGCGACTTTATAGTGCTGCCCTACTGGATGACCGGGCCACTCAGTCACATCATCCTGACACTTGCCCTATCCTAATAATGCCGAGTGCCTGGGTAGGAAGCGACGAGTATCAATTTTTAAGTCATTGGTTTGACTCGACCAGGGTTCGAACCCACGATCCCCCAACACGGGAGACGGACACTCTAACTCATTTGGCCATCCCGTCTGGTTGTGTGACATTGGTTGATTAAATGAAAGCTGAGCAGGTGTATGCCCCTCATGGTTGAGATTACTACTGTGTACAATATATTTCATGTCCTCACACCCTGTGAAAGAGACATATAAAGGGTATTTATTATAGGGATGGTCTATTAGTATTAGCACAGTGATGTGTCAGTAAATGCCATGCTTGTTTTATGACAAAGGCCCAAATAGATAATTTGATACTAAATAAATGATATGTGAACAAACATACACCCAGCCACCGGACGCGGTGGCCGAATCCGTAGAGCGCAGGCTTGTCGTGCAGAAGGTAGGGGGTTTGTATCCCGACCGAGTCAAACCAATGACTTATAAAATTTATAGTTGTCACTACCTATAAAATAGATATATGCCAAGAAAATCCAAAAAAACTAACATAGGCTACTAACCATACCAACCAATTATCCATCTGCTACTGAAATGCAGGCAATCAAATAACATATCAGCAGCTACTGTGTGGTAAGATAACGCCAACACTACAACTGGCCAGCATTGAAAACAAGCCTGGGTACCCGGGCTTATATGCTATGGACAGTATAAATACAGCCCCAATAAAAAAATTCAATTAAAAAAATGGTGCCGACGGCCTGTCTCACAATGGGGCAGCACTCTAAAATCACCATGAGTGCGCACCGTCACAAGTTGATACCCGTCCGGATATAACCATAAATGTTATATTTACAACACCAACCAACCCGCAGTGGTGTCCCTAAACCGAGGATCACCCGGGCCCCAAGGCCAAGCTTCACTTGGGCCTATTCACCCTATTCACGCACGACCTAATTCGTCATCAGAACGAGGCTGAGTAAGCGTCGGTATTGAAAATGGCCATAAGACACTACTGTGTGCCCGTATGAACTACTACAGAAATTAAGGGAGTAACATTTGAAGATATTCACTTTTGAAATTATCATATTCGTGTTTGCATACCTTTTTTCTATTTATTGGTCAATTTTCATGAAGATTGAGTGATGATCAGATGCATTTCATTAGGCAATGTCAACAAAATTACTCATCTTGGCTGCCAATCTTTCCTTAAATTCAAAATTGTATAACTTTCTTAATATAGATATATTTTTAAAAGATATTTTAACCCTTTTAAAGCTTTTATTAATTTGTAATTACTAAGACTAGTTGTTCAACTGTGTTGCACAGATAACTACGCTGACAGTGCTGCATTACGTGATACCACTATAACTATGCAGACTTGAAGTTGACAGTCACATTGTAGTTAAGGAATGGGAAAAATCACCATGCAAGGGTCACCCAATCTTTGTGAAAATTGGTCAATAGATAGAAAACAGGTATGCAAAGATGAATGTTACTTTAAAAAATGAGTACCCTCAAATTTGAGTGATTTCGAGAGGTTTTGGTCGACAAAAAAGTATTCACATCACTTTACACTATACTATACACTCAACTAAACTTGTTTTTTTTTAATGCTCCCAGGTTCCCTTCCCTTCCGTGCCCCATTATGAAAATGTAAAGTATTTAAACATCACAGCATACAATTGTCCACTTTGATGCATGACATAGTTTTGTGACATGACAGCAAACAAAATGTACAACAATACCATAGCTGCCAACATTTGAAAATGGGAAAAGCATAATCTTTTTCACATGAATTGTGACATGTTGGGTGAATCGCGACATATTACACACTTCTACTTGTGACCTTGGGTCATGGGTTCGAACCTTGGTCGAGTCAAACCAATGACTTAAAAATTTATATTTGTTGCTTCCTAGCCTGGCGCTCGCCATTATTAGGATAGGGCAAGGACTGGTTGGATCAGTGTCAGGATAATGTGACTGAGTGGGATATCAGGTCAGGGTGCTGGCAGCCTGGTCTTCCAGTGGGGCAGCACTATAAAGTCACCATGAGTGCGCACTGTCACAAGTCGGAACCCATCCTGATAAGACCTTAGATGTTGCTAGGATGTAAAACAACAACAAACTTGTGACCTAAATAGCCTAAAAGAGCATTGCTGACATCCACACAGAGGCAACAATAACAGGGATGAAAGTGGGAGGGCACTGCCTTAATTATAAACGTTACCTATTTGTGTTGTCATACCTTCTATTAAATAGCATTTACTACATTCAAAACCTACAACCCTATAGAGGGTATTCCCATGACGTCATCAACCGGATGCGCAGCCATTGTGGGAATATCAACCAGTAAACAACCCATTGAGTTTGCAGGTATGCGCAGTGCAAAACGTCAATTTTATTCAAAATTAATAGAAATCTAGAACCCTAACCGTATCAATTTAATATAATCTTTTTGTTAAACATGTTTTCTATATGTTCCAAGCGGTTTGTGTCTAGGTGATGTAGTTTTAGAGATATTTTTACTTTTTCTGTATGAAGATTGCTCACTGCCATTGACAATGCATTGAATTTGTTGGGTTTGTTATTGTGGTTGTATCGCCACAATGGCCGCACTTCCGTTTAGCGTGACGTCAGTTCATACCCTCTATACGCTCATAAACCGCACGAGGAGGTACGATGCTAGTACTAAGATTACCATCCTATATCGGATGATATGGTGCAACGGGACGGGAGATCGTGAGTTCAATCCATGACCGAATCAACCCAAATACTTACCTGTTGCTAACAATCAGCACTATTAGGATGGGGCGTGGAACAGGTTGATTCAGTGTCGGGATAATGTGACTAGGGGGAACACAGTGTCATTATGAAGCAGTTACGAGCTTTGATCATTACAGTCCCCACTTTGTCCCTCTGGGTGAAAGCCTAGTGCCCACCTCGACACTATTATGCAGTGCTAAGTATCGATTGATGCGGATCTCCAATTACTGCCTTAATGTTACCTGAAGTTAATTTGGTGTGAAATATCGCGCAAACAGTAAAAACACATGACATGCCACTGCTCATCTAGTTGTTTACATTCCAACCGGTGTTTCAAATGCACAAAGAGAGACAGACAGACAGACAGACAGACAGAGAGACAGACAGACAGACAGACAGACAGACAGACAGACAGACAGGTTCTGCGTAAGCTCGGACCCCGGGTGCTATGGAGACGTTGCAAAATGGAGTCTGTGGTATGCGGTATCACTCAGAAATGGAGTTGTTTGTTTGTTGTTTCTTGGAGTAGGTAGTGGCAGCCTGTCAAGTTTCTGCCCATCAATCTGAAAAATGCTCAGAATTTGCCTTACTTTTACCTTAGAATTTCACCAGAACCACTGCACGGATTTTTTTAGCATTTTTATACTGAAATAAAGTCCATTCATTTATCTTTTAAATGAATGCTCCACTGTACTTCTTGTTTCAATGTAGAAAAAGTATTTAGTTGATAAAAAAGAAGTAGCGTCTGACAGAAAATGTGAGTGCTGCTGCAGTAATAAGTTGTCATGCCAGAGCTTAAAATTGTCTTGCTTCTTCCCATCGTGAAGCGTGCTTTCGACACAACCACCACACATATATATTTAGTATCAGAAAAACCGCATTGAGCTAAGCTACATACCTGTATATATTTCGATAGAATCTGTGGAAATGTGACAGGTTGATTGATTGGTGGTTTCTTTACGCCGTGTCGGCATCATAGGCCATATTCACGGCGAGAATTGTTTGGTTTTTTTATTCAACCATAACATTTACATATAATGTAAAAGCATACAGTCAATTGTGCCAATAGACACTTATGAATTTTTAAAAGCTCACAATCAGATAATGGAAATGTGACAGAGTTCTTCCATAATGTGTGGTATACCAGTTGGTTTTCATCAAATTTCACCCCGAAAAGGAAAAGTAGCTCCACAGTATTAGGTACCAAAAGAAAGACCAATATTTAAACATCAAAATAGACCATGTCGTCAGTTTATTCATACTTGTCAAGGTCAAGGTCATGAATCTGTCCACGCATTCTCTAGCGAGACACTGCATCGTCAACAGCCAGATGGAGTTATGGCATCTGACCGCGGGGCAATAAGTGAAGAAATTCGTAAGTATTTTACATTTGACAAAGCAATCTACCCAAACATTGTTATAAAGCATGCTTAGAACATATTTAGATAAGCTACGGTTACTTATAATTATCCTGATGGAGTCTTTCTCAACTGCCGGACTAATCTGCCAGTAATCGACGCGCAGTCGCCGTAGAATGTTAAAATATATCATTTTCAATGTGTTAGTGCGCTCCAAGTTCTTCATCAAATCAAATAAAGCTTTATCATTGTTCTGTCTAATAGTACCATTTATATTAGAATATGATTTTGTTAACCTATAGAAAACCAACACGTGGCCATGCTGTATGTTGGCACTGTAATGACTGACATTAAAAACAGTGTTTGCTTCTGGCTCATTTGTTTCATTCAATTTGAACAGTTTCTCATCATTATTAAGTCATGCTCATGAAAAACAATATTTCATCTGAAGCAGTGAATAGCCATACTCTTAATTAATAGCATTCGATCAGAATCAATGAATAGTCAGTCAGTTTTGCGTTTAGACCGTAGTGTGACAGTGCCATCGCGGGATTCCTCCAATTTCGCGATTACCGGCTGGAATGCCATTGCATCCACTGTGTTGTGGCATGTGTTACTTTTTGATTTGCGGTGGAAATACTTTTAGAGATATTAACAAGCTGTCTTTTGCACCATGTACACAAAATGTTCTTCTTCATCTGGGTCTTCAAATCTTTTGAATCTTTCAACTAGAACTTTATTGAAAATTGCACCAAATTCATTATTATTTTTCTTTAATTGTCACATTGAATTATTAAATTTATAGTTTATATTATATTTTAAGTTACTAATTTGTGAACCATGCTGTTACAATTAGTATGCTATAATTCCGAGTAAATTAGATGCATACTTTTCAAACTAGAGCCGAAAACATAACCCCATTATGTCAGCTTTAACAAAACTAAAGTTTAACTTACTCTATTTTGTTTCTTTTTTATTTTCCTAGACTTAGAGGATGACCAGTGTGCCAGTCTAAAGAGATGCTTTCTAGCAAGTGGAAGGGGTCGGCGGCCAGACCTTCCAGTTGTCTGCCCAAATAACGAGCTCCTACTACAGATCCATATGCTGATGACAAGTGCACAGAAAAACTTTGATGATCCAGCTGAATTCCTCCAAAGGCTGTTCCCAGAACTGTCTGAAGGAACACTATGTGATCTTGTGTCCTAAGTGAAGGTCAAGTGGGATAAGATTTTCTCTCTCACAGAAAAACAGTGTTTCCTCATACAGGAGTTTGATGTGACAGGAGTAGGACCCTATCTTCAAAACTGTAATTTGACAAGGAGCAAGTTTTTGGGGCTGTTGGAAAGACAGAATGATGATGGTGTCAGCGGCCTGATTTCCCAGTGGGGCAGCGTTATAAAGTTGCCATGAGTGTGCACTGTCACAAGTCGGTACCCGTCCTAATATGACCTTAGATGTTGCCAGGCCGTAAAACTTCAACAAACAAACAAGCAATCCTTTCATGCAGCAATAAACTTTTCATCACTGAACAAGTAACCAAGTTAGATATATATATGTAGGATCAAATCTAGATGAATATTTCCATTTTGAAGATTGTTTTACTTTCGCTGGATTATGGAGCGGTAAGTTGAGTCACCCTGAGTCACCCTTTTCAGGGCTTGCTTCATGCGCATGACCAGATCGCTACCAGTAGGTACTCACCCACACTCCCTGACATTCCACACGAAGTGGACGAAGATGAGGAGTCAGTCAAGGTCATCCGCCTCGTGAAGGGCTTCACTGGTCACAGATGGTCCAGTGTATTATTAACAACCCCACCCCAACAACATAATTCATAAACTCACATAACTAGCTACATTAGAGTTACACTAGAATTTTCCAAACAAACCAACATTTATATACCGCTTGCCTAACTGCAACTGAACACTCAAACTTAGTACAAATTTACCAACTGAATACAGAAGATAACTTCTGCTTACATTCTAAATACTATGTAAATACTCACATTGATCTGACTAATATTGATCTGGTTATATGACACTACTGTACCATATTGTTATGGAACTTTGGGGTTTCAGAATTTCATTGTGTTACATGGTGCAAATTGTCTATTCAACAGGTATTGTACACCTTATTCTATATACCTTTTGTGTAAATAACACTGAATTGAAAAATGGCTGGAAGACCAGTGCTTCGGCACTGACAAAAGACTTATTCAGCAGAATAAACATATTTACCACCAAAAAAAAAAAAAAAAAAAATGTCACAATCAAGGCCAACAAATGGACTTTTGCTTGGTCTGGAGGCATTCAGGAAAAAAGAGGGATCAACATATCAAGCAATGAGTTTGTGATGAACTAAGCTGACTGGTTTATCATCAAGTATGACTGCTTTGAAGAAAATGTTGAAGAAGACCACAGATGAAAAACAGAAACTCATTAGGACAAAGAAGAATGATCAAATGGATTTGTTCCTCTCTACTACAGTCTATCTTGGTAAACTGTGTCAACCTCTTCCGTGAACATCCGACTGGAAATAGATAAGGAAAGCAGTGCCCTTTCCTCTCCCACACTATGCTCAGACACTCCGCCAGAAATAATTCCAGTGGTTCAGATCAATTCTTCCTTCACCTCCAGCTTCTCAATTGATTCCCCTGCCCCTTCATCTAGTGCAAGCACTGAGGGCAACAATGCACAAAAACTTGCACAAAAAGGACACAAACTTGCAGTTACAAGACGTGGTCTAGAAGATTTGCAAGAAGAAAACACAGATCTAAAGAAAAAGATGAATTGGACAGTACAATGTTTACATGTCGCCTTAGCCAAACTTCTCATGACTGAACAAGACCTTGTAAGCACTCGGGACCTTCTGCAAACTAAGAACGAAAAGACGAAAGCTCTGATAGAGGAAAATGCCACATTGAAAAAGAGACTGAACTTTTATGCAAAAGGTACTTGCAAGCGTCAACTACAAGTTCAGTGAGAAAAGAACACCAGGTTGCAGAAAGAACTTAAGAACTGTGCCTTGCTTAACACTCGTTTTAAAACCAAAGATAATCATTCCAAAAGCTGTCTGAGAAAGTTACAGCTTGCACATGCTGATTTGAGAAATTCAAAGAAGACCAAAGCAAAGCTGAAAGAGCAACTACATGAACAAGATGAGCAAGGGGATCGGCTGCCAGAAATAGGAACTGGAGAATTGCCAGTGCTCCATTTGAAGGATGACCGAGGCTACTTCACAAATTAGGCCATTGTATCTGTCATGCAGTTGGTGGGAGAAAATGAAGTGACTCCTGGACATTGTGGCTCTGTGATTCAGGTTGTCGGCAAGATCATGAATGCAGTGGTCTGATCTGCCTTCAATGACGTCAGAAAAACGTTTTGCAGACCATGGCCATGTCATTAGAAAAATACACATTGCTTCAGTTAGAGAACTGGGATCTCCATACTGATGGCACATCTCGATTTGGAAAGAGGTATGTATCCCAGCAGATGACAGTTCCTGAAAAAACAATGATCTCAGGCCTTACTCCAGTCAGCACTGAGAATACCAATCTTGTAGACCTTACCATCAATCTCCTTCATGAACTATCTGATCTATACTCGGAAGACCAAGCCCACGAAACATTCACTCATCTTCTGAAAGGTTTGTCTGCAGTAATGAGTGATTGCGCTGCAGTCATGAAATCATTTGGACATGTACTGGATGAAGAAAGAAGGGGAATGCTTCATAAAGAAGATGAACTGCATTTACTCTACTGCAATGCCCACTTTCTGTTGAGTCTCAGCACCGCCTGTGAAAAGACTGAAGAAAATGGAGAAGGACAGCAGTGATTGATTCGGATGTGATCTACTGACCAAGTTTCAGTCATTCAAGAATAGTGCTGAAAGTTCTGTCTCTAGGTAAGTCCAATAAACATTTTTCCCTAGCATAAGTTATTAGTTTTGTATTTTGTATTTTTAGTACAAATACTTATTAAAAAAATACTGTTTTTCATCTGAAGACAAGAACAGTTTTAAGATGGTAAAATACTATTACATTTCTCTAATTAACTGCTTGTGATTTATATAGTTAGTTGTCGAGTGCACTAATATATTGAATGGTAGTAGCTATATTTAGTTGTTTGTTTTAGTTGTTTTCAAAAAGGGTACTGGTCTAGAGTGGATCATTAATTTGCTAAATTATCTGTCTATCCTATTTTGCTTCAATTATTTTAATAAGGTTTTAATGTTTTGGTAATTATAATATTCAGTGCAGAGTGCTTGTCAATTCAGAAGTGAGAGAGGGATACCAATATTGTTGAGATATTTATAAACTGCATTACATAATTTCAGATATGTGCGTATCACTTGCGACTGCTTTGGGCCACGTGGTGACGAGAAAAACAGCTGCCAAGAACTCTGGGAAGCTTTCTGTGTGATGATGGGCAAGAAGTCATTCATTACTTCATATAGAAGTAATCGCTTCAACAACTTCTTTGAAGTATCAGCTGCCCTTCATTTTCACCGAAATGACAAGACACCTGCTTGCAGTCGCTACCCAAAATGAACAAGAAACTTGAGAGTGTTCAAGAGGATAACAGATGCGATGAGATTGACTGCCGGGTTGTTGCCCTTGGACTCCTCTTCTACCGCATCACTGGTCCATACTGGCAGCTAGCTCCTTGGCACAGAGATACACTACCTAGATTTTTCGCCCCATGTTGTAAAAATGCACACATTCCTTCAACAGTGGGCTGAAGATCCCATTGATTCTTTTGAAGTTGATTTGTTGTTTTACGTCCTAGCAACATCTAAGGTCATATCAGGACGGGTACCGACTTGTGACAGTGCGCACTCATGGCGACTTTATAGTGCTGTCCCACTGGGAGACCAGGCCACCAGCACCATGACCTGGTATCCCACTCAGTCACATTATCCTGACACTGAGCACACCAGTCCTTGCCCTGTCCTAATAATGCGGAGTGCCTGGCTAGGAAGCGACAAGTATCAATTTTTAAGTCATTGGTTTGACTCGACCAGGATTCAAACCCACGACCCCATGATCTATCAGCACGGGAGACGGATGCTCTAACTCATTCGGCCATTCCGTCTGGTCTTCTTTTGAAGTTGACTTTGAGCCACTTTTTGGCATGCCTTTCCAGCCAAATCCAAATGGCTTCAGGATGCTGCTCTGTACAACTGAGGAGAGGAAAATCAAGGTAAATTTCATCCTCAAAGCTCTCTGCAGTGATTGTATCCAATCTACCGAGAGGCAGTTGGCTGATTTCCTTCCTGCGGGAAAGTATCATGATGTACAGAACCCAGAAGTGAGAGGACGATTGCAGCATTTCAAGCTCACAAACATGGTTGGGGAGCAATGCTTTGGTGATTTAGATTTTAGCCTGTTCAAATGCCGAAGTGCATCTCTCCACCACCATAGCACAATCAACATCTTGAAACGCAACAAAAGCATATCTATGGTGTAGTTGGGTGCCAAAGTTGGCTCATATAATTGCTTGTTACATGATTTTTAGGGATGCTACAATTTCTACCTTTTGAGATATTAACATAATTCTTTTAAAATTCTGTTTGTATTGATTAGTTCATTAAAATAAACCCAAACTCCTAATTTAAAAATGGAGTTTTAAGTCCTGGCGTTTTAAGGTCATATCTGGATAGGTATCGACTTGTGACTGCACACTCATGGCGACTTTTTAGTGCTGCCCCACTGGGAAATCAGGTCACCGGCACCCTGACCCAATATCCCACTCAGTCACATTATCCTGACACTCAGCAAGCGAGTCCTTGCCCATTCCTATTAATGCCGAGCACCAGGCTAGGAAGTGACAAGTATCAATTTTTAAGTCATTAGTTTGACACGACCGGGAACCGAACTCCCGACCTTCTGCATGCTCTACCGATTAGGCCACTGTACCCGGTGTGAGTGTGTGTGGCCAGTGGCAAAAGAAATAGACAGAAACAAGTGGGTGAGCTGAGTTAGACAACGCAATAGGAAAAGATGTTTTATTTGTTGTTTGTTGTTTTACGTCCTAACAACATCTAAGGTCACGATTTGTGACAGTACGCACTCATGGCGACTTTATAGTGCTGCTCCACTGGGAAATCAGGCCACCAGCACGATGACCTGATATCCCACTCAGTCACATTATCCTGACACTGAGTGAACCAGTCCTTGCCCCATCCTAGTAATGCCGAGCGGCAGGCTAGGAAATGACAAGTATAAATTTTTAAGTCATTGGTTTGACTCGACCAGGGTTCGAACCCACAAACTCATGGGAATAGGAAAATAACAGAAATGGGTATGATAGTGGTATCGCGATATATTAACTAAACAGTGAGAATCCAATCCAATCCAATCCAAGCCAAGCCTATCCCATCCCACACAGATGCCCATCCCCCCACAACGGGGCGGGCAGACCGGGAACGAGCGCTACTTACATCCTACAGGCACACTTGTTTACGGACGTACCCGACGTGTTGTTTTGGGTCATACTCGTGACGTCACCACTGTCGGGATGCGGTAAGCGGAGATCGATTGTGTGAGGCAGTGGTTGCATTAGGTCACCGTAACTCCTCCACAACATCGGCACAGTTTAGTGGGCTCTACTGTGAGTGGGCGTGTATGTGTGTGTGTGTGGGGGGGGGGGGCTGGTTGTTTGCCGGAGTTTTACGTCCTGGTAACATATAAGGTCATATCAGGACGGGTACAGATTTGTGACAGTGCGCACTCATGGTGATTCTTTTTGGATTTTTGTTTATGCTAGCAACATCTAAGGCCATATTAAGACGGGTACCAACTTGTCACAGTGGCACTCATGGTGACTTTTATAGTGCTGCTCCATTGGGAGACCAGGCCATCAACACCATGACCCAACTTCCCAGTCGGTCACATTAGGTCGGGATAGGACACATCCTGATACTGAGCAAACCAGTTCTTGCCCTATCCTAGTAATGGCAAGTGGGAGGTTAGGTAGCGATAAGTACCAATTTTGTAAGTAATTGGTTTGACTCAACCAGGATTCAAACTCCCGACTTCCCACATGGGAAGGCTGCACTCTACCCATTCGGCCACCGCGTGCGGTTAGGGGCGGGGGGGGGGGGGGGGGGGGGGGGGGGGTGAGTAGGGAGCAGACAGGGGTGAGGTGAGAGTGATATGGGAGAAAAAGAAGCCCTTCAAATCACAACTCATTAAATCGGTACACTCATTAAATCGGTACACTCATTAAATCGGAATTGACAGCCTAGAAAAAACTTAACATCGCACATGTGATTTTATTGCATCTGTTATTTTAATACAGAGGGAAGGGCTTCCTAATCGGCCGAATGACACTACTACTTACAAATGACGCCCCAGGGCAATCATTGAAATAGTTTTGTATATGTGCCCAACACACAACAAAATATATGTAATAGACAGAATTGTATATCATAAGCCTTTGTAGATTAGTTAGTTGATTTGAAATAGTCATCAGCCTTCCCTTCCACCTATTTAAGTGGTCAGCAGTGATTGGATTAACTGAGCAATCACAAGATTAATTTCTGCGTAATAAAATTTGATTTAATTAATCAATATGCCAACTTTTCTACCATTTCTACCATTTGATGAGTGGTCTTTAATTGAATCACCCTCCCCCTCCCCACACATAAATTTCAAATGAATTGAGCCTGCCGAGTCAGTGTGCACCTCAAGTGGATCAATAGCGAATTTAAAGTAGTAAATGCTTATTGAATGTTATGACATTTAAGCACAAGTTTTAAAAAGATACTTCTTGAGTTAGTTATTAAGGTAGTGTAGTAGTCTTCACTGACCTCTCAGGCAAGTAACCACATAGACAGGTAGGTGTGGGTAGTATGGTGATATAAGGGAGCCTAGGTGGTGTAATGGTTAGCACACTGGCCCAGAATGCAAAGAGATGTGGGTTTGAGTCCCGCTCTAGGCACAATATTTCCCATTTTCATCACCCCCTCGACACTGGTTGCTATGACCATGATCCTGTACAAGCTACGCGCTGTATGGTTGTTGAACCTACCATGTGTATGTATACGTGTGTTAGTGCCTTGCCTGTAAGTATATAATTGTAAGCATTAAAGGAATTACAATTCCAGGGGGACGAGTGTAGTGGTCTGCACTGACCTCTCAGGCAAGTAACCACAGAGACAGGTAGGCGAGGGTAGTATGGTGATATAAGAGAGCCTAGGTGGTGTAATGGTTAGCACACTGGCCCGGAATGCAAAGAGATGTGGGTTCGAGTCCTGCTCTAGGCGCAATATTTCCCATGTTCATCACCCCCACGACAGTATTTTTGGGGTGGTGGTTGTGGGTTATCATTTATGATAACAGCACAGCACTGATTAAGTCATACTGCAGGTAACCAGGAAGAGTAATATTTGACAGGTACACGGTTTAATTAGTTGTTTTACGTCCTATCAACATCTAAGGTCATATCAGGACGGGAGGTACACGAGGAGAGGAGGTTAATTTCTTTTAAAATATAAATAGAGCTATAGCGATTGTCACGTCCTCCATTCTGACATGACATACATACATCAGAATAGAGGATGTGACAATTTCACTTTTCTAGCATCGTTGTTGGTCCCTGTCTGGTAAGAATATGCGATCATTTGTTTGTTTGCTGGTGTTGTTTTACGTTCTAGCAACATCTAAGGTCATATCACCGACTTGTGACAGTGCGCACTCATGGCGACTTTATAGTGCTGCCCCACTGGGAAATCTGGATGCTGGCACCATGACCCGATATCCCACTCAGTCATATTATTCTGACACGGAGCTAACCAGGCCTTGCCCTATCCTATTAATGCATAGTGCCAGGCTAGGAAGCGACAAGTAACAATTTTAAAGTCACTGGTTTGACTTGACTGGGAACCGAACTCCCGACCTTCCGCACACGATGCCTGCGCTCTACGGATTAGGCCACCGTGCCCGGTATGCCATTATTTAGTACAGGCTCGTGGCTAAAGGTACATACAGTATTGGTGGTGTAAATTTGGCGCTATGAATACAATTCATGCTCAAATCCAACCAACGCAACCACACACAGCTCACCATTCCTACTAGAACCATGTCTTCAATTGAACAATCCGCTTAATTCATCCAAGTGTGATTTACTACCTAAAATAATATAAAATTATCTAACTATAGTATATGCAGCTTTCTGCCTTATTCTATTTAATACAAGTGACAGCAAAAACTGTCACAAGACATATGGACTAATTTCTAAATCATTGAGCTATATTTGTGAAAATATTTGACAATTTATTAATACAACACTCCCCCACCCCATACAATGTTGGATGGCGCACTGCATAAGCACTGAGCTATTTTCGTGAAAATATTGTCAATTTATTAAAGCAGCCATAGTCTGATAAAAATATTTTCAAAACCAAAACAATTATCTAAATTTGATCCTACATATCTAACGTTGGTACTGATGTACGTATTAATCATTTGTTGTTGCATAGAAAGGAATGCTTAGTCAATATACTGTTACTGCTGATGCCTATGGTTTGCCGAAATTAATTTCACATGGTTGCACTTCAAATATCTCCAAAATTAGGCACTAAAAATGAAAATTGTTTCAAACTAAAGTAAAGGTAGATTATAACTATCAACCTAATATATTTATCTCAGAAAATGGCAGAAATTCAAAGCATTCGGATTACGAAACTTTAACATACCCCCCCCCCCTACCCCAGCTTTGTTGGGTGGAACTCTGAATAGGACCTGAGATAGCTTGGTGAAATCAAACCAATGACTTAAAAATTGATACTTGTCGCTTCCTAGCCAGGCACTCGGCATTATTAGGATAGGGCAAGGAGCAGTGGAATGAGGAAGACCAGTCGTCTGCGACTGAAATTTCCCCTGCTGAAACAACTAATGTACCAAAAAAAATATATAAAATTAATACACCCCACATCAGCTTTGTTTGGGTGGCAGACGGCATGCGTGGTAGGCTAACTACCTGGTCCAACTAGGCCGTGGCGAAGTTTATGCTCTATACAACGGGATAGGATTGGTGTTGTCTACCTCACTGTCACACCATAAGGTATTTCATTATGACCAAGCACCAGCTGCCATTGTATGAACTGTAGGCCGCACGCTGCCGTATTCAATGCAGACGCTCTGACCGCTCAAACATCCCGCCCCATCCCTTAAATAGTCTTTCGTTGGTGGGGAATGTAGCTTTTATCATATTGTTTATCGCATATTTGTTCCAAATTTAAATTTCTCTCATATTTGCAGCATTTTGATCAAATATTTAAAGAAGAAACACCACAAATACCAATGCAGCACATGATGCTCTTTGAAACCTGCTACAGGTGATTCGGACTGAGATGATTGTACAAACCGTTGACACGCCACCACATCTAAATAAATGTAGGCAATCAGACTCCATTATTAAGACAGTCTTCTTTTCGGCAAACTCGGGTGGCGGACTTTACCCAACATCCTAATAAAGTATCACTTAGTATGTGATGTACATTAAACAGATAGCAACTGAAACGCAAGTGGTTTGAGGTGTGGCTTTAGAAAGTGCTGACTTTACATAGCACATGTTTTGTCGGGAGGGGGGGGGGGGGGGTAATGTTTTTGTGGTGTTTTTTTGGTGGAGGATGGGAGGGGAGAGTAAGGAGGTTTGGGTGTGGGTTGTTTTTTGTTTGTTTGTGTGTGTGGGGGGGGGGGGGGGGCGATGTGTGCACATTTAGTACATGTCGTAAATACTATTATTTAACAGTGCATGTTGCTTACTTAAAACTTTACATTAATCTATAATACAGCGACATGAGTATTCACCGGCTAAAACAATATTACCCAGATGACGATCGTTTGTCTGTTCGGGTTTTATGTCCTGGCAACATATAAAGACCATATCAGGATGGGCACCGACTTGTGACAGTTCGCATTCATGGCTACTTTATAGTGCTGTCATACTGGGATACAAGGCCGCTAGCACCTGATTTCCCTATCAGCCACATTATCCTGACACTGAGCTTTCCATATCCAGGCACAGTACTTTCCCTATCCAGGCACAGTACTTTCCCTATCCAGGCACAGTACTTTCCCTATCCAGGCACAGCACGTTCCCTATCCTAGTAATGCTCAGCACCAGACTAACTGGCGACAATAATTAATTTTTATAAACACTGTTTTGACTCGGCTAGGAATCGAATTCCTGACCTTCTGCATGGAAAGCCTGCGCTCTAAACGATTCAGCCACCACGTACAGTCCCTAAACGAACAAACCATACTAATTACTATACAACTTGCAGCAGTCAAATTGGGCCTCATGGGAAATTAAATGCGGCGCGGGTTGGAGCTAAGTAAAAATGGCCTCCCATAGGTACACGTGGTAGGTCTGCCCGTGTACCAACTATCACCGGGTGGGGCCTGTCCCCCGTGTCTCCACTAACCGACCCGGCAAGGCAGAGAAACTTGGCCAATCATCGCCGTGGTCTGGAGGCGGTGTGTGGGGGTGAGATGCATGAGGGGTCCTTAATTCAGTGGTTTTATGGAGAAACCTTACAATATACTACCTCGTCCTGATATGACCTTAGATGTTGCCAGGAAGACAAAAAGAAACAAATAAAATATAATACCATACAGCATCATTTCATTCATTCACTATTTATAACACATGGTGTCCTTCAAGAGAATGATCATTCAGAACCATCGATATCCCATAAAAGGAAGACAGCTGATTTGAAACCTTGAATTTAAATCATATTAAAGCACTTTAGATGGCATCCACCAATTTGGCATTTATCTCAAATCTACCTTACTGTAGCTTGAAGTAACTTCGACTTAGAATGGCTCACTTAAAAGATATTTAAAGTGTAAACATGCCAAATTAATTTTGGTATGCACGTCAAAACTCTCCTTCAATGGTCACAGGTTCTATTAAATTGACTTTAGTATTTCCTAGTTCTATACAGCAACACATGTTTAATAAATACATCAGTACCTAAGTTGGATACGTAGAATCAAATCTAGATAAGTGTCTTGGTTTTCAAATTTAATATACGTTCACTGGACTATGCAGATTGTTTTTTGATACATTAGTTAATTAAGCAGGCGCAATTTCAACTTCAGACAATTGGTCTTCCTCATTCCACTGCTTATTGCCCTATCCTAGTAATGACGAGTGCCAGGCTAGGTAGCAACAATTTTCAATTTTTAAGTCATTGGTTTGACTCGACTAGGTTCGAATACCACGACCTACTAAAACGGGAGACGGGCAGTCAACTTATTCAGCCATCACATCTGGTCTTCACACCTACCTTTCATTCCATGACAATAGTCACCATACTCCTAATATTTGGATTAAGTGTATGGCCCTAAATAGGTTCAGGGTTCAGGTTGAGTTTCCAATCCTACTTCTCCTCCCCTTTTGATTTCAGGTGAAAAGTATTCATTCTGTACAGATTCATGTAGCTAGTAATAGTAGTTTGTTTGTTTTACGTCCTAGCAACATCTAAGGTCATATCAGGATGGGTACCAACTTATGACAGTGCGCAGTGATGACTACTTTTATAGTGCTGCCCCACTGGGAGACCAGGCCACCAGCACCATGACCTGATATCCCACTCAGTCACATTATCCGAGCCAAGCGCCTGGCTAGGAAGCAACAAGTATCAATTTCAAGTCATTGGTTAGACTCGACCAGGGTTCAAACCCTGTAATAGTGGTATGCTGGTATACACTTATTAGGTGGTGAGCTCAAGATTTTAAGTTGCAATAACTCCGACGAGGTACACATTGATCACAAGTACAGTGAAACCCTGTTATAATGCGCCCTGATATAACACTATCGAAGTCAATTGAACAGAAACCGTTACTGCAGAAGCTCATGGTTTTGACATACATGGCAAAATTAATTGTGCACTTCAACCATGTCCAAAGTTACCCATTTAAAATAGAATAACTTCAAACTAAAGCCAGGTAGATTACAATGATCAACCTAAAATATTTCTTTTTAAAGAATGACAGAAACTTAAAACCGTCCGACTATGCATTTTTAATTGATTGACGTTTTATATCTTAGCAATATCAGAATGAACACCAACTTGCAACAGTATGCTTTCGAGACGAATCGTGACTCAATGTTCCACCTGGGCACATAATAAATTATATTGACACATCTTTGCCAATTCCTAGTAATGTGCAATGCCATACAAGGTAGCAACAGATCTAATTTTTGTACATCTTTTGTTTGAATTCAGTCAGGGATCAACACCACAACGGCCAGGCCAGGAAAAAAAACCTGGATTAAACTTGGGGAAAACGAGGTTTAATCCGCTTTTTTCCACTGCCCGGAAGTAACAGGTTTTATACTGGGAAAAAAACAACCATTGTGAAATGAGTTTCGAACAATATCAGATTACATCCAATTTGTTACCAGAACCACACTTACTGTATTTATACACTTATAAGTGTATTACGTTATGAATAATGTACTCGAGGACATCTATGCCTTCCAATTATTCCCATCTAAAACCCAATATATTCCCATGTTGTATGTACCAGCCCCGCTCCGTTCTTGAAATATAAGAGACTACAGCAACAAAAACTAAAACAGGGAAGTGATTAATCGACTTTCATAGTTATGAAATACTGTGTGCACAGCTTATTTGAAGGAAGGTGGCAACTTTGAATGGTATGGATCCTACATAAATACACTGGAAACAATTACTAAAGCTAGGATTCCTTACACGCGGTATGCGGTATGCGAATGCGGCAAAAAATCGAAACGCCTTGAAGTCAATGGGCTGCAACCCTTACACGCGGTATGCGAATGCGAATGTGAATGTGAATGCGAATGCGACAACTCGATCGGTCCCTGTAGCGATCGGTGCGGCATGCGGCATGGGGGTGCGAATAGAAAACCATCAGACGCATTTATTTGTCCATTGGTTTAAGCCAGGAGGAGGCGACTGATAATTACGGACACAAGGGACACAAGGGTGCTGATGGGAGGTGGTTAAATATAGCCAATGGGACGGTCCTAAAGGCCCTGTCACATTACGGCGTATGGCGGGAGCGTATTGAAAACCTACGTAGGTCCTGCGCGTGCCGGCCTATGATGACATTTGGTGACCTTTCGGGTGGTTTTGAGCGTATGTGGAACCTACGAGGAGCGTATGGGAGCGTGCTGTGACATTTTTTGACAGTATGGGCCATACGCCCTCATAGGTCGGTTTTTTTTTAGCATGCACAAACATTTTTGGACGGACGGATTTATGAAAGCGTATGGAGGCGTATGCCTCATACGCTTCACATATGCCGGCATCTGGCGGCGTATGAGTAGCATATGAGTAGCGTATACGGCGTATGCCGACGTATATGACGTAACGCGCTTACGCCGCCATACGCTCCCGCAAAAAACCCTAATGTGACAGCCCCTTAACATGGCTCAGTTTAGCTTGCTCCGAAGGATGTTAGGACCGTCCCAGATTTTGTTGACCGAAAAGTTTAGGATGTTAGGACCGTCCCAATCGGGAGACAGACGGTTACGGGAAAGCTAAAAATGCTACCATATGCACAGGAATATGAATACTTATCTATAATTTGGTTATAATAAAGGTAGGAACCCCCATGTGACGTACAAAAAGTTACATAGATATAAATCCAATATTTGGTCATATACAGTGCAGTAAGGAGTATACTTGTTTATTTTTATTTTTTAAATATAGCCAGTCGTGTGACCAAAAAGGACGGTCCTAACATGGCTCACTTTAGGATGTTAGGACCGTCCCAATCGGGAGACAAACGGTTACGGGAAAGCTAAAAATGCTACCATATGCACAGAAATATGAATACTTATCTATAATTTGGTTATAATAAAGGTAGGAACCCCCATGTGACGTACAAAAAGGTACATAGATATAAATGCAATATTTGGTCATATACAGTGCAGTAAGGAGTATACTTGTTTATTTTTATTTTTTAAATATAGCCAGTCGTGTGCCGCATGCCGCATACCGTGTAGAAGGAATCTTCCCATTCGCATGCCGCATGTCGCATACCGCGTAGAAGGAATCTCAGCTTAATTGTTCACTAAGCTACCATTTACTATGTGTATTATATTGATACAGGGGTGCCTCTGTCTTGGTTGAATAGCAGTTGTATCGCACGAAATCACCAGAATATAATTACATCACCAAATAACAAAAAAACAACTACGAACGTGTGATAATTCTATTTTTAACATGCCCAGCCTAATAATGTAATATCTATTCACATTCCCCAGACAGCGATCTGGAAATATTTACACATAATTATTGTGCTATGGTATAACGGGTATGAATGAAAACTACTTTTGATTTTAAATGAGTTCAGTGTTGCTGCTGACATCTTGTCGGAGGGAGTTCTAGTCTGTTAGTGTTACAATTCTTAGAAGCTAGAGCCCCACAGATCAATCCTGGATCTTTGTATCTGTATTTTCCTACTTTGGCCTCTGGTACCGGCATGCTCTGGATGATGTAAATTCTGTCTCAATTCTGGTCTATACCACTCATAATCTTGTAAACTTTGATCACATTACTGGGTCGTCTTCGGTGAAAGAGTGATGGCATTTTAAGTCTTCATATGGGAGAGATTGGAGACTCGACACTGATTTTGTTGCTTTTATACTTCTGGTCACTGTAATTTCATCCATGCAAGTGAAGGTGTTCTTAAAGTTGCATGGTCCGATGAAATATAATTTTGTCAAAATAAAAACAGCTACTTACATTTGATCCTATATATCCAACTTAGATACTGGTGCATTAGCTAATGATTTGGGACAGCATATACAGAAAAACCAGTGAATTTATAACCTCACCCCTTTGGACATTCACTTTGAAACACCCATTATGCAGGGAGGCCATTAACCAATTAGGCCAATCTCATGACCTCATTAGCCTACCCCCACCAAGTACTGTGCAGGGTCATAGAGGGGAAGGGGAAATGAGGTGGATGTTGACCTCCCCTCCATGTTGGATATTCAATGCTGTTTTGTCAATTCTATAAATATAATTAATCAATTTGGGTAATTTAAATTGGGAAAATATTACATTTGTCAATTAAATTGCATCTGCCATCGGGACTATGTATGGTATGAGGGAGAATGAGACATGGATGACATAAAAGTAAATCATAACAGAGCAATAATATGTACATGAGAAATGCAAGCAGTATGCATGTCCTTGGTGGTCTAAATGTATCAATTGGACGGGATCCATCGCAAATGTGCAGGGTTCTGCGCTTAATGCTATGATGGCAGCAGCCATATTCTTCGATCCAGCCGGACCTGAGCATGAATGGCTTGACGGGATCTTCCGCAAATGCGTAGATCTCCAGGTTTAATACTGTGATGGCAACAACTGTTCTGGTCATGCGTTATCTTTTGGACAGGATCAATCACAGATGCGCCGGGTTCTGGGCTTAACACTTTGACGGCAGCAGCCGTTCCACAGAACGTGCAGTTTTGTCATAGGTGAGTGTAGAAACTGATATGGTGCTGTGGAACGTGACATTTGTGATGGATCCCGTCCAAACGATAACACATAGGCACAACCAGAACGGCTGCTGCCATCATAGCATTAAAACCGGAAACCTGTGTATTTGGGGCGGGATCCCATCAAACTATTAATGCTCAGGCCAGGCTGGTGTGGCCAGCATCTAACGGCTGCTGCATTAGCTAATACAAAAGATCTGAAAGTCAAAAACTTTCAAATGCACATATCTCACTCCATATGGTTCACTCCTTTTTACATTCAATAACAAAAAAAGTTTTCCTTTTATATACAGCGTAACTGACAAATTTCAAATGAATGCGCGCAAAACAAATTTCTGCCATTGGGACAATGTCAATCATATACGGATGTATATGTGAAGTTGGATAATCGATGATACTTAGTCAATTCGATAGATATAAATCAAATTAACCTTTCTACAAAATAATTATTTTGGGTTCTTTCAGCTCAAATTGCTTCAAAACTAGTCATTTTTCATCAAAATGATTACGGACTAATGATTAGTAGTAGGTATCCCAATAGAGCGCCCCAGGCCGCTTGAAATGCGTCGTTAGGCACCAAAAAAAGCTCATTTTAAACTCACTATACTTCATCTAGACATGTACAGATTGAAATGAAAAGTATATGGAATAATAGCTTATGAACTGCTCTTTATGTACGTGTCAATTTCTCTCACTGTTCAGAATTTTAGTGAAAAAGTGTAAATTGGAGAGCCAAATTTGTACATTTCACACCTTTTGGCAGTGTCTCCAGTTCATCAAGAATTGTTGTTTCAACATTCAATTAAAGTTGTGCAAAGCCCCATAGCTCCCACATGATAGGAGATTCTTAGCCACATTTTAGTATCAAACATCATAGAGAACTTTGAAAAGAATTATTGTTAAAAAACATTTGAAAACTTCAAAATGATGCCAAAAACGGGTCATAATTCTAAATATAATTTGCTTTATATCATTAGAAACATAATACTGTCCTCTTTTAAAATAATACAATTATTGTTGTCTATCGTGCATGGGAAAATGTGCAGAAATGCACGAACATGAGAGAAAATAAATACTGACTCTACTAAATAGTTTATGTTGACAGTGACTGGTGCTTGCTTGTTCTTCATTTTGAGCACTATTTTTTATCAAGTCATGCTTCTAAATTACAGAATTTGATCTTAGCAATCAGTAGTCACACTCCTAAGTAACCAAATTTAATCTAAAGCGGTGGAATATTCATTGGCATTGTGCTTTTTGTTAGCCGTTTCTGGTTTTTTAACGTTTGCTCTCGCATGTTTACCGCAGTGACAGTACCCTTTGCCACTGCCTGGCTCATATTTCCTTCAATTTTAGCACTATCTGGTTATTGTAAAGTATTATAGGCGAATAGGCATGCTTCTAAATAACTAAATTTGATCTGAAGCAGTGAAATATTCATTGAAATTGTAGTCGTTTTTGTTCTATTAATCTTTGCTTGGTTGTGTTTATCGTGGTGACAGTAATTGCCGCTCACCGGCTCATTTTCTTCAATTTTAGCAGTCTCTCATTATTATAAAGTCACACGCCTAAATAATATGCTTTGATCTTAGCAGTGATCAGTCACACTTCTAAATAACAGAATTTGATCTGAAACAGTGAAAAGTTTTGTATTTTTTTTGCTTTTCACATGGGTCTACCGAAGTGACAGTGATCGCCGTTTCATTTTCTTCAATTTCAGCAGTATCTCATTATTATTAAGTCAGGCTCACAAATAACAAAATTTGATCTTAGCAGTGAATAGTCACGCTACTAAATAACCAAATTTGGTCTGAAGCAGTCACAAATTTACTGTGCTTTTAGTTGTATTATGCTTGCTCGTGTGTGTTTACTGCTGGCTTTACTCACTACTGAATAGCTGTTTACAGTGCCTGGCGATCGCCTAATCGTGCCTCGGACATAGATAAAATTAGCATATTTTCAATTTTTGAAGTCTTATTGTCCTAAAACTAATGTATACAGAGGCAAGAAAAAAAAAGACATGTATTTTGTATATATTATATATCAGATGGTTTCTCAAAGATGAATCCCATAGGGACAATAATAACC
Organism: Branchipolynoe longqiensis; assembly: GCA_030323885.1. NCBI lineage: Eukaryota > Metazoa > Annelida > Polychaeta > Phyllodocida > Polynoidae > Branchipolynoe > Branchipolynoe longqiensis. The sequence continues at coordinate 119,786,426 of CM059187.1, read as the reverse complement.
ATTTTATGACCAGTCAAACTAACAGTTTTGTGCCATTTGTGGATTTTTCATTGGGCAGTAATTAAAATAATCTGCATAATTGATATGCCTGTAACTTCAACAAATGAATTGTGTGATGACTGTAATTTGCTTAAAATAAAATGAATGTAGTTTATACAAGTCAATTCCAGAGCCTTGATGGTATATTTCTCTTACTTTTTAAGATATGGGTTCCTGAAAATGTTTTTTTGTCCTATTTTTACAGGTCCGAAATTAACCCCAATTTATTCAATCCTTTAATGTCTCTCAAAACTAAACCGTTTGAGATATCTTGATGAAATATAAACTAAGAAATTTCATAATTGATCCTCTTTAATTTGGATGCAAAAGTGTAACAGTATTTTGCATTTTTTTAAATTATCTTTGATACCTATTTGCTATTAGTAGCTCATAACGATCAATTTGATACATTTATCTAAAAAATAAGACAACAATTCAAACGCCACCGGACCATGCAACTTTAACAAATTCTGCATTACTGGACATATACAAAAAAATTGTGTAAATCATCAGATTGTATTATGTGTATGCCTACTGAGTCAGAAGCTGAATGAGGGTCAGTCAACAGAAGTCAGTTTGTCTGGCTGCACAGACTGCAATCACTGAATCAGCAATGCTATAGGCAATAGCTTAAATATAAGTATAACATGAGTTATAACAGCGGCAGAGGGTTGCTTACCTATCTTGTAATCAAGTACAACGTTCTCCTCGCTATTTTCATGACGGCCTGAAATAAAAATATGACATATATTAGGATCGATTTGGAGGTGATAGCGTGGAAATTATGTCGAAACACATGACAATAAAACAATATTTACTTCGTAATCGCGATCGGCGCTGTATGACCGCCGCCGCCATCTTCCTCGAAACAAGATCACTGCGCATGACCATTTGGTTGTAAAAGATGAAGTAAACTGTTTAAGATTCATTCCCTTGCAAACTATTTGTTATTAGTTAGCTATATATTCAATAATTGACTCAAATATGTGATTAATTTAAGGACATTTTATCTGGTCATTTAATTAATTGAGTTACAAATAATCAAAACGTAAACACGTGTTTTACGACACTTTGGCCGATAAACGCGAGTTAGCCGGCTAAATTGTTGATTCAGAAGAACAAGTAGTGTGCCATAAATGCACTCGGCGAAAGCATGTAGAATGGCCGTTTGAGCCTATAAATGGTGATGTAGGCATAATGATATTTTTTAATCTGTGTTATTCGTTTCATAATGCAGAAGCATTGAAGTCGCTGAATATGTTTAGCGGTCAAGTGACACTAATAGTTACTCTACCTGCAGCCCTGTGGCTGTGAGTCTGGATATTTTATATATCAAGTGACAGCTATTTCCTGTCGTTACTTACGAGGGGGCGGGGCTTGAATATACTATATAGTTTATATACGCCTCGACAGTTGACACGCATTTGTCCTGTCAACATCAAGTAGCACGAAGTATAGATCATAATTCATAACAAAAGACTGGACTGGGAATAAATTTATAATTTATTTACATCTTCAAGATTATTTGTAGCAGTATAGGTTTGTACAATCATTCATTTGTAAGTATATGTAAGTACTATACCACATGTCAGTATTATTCATATCTAGAAATACACACAGGCTAGTTTATTTATACACACACTCAAAGTTCCGGGTTCGACTCAACCGAATACCTCTAACACTCAGCCCTAGTAGTCATACCATAAGTACAAGAGGGAGGGAGGGCGGGGAAGAAAGCCTAACAGCTGTTCACTGTATGATTGCCAGAACAAAGTGAGTTGCAGATCCTAAGTTTTTCACCTCTATATATACTATGGGTTTCCTTGGATATTATTTTTGACATTTGATATGATTGCTTGGAGACATGAATGTGTCCTCACTACCAGACCTAGCAACCCAGATGCATAATCCCAGGATCACAGATTTGAGATGAGTGGTTATGGCAATGCATTCAATTTTGTTTACATTACTTTAGCAACATCAATTTTGAATTGTCAGAAACACTCTATGTTGTGAGTTCATTCATTTCAGCAGATTTGTTTGGCAGTTTAATAAAGAACAATAGATAGGAATTAAATCACATGTCTATGAATTACTGATGATATTATATAACTTGCACAGTGTAGAGAAATGTTCATATATATCTGGGTTCTCTAATTCTTTGAGATTGTCCATTAGCAGTTTGGAGACCCAACTTTGAATTTGTTTAATTTCTTTGTTTATAAATTTCAGCAAATAATTTGCAGCAAGGTATTTGAATTCTTTTGAAACTACCAGACCATTATCTCTAGAATATGAGTTTACCCAGTCTATCTATTTATATTACTTAGAAGCCCAATCTAGTCAGTAGATAGAAGTAACTCTATGTATGAGAATTACTTATGTTATTATATGTAGCCAAAATGAATTTTATCTGGGTTCTCTAAATTTTTAGTTTGTTAAGTATAAGATGACTTTGGATTTATAATTTCTTTGCTTATCAGCATATTTGACAAATTAAAGAGATATTCAACAAACTCTATGTTGTGAGTTTTTAACCCATTTCTTCATTTCTAATTTATACTATTTGGCAACCCAAGTAAGTCAGTAGATGTGAGGTAACCATATGTTATGAATTACTCATGTTATTACATAACATGCACAATACTTTAATAGATGGGCAAATGTGCAGAACCAGAGCTGGGGTGTTAGACCTAAACACTGACAACCTGGACCTGTTAATTTACGGTGGGGATCGAAAATACATAGGCCTACTAATTTATTAGTGAAACATTGAATGATTCCATTTATATAAGTGTAGTGGTCTGCACTGACCTCTCAGGCAAGTATCCACATAGACAGGTAGGCGTGGGTAGTGTGTTGATATCAGGGAGCCTAGGTGGTGTAATGGTTAGCACACTGGCCCGGAATGCAAAGAGATGTGGGTTCGAGTCCTGCTCTAGGCACAATATTTCCCATTTTCATCACCCCCACGACACTGGTGCCGTGACCAGGATCCTGTACAAGCTTTGCGCTGTATGGTTGTTGAACCTACCCTGTGTATGTATGTGTTAGTGCATTGCCTGTATGTATGTAATTGTAAGCATTACAAGACTTACAATTCCAGGGGGACGAGTGTAGTGGTCTGCACTGACCTCTCAGGCAAGTATCCACATAGACAGGTAGGCGTGTGTAGTGTGTTGATATCGGGGAGCCTAGGTGGTGTAATGGTTAGCACACTGGCCCGGAATGCAAAGAGATGTGGGTTCGAGTCCCGCTCTAGGCACAATATTTCCCATTTTCATCACCCCCATGACATATATATTTTTTTTTGGTAAACATTTTGTATTCATCTGAATACATATTTTGTCAGCGCCGGGGCACTAGTCTTCCAGCCGTTGGAGTGATCGCATTTGATCTGTACATAGTGGAAGTGGAATGTGTTGCATTGTGTGCAGCACAACCCATTCTGAACATAAAAAGAAAGTGGGGGAGCAGCCTATGCTGCATAGTGTACAGCATAGGTACTCAACATAGTGCAAGGTATATGCATCAAGATAGAGTGTGCAGTAATGTACACTAGTGGTTAAATCATATGCTATGTTTGTATATCAGTTAGATATTGGTAGAGTAGTTAGGCTTACTCAGGTTGGAACTATAGAGGCGCTGTAATGACGTCACAAGACAACTTTCGATGGCCATATTGGATTACATGCAGAAGGCTTACTGCCTACACTGTGCTTATTTACTGATTTGTTGGTTTATTTGTCACTGTTTTGAGCAGTTTGGCCTCATAAGTTGTTGCTAAAGTGTTGTAAGTAAACACATTGGATGTAAATGCCCAGAACACAAGAAAACTCTGTTTTACTGCATCTGAATGCATTCATAACATGGCTAGGGAGGCTGCTTGTAATCCAAGATGGCTGACTGCTGAGTGATGACGTCACGTGCACTCCCTCTATAGAGGTGAATATTTTATCTCGACCTTGAAATGAGATAAATGTACTACCTATACTGCCGGTAAAGATCACCTCTTGATTTTAGTTACTCCCGCAGCACTGCCACTGTCTGCTCGTGTGGGTGGGGGTGAATATGTATAGAATCTACTGAGTACTGATGATTATGATATATCACTATATCTTATAGTTATATGTAATACTTTGAATTCGATATGTACATTTCTTAGTGGTGGGGGAGAGAACATACTACTTATTCTCACCCTTTATTGAATTTGGCATGGGATCTAAGCACTTGTATGTTATTTAAAACCATTAAAACATTTGAATAGATCCTAGCCGGAGTGCTCCGGTAGGTGTCAGCATATTTCGAAAACATCTATACCTAGATAACAGATTCACCCTGTACTTGTAGTACACAAGTGAACGACAATGTAGTTTAAATACTGGTGAAAATAGCTTTTGTATGGAACAGGAAATAGAATGCCTGGCTCCAGTATCAAATGGGTACTTATATCGGCACAGAGTTGGTGAAATGGGAGAGAATGCAAAAAGACAATATGGCAGTGATAGAACGCCGCCGATTTCACCTTTAAATTCTATTAAACTATATGTTTTATTATATTTTTCAACTCAAAGCTAGCGGGGAATTATGAAGATATATAGTGTTGCTTCTTAGATTGTGAATTTAGACTCTCATTTCATTTCCCCGCTTTTTCAACAGCTTTTATATAGGGTTGGTATTCACCCGTGTATGGCAAGTATGGGGTGAATCCTTTATGTCATGTATACCATGTTCTCCATACCATACCTCATATCTACAGTGGCTACACCATAGGCCTAACTCATATATGATCCCGTCGTCTGGCGACCATAGATGATTTCCGCCACCAACCCGTCCTCTGACGGCAATAGTAAGAACTCGTGTTCTGGATAGTACCCTAAATTAAGCTGGAAAGTACCCGAATAGAGTGGTTCCAGATTCTGCCGATAGATGTTACTAGCTTAACGGGTGGGGTGTAATACACGTGAAGTTTGTTTGTTGTTGTTTTATGTTCTAGCAACAGCTAAGGTCATATCAGGACGGGTGCCGACTTGTGACAGTGCGCACTCATGGAGACTTTTATAGTGCTACCCCACTGGGAAATCGGGCCGCCGGCACCATGACCCAATATCCAGTTCAGTCACATCATCCTGGCACTGAACTAACCAGTCCTTGCCCTATCCTATTAATGCCGAGCGCCTGGCTAGGAAGCAACAAGTATCAATATTAAAGTCATTGGTTTGACTCAACCAGGAACCTAACTCCTGACCGTTCCGCACTCGAGGCATGCGCTCTACCGATAGGCCACCGCGCCCGGTTACATGTGAAGAGAGCGGTGGTGAACTTCCAGAAGAAAAACACAATATAGTTGTCTTTTTGTTTCATATATATATTACAATGATAAGAGCTTGAATCCTGTTGCGATATTATATCTGAATATAATCAGGCATTTTATTATTTTTCCATGCATTCTTTATGGACATATGGCATGTGAAATCATAGGCACTTGAGGAATGTACCCGAATAGAGTGGTTCCAGATTCTGCCGATAGATGTCACTACCTTAACTGGCAGGGTCTATTGAATAGAAATACTAAATTTAATAGCATATTTTTTTCAGGCATGTGAGTTACTTTGATTGTATTTTAGTTTTATTTTATTACTGTTTTCAGTCTTCATGATGGTTCGTGACACATACAGAGAATGTGTCTACCTACAGAGTCCAGTAGCTATTGTATGAAGTACTTTGAAGCAAGTTCTTGTTAACAACATTGAATTTATTTGTATTATGTGTAGATCATTTTAAGGTTTTAGATATATTGAAAAATATATCTAGAGTTATTCATTTCGGGAGTAGTTGCTACATATGCTTATATTTCTAATCAAGTACCCAGGATAATATCACATGAGCCTACATATTCTTATTTTATCGAGCGTGTATTATTTGTGCATAGGAATGTTCTAGAATCATTCAATTAAATAATTACTCTATATAAACTTAATACTTGCTTCTATGTATCACTCTCAGTAATATACGATTTCCTCGAAACATCTATGTTGATTTGTTGTAGTTTTACATGCGAACAACATCAAAGGTACTATCAGGACGGGTAACGATTTGTTACAGTGCACACTCATGGCGGCTTTATAGTGTTGCCCCACTGGGAGACCTGGATGCTGGCACCATGACCCAATATCCCACTATGCCACATTATCACGAATCTAACCAGACCCTAACAATTCTTATTAATGCATGGCACCAGACGAGGTAGCGACAAGTGTGAACTTTATAAGTCATTGGTTTTGACTCGATCAAGATTCAAACCCGCAACCTTCCCCTTAGACTCCGCGGAAATCGTATATGACTGTGACCTAGAGATAGATGAATTCCACGCATTCCTTAGTAGCTTAGGATGTATTATTAGTGTGAATTGTGCATGAAGCATGCGGTAGTGTCCATATGTATTATCGCTGAATAAAGTTACTAATGCCACCTCCCCCTTCTGTTAATCTTAAAGTCGATACGTAGGCTTACTGATCTATGCGGACTGTTGCCTTTGCAGATGCACGATAACGATCACGATTCATGACTTGGTCATATGATGACAAGGCCTTCACTGTAGTGAAAATTCTGCCATGCAACAATAACCGATCAGACGCAAGTGACCATGGCAGCCAGTGTTAATATAGAAGAGCTCAACTTCACCAAGGTGTCAGAAGGCATATTGGGGGCGGAGGGACCCGTGTTCAACAGGCATGGCGATTTCTTTATGGTGGCAGCGGAGAAGGAAGAAGATGGAATGTTTGCAGGTGAAATCCTGAGAGTCGACACTGACACTGGAGAGGTAGGTGTAAAGCGTGTACGCAGTGTGCTTGTCCGAAGGTGAATAGTCACTAATGCATTTCTAGGTTGAAGTGATATTATGCAGCGCTCAACCATTGATTTATTTTAATTTTATTTGAATTGAAAGATCAGTCGTCCAGCTACTATTGCTTAGATCTAGAGAAAGATGTCTACATCTTGTGTTTGGATCAAATGTCAAATTAGCAGGTTTGGGTATTGGATTGGGCGTATTTACATGTGTATATTTGTAGTCTATATTAAACTCTTGAAGGTGCATATCCTTATTAAAGGTTTCCTAATTATTTGTTCAAAACTAGTCTATCAACTGCTAAGCTACAGAATATGGGTGTGGCTTCTGTGAAGTAGATAAAAGATTCACCCTCACCCAGAGTAGGGTGAAGAACGACCCATTAGAAAAAGTGGCAAAAGGCTGGGTAAATGAAATGAGATCATAACTTCTTAATCAAAGAATCAAAATATATTCTTCACATACTTCTTTATATTTACCAGCTTCTTTTGATTTGACAAATATAATAAAACATGTAGTTTAATAGACTTTAAAAGTAAAATTGAGAGCATTCTTTGGTTGTCATCTTGTCTCTTTGCATTCTCTCCCATTTGAAAAACTTTGTGTCAATATAGATAAACACTGGGCACTGTAACCACTACTTCCATAATTCATTCCTATTTGAAGCAGTTTTTGGTCGGATTTAGACATAGTTGTCATTCACCCTTACTCTGGGTAGAGGTGAATATGTCATCTATCAGTGGAGGTGAAGAGAGGCAATAAGCTGCAGCACTATAAATCTATTTAATATTTGGTCCTTCCCAACACTTACTTTTCAGCACACTTTGGTGTGTGCGCCGCGTGTCGACGGATATGGCGGGGTACCAGCTGGCTGTCAGTTTGACAGTGAAGACCATTTATACGTGGCCGATATGAGGCTTGGAATACTGAAAGTCAACATCAAAGAAAACACATTCACGCAGGTCAGTGACTCTTGTATCACCTACGGTAGTGCAGAGTGGGGTCCTGCAGTTTCAATGTTGGATGTTTGAATATCCTTGGACTGTATTCTCAATCGCAGCCAAGCCCCTAATGATCGAGTCTTCTGATTTTATTTTGCTGAAAAAAAATATGTGTTATACACAGTGTAGTGTTTGATTATTTCTATGAACACAAAATAAGCAATCATATTTGTTTGGAGTGGACTGTCTCTTTGACTGGCCCAATTCATGCCCTCTTTATTAAAACAGAAATCCTCAACCAACTGGCATCTAGCACTCCTACCTCTATTAACACACCTAGATGTGTTCCAGGTAGCTCCAACAGTACCGATCAACACCTTCTAGAATGTTCTTAGAATAATATACCTTATACCACACATTATATTGTGCAAACGCCCGAGGTGTTTTTCTTTTTCTTTTCGATAAGATATCTATTTCAGGTAGAGTCCACCTGTACTTATCGCTTCCCTCGACCGGGCGCGATGGCCAAATCGTTAAAAGCTTGGCCCTCGCATGTGGAAGATCTGGAGTTCGTTCCCAGTTGAGTCAAACGAATGACTTTAAAATTTATACTTGTCTCTTCCTAGCCTGGCGCTCGGGATTAATAGGATAGGGCAAGGACTGGTTAGCTCAGTGACAGGATAATGTGACTGATTGGGATATCGGGTCATGGTGCCAGCAGCCTAATTTCCTAGTGGGGCAGCACTATAAAGTCACCATGATTGCACACTGTCACAAGTTGGTACCAGTTCTGATATGACCCTAGATCTTCCCAGGATGTAAAACTCCAACAACCAATCGACCGCTTCCCTCGTGCTGTTTCAGGTGGTCAAGAAGGACTCTGAGGGCGTTACGATGCAGGGCTGCAATGACTGCTCCCTGGATTTCCAGGGAAACCTTTGGGTAACGGCACCAGCAGGCGACATAGCACCTGCAGACTATCGGCGATCTACCGAGGTGTGTGCGGTCACAATGCGAGTCACAAGAATTGATTTGTGATGCAACCTATAGGTTGAAGACAAAGTAAAGTCAACGGTAATGTTGAATTGCATGGAGTTGCTTTGAATTCGGGTTTCACATTTTCAAATTAGTTTGGTTTAAAACGACCTTTTAATTGTTAAATATACAGGTAAGCGGAATTTATGTTAATTTTTATATTAATATGAAGGTGAAGGGGGGGGGGGGTAATTCTAGAGTCATTTTCAATATAGTTTGGTAGGTGCAGCACAGTTCTTTATATAGTACATAATGTATTATGCGGATATAAAAATAGCTAGTAAGATCCTTCCACCATTATATATTTCCAACTCTGTACGCTGACACTCAATACTCCGAAGTTTATTCCGATGCTAGCCCCACCTACAGTAGGTTAACCCACTGTGCTGCGAGATTACTCACTGCTGAAAAAAAAGGTGTGGGGCAAATAGTAACGCCTTATAGATGGTTACATTGTCGTAATCGTTGGTTTTTGAACCAGAGTGGGTATAGGTTGTAGCAGAATGGTGTTAGTCTGCAGCCGAAACGGATACATAATAGTGGGGAGGAGCATGTTTTGTATTTAACATAATCAATTATACAGCACATATAGTCTTAATCCGGCCTTTGAAGTTGCATAGTCCGGTGGTTTTGAGTTTCTGTCATTTTTTTCTGAGATAAATACTCTGAATTGATTGTTATGATCTATGTCCTAACATTTGAGATATTTTAAATGTAAACATGTCACATTAGTTTTGGCAAGCACGCCAAAACTCTCACACCATAGGTTTCTGCAGTAACAGGTTCTATTAAATTTGCTCAATATTTCCTTCTATATGGCAAAAAATGCTTAATAAGTGCACATGTATCTAAGTTAGATATGTAGAATCAAATTTAGATAAGTTTTTTTTTATTGAAATGTTGATGCGTTCATCGAACTATGCAGCTTTAACATAATCAATTATGCAGCACATATGTATAGTCTTAATCTGGCCTTTAACTGTAAATTTCCATTATATTTGCTACAAGTATTGCTTTGTTTGTTCAAATGTTCATTTTATTTGTACACACACACACACAAACACGCACACACACGCACATATATACACACACACACACGCAGGAGCCGTTCGGGTCCGTGTACTGCCTCACGGCGGCTGGGGCGTGTGTCAAAGTGGCTACTGGATTCCTTTTCTCCAATGGACTGGCAGTGCAGCATGACGCATCCGGCACTGCCAAACTGCTGATTGTCGCCGAGACCCACACCAAGTCACTGTGGGCCTTCGACATCACCGGGCCAGGCCAGGTGGCCAAGAAGCGCCTCTGGGCGTCGCTGCCAGGTGAGTCAAAAGTTACGGGCAAAGTTTATTCTTATACACTGTTGATTTGGCAGGCCGTATGCTTATATCCTAGGTGGCCATCCGACCAAGTTCTGACATGGCTCAACTTGGGATACTCGAACAAGAAGAACCGTTGACCCATTTGAAAGACCAGACGGGATGGCCGAATGAGTTAGAGCATCCGTCTCCCGTGTTGGTAGATAGTGGGGTCGTGGGTTCGAACCCTGATCGAGTCAAACCAATGACTTAAAAATTGATACTTGTTGCTTCCTAGCCTGGCGTTCAGCATTATTAGGATACGGCAAGGACTGGTTTGCTCAGTGTCAGGATAATGTGAGTGAGTGGGATATCAGGTCATGGTGCTGGCAGCCTGGTCTTCCAGTGGGGCAGCACTATCAAGTCGTCATGAGTGCGCACTGTCACAAGTCGGTACCCGTCCTGATACGATTTTAGATGTTGCTAGGACGTAAAACAACAAACAAACACATTTGAAGTGAAAGATCATTTTACATTATTTATTTCACAATAAAAAAAATTGATATGGAATTGCATGTATGTTCATATTTTGCTATTGTCATTAGATGGGGCAGCAGTCTTCCAGTGGGGCAGCACTATCAAGTCGTCATGAGTGCGCACTGTCACAAGTCGGTACCCGTCCTGATACGATTTTAGATGTTGCTAGGACGTAAAACAACAAACAAACACATTTGAAGTGAAAGATCATTTTACATTATTTATTTCACAATAAAAAAAATTGATATGGAATTGCATGTATGTTCATATTTTGCTATTGTCATTAGATGGAGCAGCAGTCATCCCGGTGACAAAATAACACGTGTGTGTAAATAAAGTATGTGGACAAACACATTTTTATTCTGTGTACTTGATTTATTATTAGCCAACTACAGTAAAACCTCTCTAACCGACCACTTCCCCAGATCGACCACTCCCCTATATCAATCGATTCATTTGGGTCTCAACAATGCCATTGTAACCATATTCGAACTCCGTAAGTCGACCACCTCCCTAAATGGACCACATAAAGTCGGTCCCAATATCGGTCGATTTAGAGAGGTTTTACTGTACAACTGTATGTAATTTATCATTATTTGGAACCGGAAGCCTCTTTAATGTAACAAGGTGGTCTGTTTTATGTCGATGAATAAAATTACGTTTAGTTTTTCATTTTTACAAGATTCTGATTATTCATTTAAGAGATTATATCAATATCGGCTCCTTGCGTCTCCTAGCCTGACACCGAGAGGGCAGTGCAGAATACTACATATATATAGTGTCTACTGAAATATACCATTGCTATCAGCTCAATATTTTACCATTAGAATATTATTACTATTAGTGCATCGTGTAATGACTCAATCTATAGATGATTCTGTTGTTATTAGGGCTGATGTTACGTTATACCCATTACCTTGTGGCCTCTTGCAGGCACCCACGAGGGCGGCCCGGACGGCATGGACTTTGACGTGGAAGGACGCCTCCTGGTGGCCAATTGGGGGTCAGGACACATCGAGGTGTTCGGCGCCGCTGGGGGACGCCCCGAGTCCCGCATCCTATGCCCGTTCCAGGCCCCCAGCAATCTACACTTCCGACCTGGCACTAACCAGGTGTACGTCACGGAGCATACTAACCACGCACTGTGGAGGTTCACGTGGAAGGCAAACGGCCGTAAAGAAGCATGCGAAATGTAGACAGTCTACAAAGGAACAGGCGGAGAACAAATTCTGCAGATAGATGTCAGTAGATTAACTTCAGGGGTCTATTTGGTGTTATTATTGGGCAGTAGATGGAGAAAAAGCAAGATATGATTGGTGTTTTTTTAATCGTTTCCGAGATTTTTTATTAAAGCGGCATAGTTCGATGAAAGCATCACATTTCTTTAACCAAAACAGTTCTGTAGATTTGATTCTACATATTTAAATTAGATACGTGTACTTTTAGTGAGGATCTGTTTCTACATGGAAGGAAATAGTCATTTTAACAGAACCTGTTAATGCTGGAGCTTATGGTGTGAGGATTTTGATATGCACACCAAAATTCATTTTTTAGATTTTTGCACATCACATATCTCCAACGTTAATCATTTATAATAAAAGTTACTTAAAACTAAGGTAAGGTAGATTATAGCGATAAGCATAATATATTTGTCTAATTTGGTAGAAACTCAAAGCGATCGGACTGCAACTTTAATGTGGTGGCTCCTAACTGGGAAGACCTGAATCTGTAATCGATCGATTGTAATCGAGTTGAAGAATAACCTCACTACATATCTCATATGCTGATTTGGTTTTAAGTGGTGATGTTTGGCCCGCTCGGACATGACCTTGGATGTTGCTAGCACATGAAACAACAAACTGATGTTTGTGACCTATCATTTTGCTAATTTTATAATGAAAAAATGTGTGAAATTGCTATAATTTGTGGAACATGTATGTGAAGCATGGCAAGAACCTGATTCACTTCATCGGAACAAACCAGAGAATGCGGCCATGTCTCTGTAAGTGCAGTACGACATTGTATAAACTCACCATTGAAGCAAATAAGGGGAATATTCAAAGTTGTCATTGGATTGGGCAACTAAGAGTATACCTGTATTTATGTGATTGTATTTGTGAGTATTCTCACGATGTGTAAGATGTCGCGGAAAATTGTGATATATATGTATTATAGCATGAGTTCATCGTCGTGCCTTTTATTTTTATACCAAATTTCGTAAACATAATTAAATACATGAATGTACTACTTTTAATAAATGTGACTACATCGTACGTAATTGACGGTGGTATTGCAAGCAAGCGTGTTTTTTTTAAATGTTAGTTATTTTTTATTGTTTGTATTCCCCCTGATTAATTTATTTATAGCATGTAAGGTTAGTCCTAGCGAATTAATTAACTCATAGCGTCTACAATGATTGTATAGATCATAGGAAATGCAGATACACGTTGCGTTATTTGTTTAAATACATATGGCACATACGTCTATGACAGTAAACATTTCAATAGATCTATGAACACACAAAGTTACTGATCGTGAACGTCACTTGTCGCAATTAGCCAAAGTAGTAAATATATACTTCTGAGTCTGTCTGAACGACCAATTGCCTATTTGAATATTCAGGCCTGTCCGTGACGACGTCATTCGCGACAGGTTTGTAGAAATATGGGTATTTCATGAGTTCTGCTGGTCCCTCAGTAAGGGCTGAAGCTGAACCGTAGCATGCTGGGTCACAGATACAGCTTACACAGCCGAAAGTGAGGTAGGTGGTGAGGTGAATACAGCACACCATGTTATAGAAAGTAGTATTTTATTTCATGTACAAATTGTTGCTGATACTATTTCACTGCAAACAAATGTATGGCAAAAACCATACCAAATTTGGTCATAGGGGGCATGTGGTTGTTAGGTGCTAAGTGAGTTTAAAGTATAGGTTTTCTAGTCAATACATAGGAGTGGCACCAACCCCAATTTCCGCCATGTACGGTATAGCTATGTCTCAGCTTCAGTCTTTAATGAGGGACAAGTGGAACTGGGCATACCTTTATTATGCAGTAGATTTTGAGTTTTGTTTGTCCAAACAATCTCCCATTTGAACAGACATGTCTGTGCATGGCGTCATTCATGGCAAGCGCTATTGCTCAACAGGATGGAGGATGGCACTTGCGAGGTCGTCGAAGAGAAGATATGACCTTATAGCAGTGGGGAATGACATACAGCTGATTTCTGTTGGAGCGCGTAGACCCAGTTTAGCCTTGAACCGTAGCCTACACATGTGTTTGAGGGAGGGTGGCGAGCGGAGCATCTCCTCCAGGGCCTGGGGCAGAAGCTGCAGCATCGCACCCTTACACTGGAAGTGCAAGTGGAGGTCGCTGAGGCTCCACCCAGCAATCACCAAGTATTGTGCAATGTCCCAATAACAGCGTTTGCGCACAATGTCCAGCACGGCGTGCTCGCAGTCTGCTAGCGGCTCCCAAGGCCACCTCCCGGGCGCCCACAGGAGCAGCTCGGCTATGAGGTGCGTGTGGCGCGAGTTGACGGCGAGCAGTAGGGGGGTTGCACCATCACAGTCCGGCGTGTCGGGCTGTGCGCCGGCCGACAGCAGCAGCGACGTGCACAGGTGACATCCGGCGTCCGCTGCGCGGTGCAGTGACGTCATGCGCGACCTGGCGTCCGTCACATTGACATCACAGTGCGGGTGTTTGAGGAGGCGGGACACCATGTCGCACTGGCCGAAGCTCACGGCCAGCATGAGCGCAGTTCGCCCATCGTCTGTCAGCGCGTTCACCTCGCTAGTACTGCACGTCGCCGCCAGGAGGACGTCGAGACAGGAGGGTTCGGGACTCTCGGTGACGGCGTAGTGTAGGGCCGACCATCCGGTGGCTCGGTCGTTTTGCACTGGCCTACAACCATGTTCAAGCAGCATCCTCACCACGTCGACAAACCCACCCTTCACTGCCACAATCAATGACGGGGTCCGCCTGTTGCCATCGGTTTCATTTGTGTTGTCTGAATCGCTGTCAACTTCTGTGGTGTCGTTCAAAGAAGCGCGGGCATCCAGGAGGGCCCGGACACAGTGGACGTGGCCGTCAGAGATGGCGTGATGCAAGGGGCTGAATCCTGCTCTGTCCGGTGTGTTGACGTCCACTCCCTTCTGTAGCAACAACTGGAGTATGGCAAGATTCCCGACCTGTGCTGCCCCCAGTAGCGGCGTCCTCTTGTCCCTTGCAGTCCTCACTCCAGGGTCAGCTCCTGCTGCTAACAACTCCTCCACGCACTCAACTCCGACACAACCCGACACCACAGCCGTGTGCAGTGCGGTCTGCCCGCTTGCGTTTATCAAGTTGACAATGCCCGGTTCGGCGGCTAAGATGGCGGCAACCAGACGCGCGTCGCCGTGCAGCAGCGCCACCTGCAGGGGGGTCCGGCCGCAGGGGTCTTGTAGTCGCAGTAGCGCCCCCTGGTGTTTTGCCGCGAAGTAAATCAACGTCGCCACCTCACTCCATTCTCGACACAATCGGAAGACGTCATGGAATGGAATCTTAGCGTCTGGGTCAACGTTGTCCCTCCCAGACAGGTCAACGAAATGTGAAAGGAATTTCAGATTGCGTTGAGACAGAGCCTGAGAGATAACTTCATGGAGGATGGTGTGTCGATGTTGAGGCGATGCACTGACAAAGGTTGTGATGGCTACGGGATCCCCTGCACTTACCGCCTGAGCAACGGCAGTAACCAAGCTGAAATGTAAATTAATTAGGCTACATTATATTTAAAGGTCTGGTCACTTGATTTTAACATGTATTTTCTACATGAATATTGACTATATATATTGAATTGGAACTCAAATAACCTGGCCTTAGATGAAAATTAATTATATATTTAATGATCTGGTCAACTGATTTTAACATTTTATTCTTTGCATAAATATTGACTATATCACCGTAGGCTTCAGCAGTAATAGGTTCTATTACATTGGCTCAGTATCTCCTTCTGTGCGGCAACAAATGTTTAATATGTGCGCCATTATCTAAGTTAGATATATAGGAATGAAATATAGGTAAGTGGCTTGTTTTGGTTTCTTTTTAATGTGATGCTTTGATTGGACCATTCAGAGCTTTAATGGATTTGTGAGAATAATATAGTTGTGCTTAGAATTGGTAATGGGGTTAGGGTTCTTTAAACTCTACAAATTCTATTTTCAAATTCGCAGAAATTCCTCAACTGCCAGCACGAATGGGTGTTACTGATGATGTTGCTGGGGAGAACGGTTATCCAATCACACATGTAGGATATAGTTGTTATTGTTGTTACCAACACATACAGGCTTTGCTATGGCATTAGATTTATGTATTTAAAAAAAGTATAAATAACCTCTTGTTATGCATGGCCGGAAGACCAGTGTCTCAGTACTGACTGCATTATTTATATAGAAGAATAAATAGTTACTACAAGAAAATAGCTTAAATCCGCTAGGTTGTGGTGAATGCAGAAAATATGCAGGGGCTTGGAACACATGTTCATGTCTATAGGCTGTCACACATCTAGTTGATATATATTGTTGTATATTTACATATATGTCGTGGGGGTGATGAAAATTGGAAATATTGCTCATAGAGCAGAACTCGAACCCACATTTCTGCATTCCGGGCCAGTGTGCTAACCATTACACCACCTAGTCTCCCTGATATCACCACACTACCCACGCCTACCTGTCTATGCGGCTCCTTGCCTGAGACTGAGAGGGCAGTGCAGACTACTACATATATATAGTGTCTACTAAAATATACCATTGCTGACAGCTTTCGGAGCTGGTCATTCTGTGTTTACTAGAATGCCTACACAGCGTTTACTCCCAAGATCACCCATACCACAAGTGGCACAATACACAAGTTACCATTACCTTTCCTCCATAGTAGCAGTGCCTGCCCTCCTCCTGTCCGCTGGCTGCCCTACAATGGCAGGCGCCGTTCCTGGATTTGTTCTCGGCGTCACAGTCTGGTTTTCCTTCGGATATTCTGGAAAGGTGCAGGTGTGTGGCCGCCGAACCAGCTGCACCCTCCTGTGGTGTCTCTGATGCCCCGCTCCAGCTCGGGCAGGGTGGTGCAGGGAGTAGGACACTCTTCCTGTACCGTCCAACACCACCCCAGGAGGCGTTGCCATGGTTTCCGCGAGTAATAGGCCCTAGAACACCTATCTACATACCCTGTGCTACAGTTAGCACCTATAGAAGCAACTCACGGTCACCCGGGTTTGAGTTAACTTGTCTCGGCTGGAGTCGGAGATAAACTTGCTCTGAATACACGGATTCAAAAGATAGGAGCAAAAGTTGCTACTACTACAAGTACTAGTTAGTACCAGACTTGCTGACGTGGTGTGTCTTGAAATTCAGACTATTTGCACAGGCCGACAGTATGGTTGGAAAACAAGAGGAGGTCGACAGATAGGATAGTAGGGCGGTGGGGTGTGTATGGGGAGTGTGTGGAGGTGGAAAGGTGGGGGATGGGGCAGGAGGGCATACACATAGCCCCACCCATCCCAGACGGTTTTTATTACGGCAATCCAGGTGAAAGAACTGAGCACTTGTGGGGTACCATCACTATAACTTATAAGATTGTCTTTTCCCTGTCAGTCAACAGCCGCCCCTACCTATACTTCACCCAGTTTCCATTATATGTGATAAGCATAGTTCGATAGTTTTTGAGTTTCTGTCATTTTCTGAGATAAATATATATTACGATTAGGTTGATCATTATAATCTGGCATAGTTTAGTTAGAAGTAAATTTGCTTTAAAATGACTAATTTAGGAGATATTTGAAGTGTAAACATAGCTCTACAATATTAATTTTGGCATGCTTGTCAAAACTTTGACCATATATGGTTCAGCAGTAAATGGTTCTATTACATTGACTTGGTATGCCGTTCTATGTAGTAACACATACTTAATAAATGCACCGGTGTCTAAGTTAGATATGTAGGATCAAATCTAGATAAGTGTTTTGCTTTTGAAAATTAGATGCTTTGCAGCTTTAATTAAAGAAATTATTAGCCAGATACATGTATATTTATACTATTACAACAGAAAACTAAAATCACCCCCCCCCCCCCTTTTATTTATCTTTCTTGAAATTATGACTCATGTATGTTCACATTGCTCATTTGGTAGCGGCCCCTATCAAAGGAGCCGCGGTTATTACGCGATTTGGCGCAGTGGCCAGACCTCGGGTCGCTGGTACCGGCGGCTTGGGCTGCGTCTAGCGGGTCCTTCCGGTAGTGGACGTACAGGCGGAGCGGGATGGGCGGCTCGGCGTGGTATACGAGCCGTGTTCGCCGCCGCTTTCTCCGCCGCTGCCGGCGCCGCCGCCTCCCGGCCTCAGTGGCCTCTGACTTATCCGGCGCTTGGGTGACGAAGCCCGGTCCGCCGGATAGATCACTGCCGTACATTGGGTTCTCGACGCTCCGCGTGGCGTTCGAGATCGAGATCTCACGGAGAGATGCGTGGCTGATAACGGAGAGTTCCAAGTCAGCTGATTTGCACGCGCTGAGGGTCGCCCAGCACTCCCCCTCGATCCTGCAGGACGAACCTCTCCTGTTGGCTAGTGCTGGGTTTCCTACTAGAGACTGTGTTACCTTCCGGCCCTTGGCTTGGACAAGAACACCACTCCGGGCTGGTTGCATGGGCTCCAGGCGCATGCTTCTTGGAGATGACGTATATTTGATTTTGGGTTTGATTAAATTTAAAGTGGGCGTATTGTCTTCGGTGATGACTTCACGCAGTAGCTTATTGGGCCAGGAGAGTGGCAAATCAGGCAGCATAGGTGTAGTATGAGTTGGATGAGTACTAGGAAGAGCAATCTTATTTTCCATGTTCTCATCCAAATTGGAATTTTGATTTACCATTGAGAGCTGCTCAGGCAAGATGTGCTTGGTTTCCCCATGGACGCAATCAGTTGACTTATTGTGTTGGCACTCTTCAACAACATCCTGCTGTTTTAGGTTCTTAATAAATTCCTTTTCATTATTGGCAAGCATTTCGAGATAGAGGTCCAGTGCATGGGTCTTCATTCCCGATATCCACTCAGATGTGCTTTGTATTTTATTTTGTTGGCCTTTCACAAGTTTGACCTTGTCGGAGATATGACTGATTTGTTTTCCTTCTGGTGCAACACTATTTGCCTTACTCGAAGTGGAAGTGCTTCTTTGGAGTTTAATTTTAGGAAGTGTCAATGCTGAATTATTCTGGTCAAATGTGTTTGTGTTCAAGATTTTAGTCTCAGTGATGATGTCTGTTCTTAGTTTGGTAGAACTTGCATCATTCTTTAAATCCAGTAAGCACTGATATTCAGGCACAACTTTAAGTATATCTGCAGGTAAAACAACGCCTCTATCTAACATTTGATTTGGTCCACATGCCTTCTTAATAGCACCCCGAAAATCGGCCTGTGTCAAACCAAATTCCAATGTAACATTCTCTTTCTTATGGAGACCTTTGTCAGTTAAATCACAATTCACCAGAAACTCCTGCTGTAATACCTCGTATTCAGTAACATCTGGAGGGGACAGTCCACGGGGAGTTCCCGAAATTGGTATGCATTTGTTCTTGCAAAGGTTCCTGTTATTCCTACCAGAGGGCTGTGCAGTAAGTTGCTCCTCCTTCTCTATTATCTTCCTTAGCAGCTCTTCCCCTCCAACCTTCAGTGCCTCTAGGTACTGGCGGAATTGTCTGAAGGTTATATGGACCGGAAGTTTCACTGGTTTCACAACGTGAGACTCTTTAAGATCATGCGAACTAGATGCAAATCTCCTATGAAAAGGCATTTTAATCCAAAATATCAGTGACTGTGAAAGTGGTAAGCACTATCCACAGGATGGTTCAATCAGTATACAGTAACCAATTTGAAACTATGCTCATTTGCAAATAGGAATACACTTTAAATAGGGATCTAAACATATATGACATATATTATGAATTATAATAGTGTATACATGACACAGGCTTGCTATTAATACAGGAATGAAAATGATTGCAGAGCAACAACAAAAAGCGGAACTTGATGGCCAGGTGGGCAATAATATGATCACAACTATGGCAGATTGTTCTCAAAGCACAGTCTGTAAAGATTATGCATAGTGTCAATAATATGCCTGGAGAGTACTTGGTGAAACATGACTTCCAGTTTTCTGCGCTTCCCTGACTATGCTAAGAATAACAGATTTTCCGCGTTTTCCCGGAAGTTGATCTTGCACTCAACAGCGCTGACTCAATGATGGTTGTCACTGAGTGTCTGGGACATGGTTAAATGTTTCAAATATCCTCGGTATGTTGTGATGCTTAAGTAATAGCTGGATAGAATGCGTCGAATGTTATATCATTAGAATATTCGGGATATAACACAAATTCCAAATGAACGGAAATCCACGGAATCGCGGAGAGCGTTCATCTCTGTAAAATTGCAGAGCAATTCAAGTGTAGGCCCCTACAGTTAAAAATCTAGGTCCTGAAAATATCCGCAGGTTCCTTCCTATACTCCACACTGGCTACGGGTTCACTAAGTGTGCACATACACATACACACATTCACACGAATTATTCCATCCCTGTAGTGGTTAAATAATTTATTATTAATTGCTTTTAAAGAAGCTCAGAATATCCAATAGGTGAGAGACATTAAGGTGTGTTATTAATGCTAATTCCAAATATGTAGCCAGTCAAATTGTATGTCTGTATCGTTTGATGTGTCGATATTCCTGTCATGGAGCAGAGTTATATTGAAATATTACACAGCGTTTTCCATTCCAAAATAGTCCTGAGCGATCAAGTGGTGTAAACTTGCGGTATGCAAGAGGCGCGTGTTATGTAGTAGAATGTCATAGCATATCCAGCTGGTTTGTGTGGCCTGATCACAGTGAGGTCCATAGTTCCCAATCTGACACTCTTATCGTACATTTGTCACCGCGGGCCTAGTGAAATACTCTCCAACCTGGCAATATCAAATTGTAAATATTGATAAATCTGTAGTTAATAGAATTATTTCAATATGTTTCCCACGAGAGTCCCTTGCTTCACAAAGTTGTACCTACATGTATAATGCACACAAGACCGCCTATCGCCCGTTGCTAGGAAGTGCTGATAAAAAGATTTTGTTTTGTTTTGGTTAAAAGAACACCTCGACGTGAGTGTCCTGAGTGTGCTAAATCTATTCTATAAAGCCGTGTTCACACGGGCAAAATGTGAAGCGAATTAGACAAATCGATTTATATGAAGCGATTTAGCCGCCCGTTCACACGGGCAGCGCTTGAAGCGGAAGTGGATATCTGCGCATGAGCAAGTCCAGACTAACCAGCGCCAGTTTGGGTTCGTCGACGTCGGCATGAGAGAGTGTGAGTTCGACCTAGATATGTATGGACTGAATTGTATTGGTTTGGAACGGTCAAAACTTCTGCTGGGCAGTGAAAACCTTAAAATAAATAATGAAAAAAATATCTGTGCACAGCTAGCAGCTTCATAGAGCAAATTTACCGGAAAGTCAACACACTCAGGTCTCGACTGTCACGTCCTTAATCCGCCTCAAGTAAGTCGATTGGGTTCACACTGGCAAAATAAATCGATTCACCGAAATCGACTCACGTAAACTACCTCGAGAGGTGGTTTACAGTATCCAGATCACAGGAATCGATTCAGCCCTAATTCGACTCAGACGCCCATTCACACACGAAATGTGCATCGAACTAGGCAAGTCGTTTTCTACGAATCGATTTACATTGCCCGTGTGAATACGGCTTTAGATAGAAACCCACAAATGATTAAAAATAATATTGCTGGTGGTGATAATCGCATTATATGCATGTATTATAAAGATTTTAAGATATGGTGGGTGAGTTGAGCTCTATGGGCCCTAATGTACCATGTTTGGTGTAACTAGTCGGCGAATTGGTAAAAATGCTAATTCCCCCCCCCCCCCCCCTCTCTGACACCGCCCCTGATGTGACGTTGCTCCGGTCCATGAGTGTTGAGTCCAATATAACCTGGGTGCTGAATTCAATCTACCTAACCTGAACAACGTGGTACGATGGGTGTGCTGGGGGGATACGGTGGGGGGGGGGAGGGTACAATCAAATTCCTATGTTGTTACTCTTCTAATCTTAAGTAATAAAATAATTCAGATAACTTCACCACCGTTTTCTTGTAAATGAATTCTCCATCAAATTCCATCTGAATAATATTATTTAACTCTCTATTGCACATATATCAAATAGAGGTACTAGAAATGTAGATGGTGACCATTTGTTCATATTAACATTTACATTGGGGCTGGGTGGTGGTTTATTTGCATTGACACTGGTGGGAGCGGGTGAAGATGTGAATAGATTTACGGTTCCTACTTGACAGTGTTTGGAATGTAAAGGCATTTACGCACATGTAGTTAACCCACTCTAATATGGCATAGCCATAGTTCAAAGACGTACATTAATTTGATTTATGTAAGGGCCATTTGGGGGTAATAATCATAGAATGCTGAAAATCGCATATTAAACCACAACTTGAATAGAAATTTACATGAGATGACGTCACATTAACTTAAAAATTACTTCCCGCATGTGGCAATAGGAGTTCTACGTTTTTGTATAAGCGCGGTATGATATAACCTGATCGTGAGGTGATAGATAACAACACCATACTCTCTCATCAATGACTTTGTTTTAAATAACAAGAAGTCCATATAATTACGAACAATTCTTTTATTTTAGAATTAAACAGTTCGCTGTTTCAATAAAGAATATTAAATACACCAATTAAAATTCGATAATATAACTCATAAATTCACCGCCTAGGAATTGCTTACTGGTGAATAGTGTAGCTATAACTAGTATAATATACACTAATGTGGATTTTTATTTCAATGTTAAATTCTTTATATAATATTATGCTGGTGGGTGTAATTATCTGTTTTTATATCGTCGTGAAAGTCATACCCTACAGTTTACATCAAGGTTGACCATTTGCTTAAATCTGTATGCATATTAGATGTTATGCTTGGACTATATTATACACGTCGTGACCAACACCAACCACAAACTATCAGGTCTACATGTTCTTGAAATAGCTAATTCCCTGACATTTGGCCAGGTTTAATCCAGACAGGATTACACAATACGACGCCTCCGGTAAGTTGATTATGTCCTGGAGGTCAGTTAAAGCTGCATAGTTCGATGAAGCATCAAATTTTCCAAACCAAAGCAATTAGTTAGATTTGATTCTACATATTTAACTTAGATACTATTACTAATGTGCTTGTTGAGCATGTATTCCCATAGAATGGAATACTGAGTCAATTTAACAGAACCTGTTACTGCAGAAGCCAATGGTTTAAGAGTGTTGGCCTGCTTGCCAAAACTAATTTTAAGTGTTTTTACTTCAAATACCTCAAAATTTAGCCATTTAAAATAAAAGTAACTTCAAACTAAAGAAAGGTATATTATGATAATTAGTGTAATATATTTATCTAAGAAAAGTGACAGAAACTCAAAACCATCGGACTATGCAACTTTAAGTGGCCAGCACCTGGACGGTAGACTATAATGTTATCGTCTCCGTTCAACTCTCCACTTGACATGAGTAAGACCCACATGTTGACATGCAGAAATGAGAGTCGGTGACAAACAAACAAAATGATGAAATTTCTTACCCGATACTGATTGATATATAGTGACAATCCTACATACCGTTAGACCAACACAACATCAGAGTAAAGTTTATACATGGTTTAATGTGGAAGCTTAGATTCTGGGGACAGTATAGTTGTTTATTGAATTGTTAATTCCACATGTACGAGAGTAAGATAATGAGTTACCTTAAAATTTAAAATATGAGAAAACAGGGATGGTTGGGGAAAATTTCATGCAAAGTGAAAGCTGGGCAAACTGGTGGCCAGTTGCGGCATGATCCCGGTGTCGCAGTTTAAATTCTCAGTGGGTTTAGAGTCCACGCTCAGGGTTCTGCGCATGCATCAACATCTCGCCATATTCGATTAATCAACTAGCGTGACCCTAGCGACTTTTTTACGCACAAATGTGACGTCATCACTCCGAGCCAATCCCAGCCAAGAGGTGGGTTAAACTTTTTGCACAAGTCACATGGTTTTGTCAACTCCTCTCGCGGTGTTCTATTTGAATTTCTAGCAACTCGGGTGACCCGATTCGCTTGGGTCATGTTAATTGAATATGTGCATGGACAGAACCCCGAGCGTAGACTCTAAACCCACTGAGAATCTAAACTGCGACACCAGTATGTAACATTGTAAGGGACAGAGGAGAGGGGCAGAGGAGAGTGGCAGTGGATGACCTTTGAGCGGTCTCCAAGGTCACCTCCTGCCAAGCTCCTGTCAAGGGTGAGACCTGTGTCTGGTCATTGTTGTTGTCTGGGCCTTTGGCAGCGTCTGTGCATGTAGACGGTCAGTGGGCAAGGGGCTGGGCGAGAGGGGGTGGGGGTGTATGTGGGTCCAATGAGTGAAATTGGAGAAGTTGCTCAACTCTGCTTACACTACAGTAAGCCTCTGATGGTAAGACATGGCACATATACTTAGCTATACGATTGGGGGGGTTTGGTGTGTTTAAAAAAAACCAAAACATTACTGATATAAATATCAACGTGTATATACAATGATCATGTGGAAATAAAAGATTTGTAATTATTAATAATTAAAATCTTGAAACGATATCCGTGGTAATTTGTGCTTTGGTCGATTCTATGTGCAACATCCGATTATTCATCATCAACTACCATTATGTACATGTTTTTAACAATGTGTATGCAGTTCAATTGAGCTGTACATAAATGAGTGCGGGTTGCACAAGCATCGCTATCGATCGGACTATGTTAATGAGGTCTAGTAACTGTTTGATACGATTACTTAAATGAGAGCTATTCATGTCCATCTAAATTGGAATAGTAAATACACACACTGACACCAGTTAAAATTGAATAAATCGACATATCAGCTCATGACCAATCGAATTTACAGTAATAGTAATACTAGACGCTATATATATAGGTTTTAATTCAAATAACTCTTTTCGTGAAATGCAGCAGGTCTTGACATAAAGCTCAAAATAAATTCAGAAATAAAAGTACTACTGAATAATCATGTAACCAAATAGTCGCCGACTTCTAAATCTGACTATTATACATACACATCACCATTGTGTAACCACTGGATAAACTTGTTATTTATATATAGCCCTATAGGTTCAACGTGATTGGTTATAACGTGTGTGCCTTTTTTTATATGTTCAGCGATAAAAGTTAGTAAATATATTTGTAAATAAATATTTGTATATAGTATCAAACATTATATGGATAATACCACGATTAGCCTACATTCCCCGGTGCACTAGGCCTACGTTTACAAACAGCTAGCTAGGTCGATACCGTGCACGTGTGTTCAAAGGGCCCATTATCTCCTGGTTCAACAGATGTACATCTCGTGACGGAATCATCTACACCCTCCAGGTCTTCATGCCCCTCCGAACTTGTCTGCCGGGATGGTGTTCGTACAACCTCGCCATTGTTGACACTGCCCGGCCTGCTCCGTGGTTCCGCGCCGTGCCCATCTTTCAAGCCGCTAGTTGTTGCCAAAACCTCCCTCTTTGCTCTTACCTTCTTCACAAATGCAGAAACCCCGTGCTTCTGCGCAAGCGTTGCTAAGGACGCTGTCGGAGAACATCCATTGGCAACGCCGATGGGACTACCCGCATCCACGGACATACCTCTCTTGCGAGTTTTACCCATAAGTGCTGCTGCTCCATCTTTCTTTGTGCATTTATTGAGATCCACTGCAGATTCTGACTTGGTCTTGCCAAGAGTGCCAAATTTGATTTTGCCCCAGCGCTTGCCAACAATTGCGTTGCCCTCAGACTTTGTCATCGAAAGTAGGCCTAAGGTTTTCTGACCTAACATCATCTCCATGCCTTGATCGAGCCTTTTCCCCGATAGGGAGCGCCCTTTTCCGTTGCCACCCACATCTTCTTCACAGTTCTCCTCCTTAGCGTTGGGTTCATCCTTTGTCCCGTTCTCATCGGGCTCTGCCTCTGTTGGCTCCTGGGTGTCTGGTGGGGGGACTGCCGATGCTCGATATGAAGTCGAGTGGTGAATAGAATATATGGAGTACAGCACTTCAAGACTTGTGTTAGGATAATTACAACTACCAGCCCTTCGTGTGGACACTGCTGAGTCAGTGCTGGAATGATACTGCAGAAGAGGCAAACTAGTTGGTGTGTTTATGAAGTCAGTTTCTAGATGATTCTGAAGGGCTGGCGTTCCTTGATCTTTTCCATCTAGGAGTGTTTTATGGAAGGTAATGGGAATCGGCTGTGGCGTTTCCCTGCGTAGAAAACCGTCTACATTTGCCCTCTTCGAATATTTCACCGATTGACACGCTATTTGGGCAGCCGCTTTAGAACTGTCTTTGGTAATTTTGATGGGATAGCTAGACTCCTTAGCATCCTTTCTAGCCATTGCTGAGGTAGATCTATTTGCTATTGGTCGATGATCAAACTTGTTCCCAGTCGTAGGCCTACAAATCTGAAGGCCTATTTGAGGTTTGGTGTAATATAATTTCGCATAGTTAATATCCATTACCTCCTGCATTTTCTGTTTGGAAAGAACTGGCTTTGGTTGGATAGTTTTGCTCACCACCTCTGTTCCAAATTCACTGCTGGAGATTGTCGTCCTAGACTTACCGACCTGCGACTGCGAGACTTTGAAAATGTTGATGGTGAACTCAACAACATCGGGACGCATGGTGGCCAACTCACTCTCAGCCAGCCACTCCTCAGCCGACCAAAAACGAACGTTGTCTCGCATGAACAGTGAAGGTCTGCCGTAGCGAACAATAATTAAGGCCATGTCTGCTCGGCCCAGTTCACACGCTGTCATCAGTGGTGTCATGCCTCGGGGGTCACGGGCGTTCACATGGAGATGGTTGCGTCGCAATGCCACCGTGAGCATCTTGACAATGGGGGCACTTCCCACTTTTACCGCCAGGTGTAGTGGTGTCATCCCCCACCTGTCAGCTAGGACCAGGTTTATATCAAGGTGTCTCTCTGACAGTAACAGACGCACCGTCAATTCATTGTCCGCAATAATAGCCACGCCGAGCATATTCCGCCCGTCGCCGTTGGTGACAGTCGTGTCGGCGCCTTGTGACAGCAGCATCTTGAGGAGGTTCAGCACGACAGGGGTCGGTGGTTGTTGACAGCAAAGCATGACAGGTGTATACTTGGTGACATTATCACGGTGGTTAATGTTGACACCCAATTTCACCAAGAGGCGAACTTGGTGATAACGACCTTCGGTTAATGGTTGTGAGAGGGACGCCATCCTAATTAATTAATTACCCACCATACAGCTCGAGATCGTCAAGTAGGCTTATCTCTTGGACAAGTAGATCTGGGTGAGCATTACGAGTAATAGTAGGCATATCAGTCAATTTAAGGTTGTCATTGTAAATGCCCTATGTAAGTATTTGCAGATGAAAAGATCACTAGCACTGATATAAGTAACGTCGACCTAACAAACTTTATAATCCAGGTAAAACTTATTGCAAATATTCAAATCCATGCGCATGTTCCAGGATGCTTTTACTTGTACTAAGTTCTAGAGTATGCCAATGGCTTTACTTCAAATGATTTAAAACTAAATCATGTATGAATATAGCATAATTATCAACTCCTCACCGTTGCATTGACTGTATAGTAATCCATTCAATTCCTGTGAGGTAGGGTATTGTAAAAGGCTACCAAAGTTCAAAGCAAAATGGAAAGAGTGGGCATTGGCTTTAAACGTTAGTATCACTTCACTGGTAATGGCGTATTGGTAGAACTGGTGTAGATCAATCCCAGTTAGAGGAAACTGTCGACGTCCGTCGTATTACACACACATATAGTGTATTCCACACATACTTGGCTCACACAGGCAGTGTTCACGCACCTGTACACACCACACCGCTCACTACATGACGCCAGCGGTCCTTGCAGTAATCCTGAAGACTGGCTCCAAATCGACTACTAGATTCACAATAAATATATCGAGATACAAGTCATATATATCCACCAGAATGTCCTTAATAGTTTTAGTCACTCTTTTTATGTTTTATGAAATTAACAGCGCAACATTCAAGTTATATATATATATTCATGTCCATCTCCTCACTGTTGCATTGACTGTATAGCACTATATATGCAGGTTTGGATTTATTTGAAATAGTGAGGAAACGTCCTTCCCTCCTCCCAAATAAAGTAAGGGAACGCCGTTCCCATGTATTCCCACATCACTGCACCAAGAGCTGTTCCTGATATGATCTTAGATGTTGTCAGGACGTAAAACTCCAAACACCAACCAACCAAGAGGTGTGTGTGTAATGGGTCACTGTGTACTGTATAATCCGCAGATCAATAGTATAATAAAGTTGATATTTTCAAATAAAATGTTCGTGGTCCTGATTATTTATATTCACATGCAGTATGTAGTATATCTATGTAGTATATATATATATATATATATATATATATATATATATATATATATATATATATATATCAGCATTCGTATGCTGATCTGATCCTTATGAGATTACTGAATCGCTAAGGTAATGCTAAACATAGAACGTGTTGATCTGGGAGTAGCCAGCTGCCTCTGTGAGGGAGTCATTGTGTTATATTTCATAGCATTGACATTATTTCCAGATTTGATCAAGTAAATTTAGATGCGTCAATTCCACTCCTCCAATGATATTCTAAGACCACCGCTGGATTGATATGACTGCAATGACCATACTCCATAGCAACATTAATTGCCTCCTCGGTTAGCTACATCCACCACGAGCGTTATCCATGCTAGCTGTGCTACTGGGTGAAGGTTGTGAGTTGTATCCAGTTAGCTCTGTTACGAAGATGGCATGTCAATATGTGGGGATTATGCTTTTCGTGGAGGCCTTGGGGCGGAAAGCACGCAGTGATGGTTAAATCACCGGTGTTAGGGGGGAATACATCGGCTGGCGGCGCGCAGTCTGACTCGTGAATCACCCCACGGACTTATATATATGGCTTTCCGATTTAAACTGGAGCGTGTGAAAATAACTAAATTACTACTTACAACCAACCCATTCGCTTCTGCCCATAAAATGAACAAACATACAAATTACACGCCGACAGAGTCTACCCACACGCATATATTGACACACTCAAATAATAAAATCGATATTGGACAACATATCAGGAAATGGTGTAAGTTTGTTCCCCGTGGAGCTATTTTTAAAACATAGAGCTGTGGTGGTGCCCCTGGCATTGGATTAGCAATATTCGTTCAATGTGTCTGATCTGGGTTGACGCCATGGTAAGGGTTGTGATATATGCGTAATAGACGTCTAGACCTGTGGGTAATATATGTTAACGATATGCAGAGTTGGGGACAAAGAGATATGCAAATGAGATGACGTCATGGAAAGTTTAGCCGACGGGTCAAGCATGCCCTACGCCGTGAATAAACCATTCAGTAACCAGAAGTCAAAGTGTTCAGACGTTGTACTTTCACATGGTGTCAGATGAGGAAGAATGCCGCCCGCAAATACTTTGCCGGGATTGCGGCCGCCTGGTCAGCTTGTCCTCAGCAACAACGCGAGATCGAACTGGAAAACATGGATCAGAGCATATGATATATACGCCACTGCGGCAGGTGTCATATTGAAAGGAGAACGAGTGCAATGCTGCATCTTCCTTCACGTTGCTGGCGAGGAAGCGCAAAAGGTATTTGCCAATATGACTTTTGCGTTCGTCGATCAAGACAAGATCAAGCCGTTAACTGAAGCATTTCAGGTTTATTGTGTCGGTAAAAGCAGTATAATTATCACACGATACAAATTTAATTCGCATAATCAAGCGTCAGAAAATATGGCGACGTACATCACAGCGTTAAGGGACAAAGTCAAGGACTGTGAATACGGAGCGGTGGAGGAGTCGCTTTTGCGCGATCGAATTGTGGCTGGCGTAAAAAATGTGAATTTGCAGAACAAATTGCTTCAAACTACTGAGTTAACATTGACAAAGTGCATAAGTATGTGTGAAATGAGTGAGTTCAGTTCAGATCTGTTGGAGGACACCAAATCAGATGTGGAAAGTAAAGACATAGATTTCATTCGGAATTATGCTAATGTGCGTACCGGTGCACCAGCGGTCCGGTCAGTGGCGACGCCATCTTGAAAATCGCCATCTTGGATTGCCGGCGGCGCCGGTGCAGGAGATTTCAAGATCCGCTGCCAGAACTGTGGGTATGCGCACCGCCGGGGAGTCTGCCCAGCGAAAGGGAAGGTGTGCATTGCCTGTAAGAAGATCGGGCACTTCGGGAAGGTCTGTAGGAGCAGGCTCGGGAGAGTCAACGAGCTTCACGTCGAAGCGCCCGACCCGCACAATGCTGAGCAAGACCCGGATCCGGCGGAAGTCAATGTACTGGCAACGGATCTGTTTGTGGGCGCCGTCGATCGCGGTGCCGGTCGGGATGCCGAGCTGTGGCATGCAATCGTTCGGGTGAACGGTTGTCCTGTCAAGTTCAAGCTTGACACTGGATCGGAGGCAAACGTGCTTCCGAGGTTCGTCTTCGACGTTTTTTGCAGACACGTTGTCCAGGGCGCATACCGCCAAAGTAGGTCATGATAGCCTGTTCGATGACACGTTCTGCGTGGCTGCAGTGGACGTGCAGTCGTCGAGTCTGTTGAGTAAAATTGTAGCTGAGTATGAAAAAGATGTATCTATGTCTATGTTGATCTCACACATTGAAGATGGGTGGGACACTACACGTATACAGACACCACCGTGTCTGAGACAGTACATTCCGTACCAGCATGAGTTGACAGTTGAAAATAATCTTGTAATGAACGGCAATCGGGTGGTGGTTCCTCCAGCTCTTCATGGTGAAATGATAGAGGCATTGCATGAGACGCATTTGGGGGTGACTAAGTCCAAGCAGTTGGCGCAGGACTGTATGTTTTGGCCAAATATTAACAAGCAAAGCAAGGATAAAGTCAGTCGGTGTGACACTTGTCAAAACAACCGAAAAAATTTGCATAACGAGCCATTGATAAATCACCCGATCGCCTGTCAGCCATATGACAAAGTGGGGGCCGATTTATTTGAGTTAAATCATAAGAATTACCTGATAACTGTAGATTACTACACCAAGTTTCCAGAGGTAACGCTTTTGGGCGATACGTCGTCTGTCACTGTTATTGAAGCGTTAAAAGACAACTTTGCCAGGCCCGGTATTCCTAGTCAGGTAGTGTCGGATAACGGTCCACAGTTCAAGAGCCATGAGTACAGGGAGTTTGCAATGCATTACGGGTTCAAGGCCGTGTATTCCAGTCCACAGTATCCACGTAGCAACGGTCAGGTTGAACGGTTCGTACAAACAGTTAAGGACATGTTAAAGAAGTGTGAGAAAACTGGAGCTGATTTTCAGTTAGCATTGCTGAATTATCGCAATACTCCGTTGCCTGTCCTGAACATATCTCCAGCGCAGTTGCTCATGAGCAGAAGGTTGAGAGGCAGATTACCTATGGCAAAGGGTATTTTGGTGCCTGAAACGCATGATCCTAAGAAAAGGCAGACAGCTCAGCGGCAGGGCAGTCAGAAAGTGTTTCATGACCGGAAGTGCGGTAAGGCGCACAAGCCCATGAAAGTTGGAGATAAGATAAAGTACAAAAATAATGCTGGGGAATAGAAAAAAGGTCTTATTTTGGGACGGACTGGGGTGTCGGGGAGAGAATATCAGATTTTAAATCAGTCAGGCAACATGTTATATCGTAACCGAGAGCAAATCATTGGAGCGCCAGTGGAGGGGCGGCCCGAGTTAGTCGTGCAGACGCAATCTGGGTCAGCGTCAACGCCGAATGTAAACAGTACGGTTAATCTAAGTAGGTCAGGTCGGCTGATAAGGCCGGCGAGCAGGTTAGATCTATAGTAGGTCAGTGTGCTTCCGACGGTTGCAGGATTAACATGTGCATGTACAGTTAAGTTTATTTCAGCTTTTGTGTTTACTGTTGATACATATGGACAATATGAGATATCAGGCATTACGGCCGGAGTGTGAGGACTTAAGTGCATTGTGCACTCAGACATTTGCAAGTTAAGTGCGCATATATTTGATATTGTATATTTTGTGTTTCTTCATTGTTATTTTGTAACATTTCATGTTTCAGAAATACTTTGAGGGGGGGATGTGATATATGCGTAATAGACGTCTAGACCTGTGGGTAATATATGTTAACGATATGCAGAGTTGGGGACAAAGAGATATGCAAATGAGATGATGTCATGGAAAGTTTAGCCGGCGGGTCAAGCGTGCCCTACGCCGTGAATAAACCATTTAGTAACCAGAAGTCAAAGTGTTCAGACGTTGTACTTTCACAAGGGTTGTCTACTAATCATTTAGTCCTCCTACCCGGTTGTTTCTGGTATTTTGGGGTTTATTATCTTCGGTATTGATGGTGGTGGGGGTGGGGGTACGGTTCTGGCTGACTAGTATTGTTGGGTTTAGCTGCTAACAATTTTCTAGTTGTCTTTAGTGTTACCCTTTCGGCTTGTTTTTCCAAGTAGCAGCAAACACAGGACGGGATGTCCAACTCGGCGAGAGACCTGGTCGACGTCCAGTGCGGGAGGACGAATGAAACCAATGTCTTACTAAATTGATACTTGTCTCTACCTAGCCCATTAATGGGATAGGGCAAGGGTTGATTTGCTCAGTATCAGGATAATGATGCCAGTCTTCCAGTGAAGCAACACTATGAAGTCATCATGAGTGTGCACTATCAGTATCACCAGTTGGTACCCATTTTGATATGGTCATAGATGTTACCAGAACATACAACCCCAGGAAACAAACAAAGTAGCAGCAAAATGGATGATTTGGCAGACCAAATTAGCAAAATTACATTCGTAGCATCGATATGAAACATCCATTTATTGAAAACAAATAAATCACGGTTCGGTCAGTCAGTATCCTTTGAAATCGTAATAAGTATTACGTAAAATATTTGTAGATCATATACATCTTCAATCAATCAATCAATAGTTCCATCCTCTAGTCGAGGGTTGGATGCAATGGTTCTCCACTTGTCCCGATGTTGTGCTGTTCTGATAGACTGTGAATAATTCAAGCCTGTCCACTGTGAAATATTTGTAAACCATGATGTTCTTGGTCTCCCTCTCCCTCTGCTGCCATTCACCTTCCCTTCCAACAATGTACGGTATATTGAACTCTGACGAATGATGTGGCCAAAATAAATAAGTTTCTTTGTCTGTATAGTGGCAAACAAGCTTTTCTTATTTTTAATTTTTCTGAGAACTTCTTTGTTGGTGATCTTCTTTGTCCATGATATTTTCATCATCCTTCGATAAGTCCACATCTCAAATGCTGCTAAACGTTTGTACATTTTCTTAGAGATTGTCCATGTCTCTGCCCCATACATTAGAGTAGACCACACATAACACTGAAGAATACGCTTCCTTGTTTGTATTAATATCTTACTTGATGTTAACACTCTATACATTTTGGAGAATGTTGTTCGGGCTATTGTTATCCTTCTTTTAATTTCTTCCTCACATCTCCCATCATTTGTAATCTTTTGTCCGAGATATATGAATTCGGATACTTGTTCTATGTTTGTGCCATCTATGGTTATATTGACATTTGGTTTATCTGTCTTTTTACTTATAACCATTGTTTTGGTCTTCCTGGCATTCATCTTCATGTTGAATAGTATTCCAGCTTTATTGATTCTATTCACTATATCTTGTAGGTTTTTCTCACTGTCTGCTAGTATTACACTGTCATCGGCATATCTAAGATTGTTGACATTCATGCCACCTATTGTCACTCCCTTGCAATCTTCAATGTGTCTGAAAATCATCTCTGTGTACAGGTTAAATAGACATGGTGACAATACACACACACATAAGATATACATCTTAGGCGGTGTATAATTATATATTTGTTATTTAATTAGTTGTTACTGAATAGTTCGCTAATATAGAAGATTATTTAATATAGACGATAATTCAAATAGTCTTGGTCAGCCTATATATCCATTTAAAGTGGAGGTGGGCCGTAACATGATCCATACAACTTCAGATTTCCAGACGGCATGGCCGAATGAGTTAGAGCGTCCGTCTCCCGTGCTGGTAGATCGCGGGGTCATGAGTTCGAACCCTGGTCGAGTCAAACCAATGACTTAAAAATTGATACTTGTCACTTCCTAGCCAGCCACTCAGCATTATTAGGACAGGGCAAGGACTGGTGTGCTCAGTGTTAGGCTACCAGGTCATGGTGCCAGCAGCCTGGTTTCCCAGTGGGACAGTACTTTAAAAGTTGCCATGAGTGTGCACTGTCACAAGTTGTTACCCGTCCTGATATGACCTTAGATGTTGCTAGGACGTAAAATAACAAACAAACAAACAACAAGCTTCAGATTTCACTTAATCTGATAGCTCAACTGAACTTCCGTGTTAAAGATATACGCTGAGATGGTTGTTGTTGTTGCTGGGGTTTTACATCCTGGGAACATCTATGGTCTACTTCATATTTTGTTAGCGAATTTATTTTATAATTGATCAGCCATCGTATCCTTACAAATAATCTAAGCTACTTGAACTACATGTCTATGCTAATATGTCAGAGTACATATTCGTTCTACTATCTTTTTGTTTGTGGTTGCGGGACAGGGGAGATGGTCTACTTTCTAAATATTAGAGCTAATAATGGGTTTGAAGATACCGGCGCGAAACTCACATTGCTGCTATCGCCACCTAGGCAACATGCACAAAATTACCATCGTAGTGCCACCTACTTTCAATTACCAACAATACAAATAATGTGGCGCCCTCTGGTTGTTATCGTTAGAACTACTCGTAAAAAAGCATCTTCAGAAGATATATAGGATATCGAATTATTATTTACATCACGGTAAGTACAAGGGTGTGTGTGGTTCAAATGTGCCTCATTTTGTGGTAGGCTTAAATAATGCCAAATAAGAGCTGCCTATACTAGCAGAGAGATATTTTCAGCGGACGAAAAGTCAACATTTTCAAGCGCGCTGACACTTTAGAATGAGCGATATTTGGCGTGGTTTATAGTTTAGCGCACTGCCAGTGAAAATGTAGTACTAGTACTAGTAGTATTAGTGTGAAGTGTCATAAGTCATAGATGGAGAATGTCCTGGGTTATCATGACATTCATGTGATCATTTTATTCATTGCTATGTTACATTGGACACTCTAATTATTGTAATGGAGAGTGGTTAGTTACTCAGTAAATCAGTTACTAGTGAAGACCCAATTTGTTAACTTTAACTACGTTTAAGTTGATGTACTTATTTAAAGTTAATATGAATAAGCAATGCTTAGCCTAAGCATTGCTTATTCATATTAACAATTGTAAATTAAGGTAGCAGATTTATTGACAAATCTACAGCTATTTGTTTCCCATACCTAAATAATCAAGAAATTGATTATTAATTACCCCCCTAAGAGACCTTTCCCATGGGTCGTGCACACTGAGGCTGAGCTGAAACAGTTTTTGCAAGTCAACCTTGGAAGCGAGTAAGGAGTTTATTAGAGGAACCAATGTACCATTGCGATACCGTAATGATTTATTAAATCATGCAATTCAAAAATAAATAAAATAATAAAGTGACACCAGTGTCATGTTTCCCTGGCTTCTTGATCAGAAATATAAACATAGGTAGCAACAAACAACTGAAGTAGTAACTCTAGATATATATATGAATTTACAATTATCTAGTTTTAGAATTATATAGACCTAAATACAGAAAATGTCAATTTCTCTCAAGAACATCCTTCTTCTTGAAGTTGAACGCTATATGATCCCTACTTATTCTTGCCATGAATAATGCACAAGTTCTTGCCACTGTCGTCAGAGAAGAAGTTGGTGGTCAAAACCATATATTGGTAGGCTCTTCCAAATTAAAGCTGAAGCCTTCTAATATGACGCTGGGTTAATGTAATTTCATTCGAAATGAAATTGCTTAGGTGTCGTATGCAGTTACTTTTCTGATAGCAAGTTAAGTAGGAATTTGTGTAAATAAATAAATAAGTGCAGAGTCAAATTAAAGTAACTCAGTATACAAGATTTTAAAAACGGTTAAAGCAGTTAATTATATTTTAAGGAAAACTCAAATTAAAATAATTGTTGTTTAGGCCTTGTAGTATTAGAGCAAGATACCGCACACATATGCAGGAAGCTAGGTACTTTTTTTGTTGGTCCATTAGTTGTTTAAGCAGGGAAATTTCAGTCATATACGACTGGTCTTCCTCATTCCATTGCTGGTCGATAGAAAGCCCGAGCCTACACTTTTACCGACCCAAGGGATTTTTAACCTCCCACACCACATAGACATGGTATGAGAGCAACCGGCCTTTGATGACGCTGTAAGTTATACACAGCGGTGGAAATCCAAATTGGCAGAGCTGGGGGCACGGGGAATTGAACCGCCGACACTCAGATTAGGAGTCTGACCTAGAAAAAAGTCAGACACTCTAACCACTCCACCACAGAGAACCCACTTTGATATTGCTGTGATGATCGATGATAAAATGCCAACCGAAGTTTGTCCAGAAAGAAGGGTATTGTATTGAAAGTACCATCTAACAGGTCACAGAAGCACCACATGTACTATATAATAAAAAAAACTTTCACACAGAACATGCTGTGAAGTGAGCTGTTATCCGCAACACTAGTTCTTCAACGACAGTTACTGGGTGGGTTGGTGGTGGAAATCATCTATTTTGGATGGTTGCCCTCAGCTTCTCATAAGTTGATAAGTTTATTCAGTATTTGTCCCACACAACCCAACTCATTATTGATAGGTTTATCCAGTATTTGTCCCACATAACCCAACCCATTATTGATAGGTTTATCCAGTATTTGTCCCACATAACCCAACCCATTATCAGGGCGTCAAGTGAGGCAGTGGGTAAAAAAAAATGAAAATAGGGATTTCTTTGTCATAAAAATATGAATCAAATATAGATTTTCCCCAACAAAATAGGAATTTTGTATAAGAGCAAATGTACCAAAATAGTGTATGAAGGCCGTCAAATAAGCAAACACCTCAAAAAGTAGGAAAATAGGAAACAAACAATTGAAGTTCAAATTATAATGCATGGTATGATCATACTGTGCTACTTGTTCAAGTTTCATTCTATTTACTTTTTAGTCTGTCGCATTACCCAGCTTAGTAGGCAACCCCCCCCCCAATTTCCTTTAGAAATAGACATTTCCTGACGAAAATGTTGCAAAAGTAACATTCTCAAACCTTGTTTTCTAATAATCTAGAACAATTAGTGTGCAAAGCAGATACAAATTATGGAGTTTCGGGGGGAAAAAAGGATGCAATGGGTCAAAGGATTTTTTTAATACTATTTAAAAAGATGAAAATAGGGCGCCATTCAAGAAGTAGGGAAAATAAGGGGAAAAAGTAGGACACTTGACGGCCAGCATTATTGATAGGTTTATTCAATATTTGTCCCACATAACTCAACCCATTATGATTATTGATAGGTTTATTCAGCATTTGTCCCACATAACCCAACCCATTATGCCTCAAACCCCTATACCAAACAATATTACATAGACTAAATTAAACATGTTTGCATGTATATATATATCCACGCCTTTGCTCTGGTCTCTGCTGCAGGGTTAGCTTTGTTCATAAGCCGGCCACCAGGGGTCGCCTCCCAGCACGATGAAGACGCTGACCGGGCTGTGTTTGGTGTACGTCGGTGAACGCGCCCACCGCTTCCCTGAGCACGGGCTGGCCGACCTCCCTGTCTCCGTCTTGAGCCAGATCAGGCCCTACCTCTCAGCCGCCCAGCTGCACCGCCTCGATGACGTCTTTCAGCACGCTGGTAGGCGGCACACTTATTCAACACCAGATCACCTGAATTCCTTTTTATCTCTGTCTTTCTCTCTTTCCTTCCCTCTCTCCCTTCTTTCTTCCTTACCGGACTCGCTGGCCGAATCGGTAGAGCGCAGGTTTCCCGTGTGGAAGATCGGGAGTTCGAATCCCAGCCAAGTCAAACCAATGACTTATAAAATTGATATGTGTCACTACCTAGCCTGGCGCTCTGCATTAATAGGATAGGACAAGGACTGGTTAACACAGTATCAGAATAATGTGACTGTGTGGGATATTAGGTCATTGTGCCAGCGGCCTGGTCTCCCAATGGGGCAGCACTATAAAGTCGCCGTGAGTGCACTGTCACATATCAGTGTTCGTCCTGATGACCTTAGATGTTGCTTGGATCTAAAACAACAAAAACCGTTCTTTCTAACTTCCTTCCTTTCTCTGCTCTTCTCCTTTTCCTCTCCTTTCCTTTTTTGCTTCCTTGACACAAGCGATATAAAGTCAAGCCATGGATTATTCTTCCATTCGTTCTTTCTCTTTTAAAGAAGTTTTTACCTAATTATTTACTTTCATCCTTTTTTGACATTGAGTGAGGACATTTCAGTTACAACTTTTGTTTGTTTAATTTTATGTTATTTATTTGTATATTTTAATTTTCTTTGTGTTTGCGTGCAGGTGTGCGAGTGCGCACAATAAATGATTACATAGGAAAATTAGGTGAAGTTAAATGAAATAGGATGATTATAGATGTTGGGATCAGGTTATATGTAGAATTAGTAAGTTAGATATTATTTGGCTAGTTTAGCTTATTTCCGTGTGTAATAAAAAGGTTACCATGAACTGGTTTACAAGTAGGGTGAGTAATCTGAATGTAATCGCTAGAGATGGGAGGGTAAGGGAAGGGGTAGGAGATGGAGGCCAGAATCGAAGTGAAGTTCTTTAAAGCCTGTCAGCTCGGTTGTTAGAGGAGAAGTCCTGGTGCCGACATCTGCCGAGTGGGGAGTTCTGGTAGGGGTGGTATGGGGCACCTCGCGGACCTCGCTGATTGGTGCATGGAGGCTCGTGAGCTGAGAATCCATATCCAAATGAAATGTTACATGAAATAACATTGACAAACTATAAAGAAATTTGCTGTTATGTGTGGAAACGTGTGTTTGATATATTTATAGATGAACAACGAACTTGACCTCGTCATTAATTACAACATATTGAATATCTATGAAATAAACTTCAGACTTAATCATTTTTGAAAATCTCAAATTGTGCATAGCATGTAACA
The DNA here is from genome assembly GCA_030323885.1 of Branchipolynoe longqiensis. NCBI lineage: Eukaryota > Metazoa > Annelida > Polychaeta > Phyllodocida > Polynoidae > Branchipolynoe > Branchipolynoe longqiensis. Next base: position 119,747,484 of record CM059187.1, on the reverse strand, counting down.
ATTGTTGAAATAGTTCTAATACTAGGTACTCCAAAGTGGGCGTATATGGTGTCCGCAGCACAAAATTTGACATATTTTAACCCTTTTTAAAACACTTCACTCTCCACTAATTCTGCTTTGTTTGAAATAGAATTATATGAAATTAAAGTTTTTCTTTTGTCTTTTAGGGTAATTGATTTTTAGTTAGCATCATGAAATAAATTAGAGTCAATGGAAACTTGTTTGGGGGTACCATCGGCAGCTCTGTGCATGCTCGCCGAGTTTGTTTTCATCCAGTCTGAGCTACTCCCTTCCCTAAAATTGATACCTTGGTGAGCACAGTGACCTGAGCTAAAAATAACCACCAACGAAAGACAGAAGAAACTAGGCTTCATTAGTATATCAAGCATGGCTGTTTTTAAGTGGGAAATTTGATTGAACTGAAGGAGTGAAAACATTAAGACATCAATCCTCCTTGAAAATTGATCAGGGTCGTGCTGAAAATTATATCAGAAAGCTCAAGTCTTCCTCTACCTAACCAGAACAATATTTGGTTGAGATTTATATCATGCTCATCAAGGTATGTCTGAGAAGTGACTATGTATCCCCATCTCACTGGAGCAATGAATATGGTGTCGATTGAAGCTACCGTGTCAACAGAAAACATGTACGATCATATAGAGCTTTTGATTTAGATTATCTTAGAATAAAAATTAGAGTGATAGTGTAAGTAGAACAGAAGTTATGATGTTTTAAAGAATTTATCATTGACCCTGCTGATATTCAGTAGAAATTAAGGAATTTAGCATGAAATATCTGAAAGAATAACAAAGATAATGGTCTGGAAAAAATTGAGCCTGCTATTTGTGCTATAGAGAGTGAGATTCTTTAATATTGGACAAATTATATGCAACATAGCTTCTGGGCCGGGGCCTTAAAAACCTAGCTTTGCCTATTTTGGAAATGTGCACAAATAAGTGCAAGAAAATGACTGTTTAAAACCTCATAATTTCGGAACTTATGAAGAGATCTATATAAATTTTATATATCTGGAATCGGATTTAAAAGATCTATACACCTATATAATTTTAAACACTGAAACATTCAAATAAAAAAATCACTTTGGAGTACCTACTAATACTTTATATAATTATCTGATAATCATTTTTTTGTGAGTTCAATTTCGCAGTCAGTTGACACAAGCCTAATTTGTAAAAATTGCATCACAGATGATGTTTGCTATCATTCCTCATGGATTTGATTGCTTAAGAATTTCCTGTAAATTCCAATATATGTATATTCCAATATATAGGCATGTGATTGTGATTGACAGCTTTTCGCTGTGTATAGCGCTCCTGCTGGTGACACGGCGATAAACCATTAGCAATCATCATGGATAATCATCTAAAATAATACTATGTTATGACTTATCACAATGAAACCACTGGAAACGACATCATCAGTTTAAGTTGGGTTTTCTCTCCATAAAAGTAACCTTTATTCAATCAAATTTAGTGTTGCTGAGTGATAGCCAATGTTCCTTCTTTAAAATGGATGGCATACATCTTCACTCTAGTAACTGTAGGCTTAAATGCCATAAAATACACAAGCAAACGCATGCTAAATTATCCTGTTGACTGCAGATGGCTTCCACTATAGATACATGTCAGATAATAATCACAAGGGTCCTCAGTACATACAAATATTAACCCGTGATTTAAAAGTTCATGGGGCGAGATTCTTCTAGAGTGGTAATTAAATGTGAAACTCACATTATCTATTCCATGATATAGCATACGTTTTGCTGGGTGGATGCATCTAGGCATTTCTTTGCTATATTGATGCGCAGTTTTGTATTGATAATTAATTTATTTGTGTCATTAGACTGCTCAATTTTAGATGGTTGTTGGAGTTTTATCTCCTGGCAACATCTAAGTGCACACTCATGCCAACCAGTCATAGCCCTATGTTAATAATGCCGAGCACATGGCTAGGAAGTGACAAGTATAAATCTTTAAGTCATTGGTTTGACTCGACCAGGGTCCGAACCGTGAGTTCGAATCCCATGATCTACGATCAATTATAGATAAAACAGACAGTTGTCAGTCACACTGACTTTACTAGTACTTGTCTCAATTTTATTTAGTAAAAGAATAGTCTGACCGAATTCAAAATTATTGTATATGATATTTGATATAATTTTACGTTTATGGCCAGGGTAACAATTAAAGTGTGTATAGTTTCTATAAACAATTTAAAAAAGAGTAAGTTGTGAAATTGAGGGTGATATCTATTTCTAATTCTATAAATAATCAGCTCTCGCATCAGAACTGAAGATAATCGATTCCATAGCAGGGTAAAAAATAAAATATAATAATGGTGCACAATAAAACAAATACGGATCCAAGAAAAATCCACAAAAGACTGAGCGTTTCAAACAAATTATATGGCAGATCTTGATATTTATAATACTTATCCCTGTTTATGTTTCAATCAAAATACAGAATTTAGCCTTGAATTTAGTAATTTTGTTAATACAGTTTTATAGGATTCAAGCTTGTAATACCCATCAACCTTTTTATGTGGGACTAGCGTCTGGCCACAGTTCAGTAGTGTCCATAGCAACCACTTGGCACTATTTACTGTGTCCCTCATCGTTGGTCTCATCCTGTCGTTGTAATGGCTACTTCACCAACATTGAATTCTGCCAACACACTACGCAGCTGTTAGTAGGGTCAGTGTATGGTCTAATCACTACGATTACAAACCATACTCGCATCTAAATATCAATGATCTGATTCATCACCTGATATATCTCAATGTAGATAATATTGTTGGAATATACCCTTTGTATCCTAAAAATATCAATGAGGTATTAGTAAATAGTACAATGTGCCCTTTAGTACAGTTGGTTTACAATCCACCATTGTTATTTGGGTGATAAGAGCCAACACAAAGTTCACGTGTTCACGTGTGCGTGTGGAATGGGTAAAAGTACATGTATGCACATTATGTCTGAGTCATTTATACAGTATGCTTATAAGCTCAAAGTTGGATAGTCCGATAGGTTTGTTTCTGTCATTTCCTGAGATAAATATATTAGGTTGATTGTTATAATCTACATTACTTTAGTTTGAAATAACTTCTATTTTAAATGGGGTTTTTCTTTATATAGATATTTGAAGCGCACACATGCTCAATTAATTTAGGAAAGCATGCCAAAACGCTGACACCATTGGCTTCTGCAATAACAGATTCTATTAAATTGCTGAAGTATTCCCTTCTATGTGGCGACAAATGTTTAATAAATGCACCAGCATCAAAATTAGATATGTAGAATAAAATCTAGATGTTTGTTTTAGTTTTGAAAATTTGATGCTCAGGAGATATTATGTGTGTAGTGGTGGTGGTCTTCTAATATCAAAATTTGGAAATAATACTAAGGTTTCTGGAATGAGCCATGCTGTATATATGTTAGGACATGAATATAGTAATACCTGTTTTCAACGGAAAACCTTGTACCTAGATGAATGTTGTCCTGGCATAGTAGGTGTCCTGTCATCGGAGGAATAGTCACATGAGACCAAAACAGCTTATACATCACAGGGTGGTGGAAGACAAGTACCACTGTAGTATCATCCATAGATATAACCCAAATGAATGTCTGTGGACTATACGCTATGCTGTGAAGCCTGTACAAAATAGCCTCACTGAAGGTGTATTTCAAGTGAAAACATTCCAAATTAGTTTTGACGGGTACGTCAAAATGCAATAACAGGTTCTATTAAATTGACTTACCATTCCCATCTATGCAGCAACAAATGTTTAATAAGTTTACCAGTGTTATAAGTTGGGTATGTAGGGTAAAATTTAGGTAAATGTTTTGGGTTCGAAAATGTTATTCTTTTATTGGGTTATGCAGCTTTAATGATATCACCAGTAAACATTTTGTTCGGTATCACGTCGCGAATCGCGATGCAAGTCACAAAAGTAGTTGCAAATGCATCATATAAATTGCTAACCGTATAAATTTAGTGGTATAATATGTAAATTTCTACACAAAATAAGCAATTTCTTATCAATATTTTGTAATTAAAATGTTCCTTGTTTAGTAGGGCTTGTGCCTTTTCACCCAGTACTCCTATCGTGTGGGGTAATGTTGGATGTATATATTTTGAGTAATTATTGCTTAGTATTGTAAATTTCTATGACCAAATGCACTAGGGATAATGTGATATAGAATTGATTGAATAAAATAGGAAATAATTTTAATGTTTACCGTTCGATATATTTATTTGATTGTAACAAAATAAAATAAAGGAGCTACTTTGAATCTAGGAAGCTTTTGAGTATTATTGCAATAGTTAAATATATAAATACAATTAAATAAACCATACTTAATCATCATATATTTGACACAAAAATCTTTATCCCCTCTGATCTGTATTGCTTTCAAGTAATATTTATCGATTGAACGTTGGTTTAGACTGTCAATATCCAATATTAGCACATCACTGAACACTTAAGCATTGAATCAGTCCATTTCATGAACTTTCCTTATTTGGCACATTTGTGTTAAGACACATGAGTGCGTGGTTAATATTACTTCGGTAAATTTGCTACACTACTATCCCATATCCACCTCGTTCAATTAGAACATATTTACAAGCATGCAACATTTAATTCCATAAAATATCTCATATAACCTGGCACACATATGCTCCACATACCTCATTAAATCTGTTATAACTTGATAATACACGATTTTTCCAATACTATTTGAGTTTTCTCGGTGTTTTTTTAAATATAGTAATACACAGGATGTAGAATCCAATTGGAATCTCAAGATAACTGCGTTTATCTTAGCATAATTTCGTTCTGGAAAAAATAAATATAAACCTAGTTGTGATTTTATAATTGTACACATATTCCACCAGGGATGAAAGACCCCGGCGTTTCCCCTGATTTCGGAGGAAAAGCGTCCAGCCCCTTATATGCTTAACACTGCCTGAGAATTACGAGAAAATTTACATGGAAGTCAGAATTACTTTCTTTTCTAAAAGCATTTTAGTTTTTGTTATCGGAACCGTCTTTCATCCTGTTCTGTTCAAACATGCTCCAAATGAATACCTCACTGCTCATTATTCACACCAGGAATAAAAGGAAGGGCGGTGGGGACCATCATACAAATTTCATGTAACTCATATACTGGAAGACTTGGATTTGTCCGCCGTACTGTCCGACAAACAAATGTCCCTCACCATCAATGGACAGGAAGTTTGGGCACGAGACGCTGTCGTCGCGCGTTAGGAGGTAGCCTAGAAACTGGCCACTCTGAGACACCAGATGTACCCGGTCGTTCATGAAGTCGGCGACAAGGATGTTGTTGAAGTTATCACAGCATACTGCAGAAGGACACTTTAGGTCACCACCATCCACCCCGCTGCCACAGTACCGGAACCGGAAGTGACCAGCCGAATCGAATGCGTACACGGCGTTCTGTCCAAAGTCGGAGACGATGACATCATTGTTCCGGTTAGTAGCCACATAGTGCGGGTGGTCCAGACTCACAGAGTTTTCGTCGTCATCCTTCGTAGGCGAGTTCGGGATTACCAAGCTGAGCTCGCCATCTGCTTTGCAGACGTAGACCTTCTTCTCGTCCGATGAAGTGACGACGAAATGGCCACTGGCATTCTGTATGGGCGCTAGTCGACCAACACCCTTGAACATGGCATCCATTATGCCGAGCTTGCGGCCCGAGGAGTCAAACTTGTGAATCCGCCCAGTGTTGTCGGCTACAAGAACAGTGCCATCACCGGTCACCGCAGTATCGTAAGGGATGCGGTTCTCGTCCAGGTCATAGGTGGTTTTCAGCTGGCCAGTGCGGCTAAAGAACATGACCTTGCCCTTCTCCTCAAAGGCGCCCATCTTCCCAGTCACGACAAACTCCTTGTTCCTGGTTGTTGCCATCCCCGTGGGCCATTTGAGGTCAAGGTCAAATGCCTGTAAGAGCTGTGCGCTGCCACACTTCACCTCGCCCTGAACCAGTGACCCGAATGCTTTGAGCATCTGTGTCTCCTCCTGCCAGAAGGGTGGGATCTCCAACCGCACGTTGGCCACCTCCACGGTGTTGTTGTTCCGCTCAGCGAGAAGCTCGTGGAGCCGCCCGGACACGTCGCTGTTGAGGTACATGACATCCGAGCTCGTCCCATACTCCAGCAAGTCGCTTGCAAACTTGGCGGCAGTCGTCAGGTTCTGCCGCTCCTTGTTCAGACTCGCCTTCACAATCACCAGCTTTTGCTCGTGGCATTTAAGAATTGTGCCGAGTTCCTCTATGAGTTGGTTTCTGCGTGCTTGGATGATCTCAATAAGGCGTTGCGAGCGGTCTTCGATTTCCTTGACGATGTGCTCGGTCGAAGTGAGCAGGTGTTGGTGCGAGTTATCCACCTGTTTGAGCGATGTGTCACAGGCATTTGATTTATGGCCCAAGTCGGCGAGCAAACTATGAAGGTAGTGCCTTTTCTCTGTGGTGGCTTCAACTACTGTCTTGGTGTCGTGACCAGAGTGGGAGGAGCTCTTACAGGTTGAACAGATCATGATATCACAGGTAATGCAGTAGTGTTGGCTTTCAGCATTATTATCTGTATGCCTGGCCAAGTCTTTAATATCAGAAAGAGCTACATTCCCATTCCCACAATCAGCACCTTCATGCACATTGGGTATGGTTGTCTGAACATTATTAGACACACGTGAATTAGTTGAGAGTTTACCATTTGCTATGCATTTCCAAGCTGGTAAACAGGTGCACTTCTCTATGCCACCAATATCATCTTTACCCACACCATGTACTGGGGTCCCCTCAGGTTTGGACTTATCCTTAAACAGCTTATCTTCCCATCTGCGGACCATCTCTATAATAAGGATATTATCCTTGAACCCAGCCAACCCTCCTGGGTGGGGCATGGGCACGGTGGTCTTACACATAGGACATGTGATGGTACTAGGCAGCGGAGGCAAATCATCCACTGAGTCTGCACTGCTCCCAGTGTCACTGTCACCAGGCGGAGTTGACAGCAGGGAATCGCTGTCTGCTGCAGCCTCCGCCAACAGCAGTTCGGTGACAGTAGCCGGTGCTGTCACAGTACCGTCGCCACTTGTTGACTTCGTTGCCGTACCTCCCACGATCCCTAGATGCATGCCGAGACACAGTTGACAGAACGAGTGTAGACAGGGCAACAGCTTAGGGTGGGTGTAGGCACGATCACATAGGAAGCAGCGCAGGAAATCCATATGGTCCGTGGACGTCGGTTCAGATTGGGAAGTTGCGGAAGCCATTTTGGATCGGCGTATATTAGCGTTTACTAGACTAAGACAGACCACAATGCAGAGTGCACTGTCAAACTCACAGACACAGTCACCCCTGACAGACACCGACACTCAAAAGCTCGGTGCAACTTGTGTCGTGGCCTCTATCCTCCGGTGCGACTGCTAACTCGTGTGGCAGAACTAACGTTCCGCCGACGGCACTATAGTGTTGTTCACTCAACCGATGCTGGCTAGATCCCAGTCACGCTTGACTGGTGAAGTTGGCAGGTGAACTTATGGCACACAGGTTGTAGGCGACATCAAGACTGGTTAACTCTGGATTTGGGACAGCAGAACGTGCGTACGACCAGCTGTGTGGTCACATGACATGGCCATGTCACGCGGGAGTACGAATGTAAACAATACCACGTGGCTATACGGGCACTGTGCAATCGAGACTGGTTTTCATCAGTTACTGCCAATCGACTCAGTAATAATAATAGTCATAACAATCATAATAAAGGTGTGATCATTGATCAGTTATTGTAATTACAAATCTAAACAAGTTAAGAAAGATGTGTGTAACATAAATTAACATTCAGATTATATTTATATATTATATAGGTCGGTTAGGTTGGTTGTTAGAGTTTTACGTCCTGGCAACATCTAAGGTCATATTAGGAGATATATATGATAGTGCAGTGAACCAAAGAAGTGTAGGGCTAGTATAGTAGTAGTACTGTGTTTGTCACATGAGATCTACCTTCATGCAAAGTTCTGATCTGGTAACAAATATCAGCATTTTATTATGGGCTTAGCTACATCGGGCAATAGTCTAATAGATGCTTTTCAATGTTTATAAATATTGTGTATGCGTGTGCAGCTTGGCTGCAGAACGAAGGCACACTGCCATTGAGTTTAACCATACGTGCAGTGCAAAACGTCAGTTTTAATCAAAATTAACTGAAATGCAGAACCCTAACCTTATCAATTTAATATAATCTCTTTGTTAAACATGTTTCCTGTATGTGTTCCAAGCAGTTTGTTTCTAGGTGGTGTAGTTTTAGAGATATTTCACTTTTTTTGTATGAAGATTGCTCACAGCCATTGACAATGCATTGAGTTTGCCGATACGCACTGTGCAAAACGTTGATTTTATTCAAAATTAATAGAAATGCAGAACCCTAACCGTATAAATTTAATATAATCTTTTTGTTGACTATGTTTTCTGTATGTGTTTCTAGCGGTTTGTTTCAGGTGGTGTAGTTTTAGAGATATTTCACTTTTTCTGTATGAAGATTGCTCATGGCCATTGACAATGCATTGAGTTTGGCGATATGCACAGTGCAACATGTCAATTTTTATTCAAAATTAGTAGAAATGCAGAACCCTAACCTTATAAATATAATCTTTTTGTTGAATAGGTTTTCTATATGTGTGGCAAGCAGTTTGTTTCTAAGTGTTGTGGTTTTAGAGATATTTCACATTTTCTGTATGAAGATTGCTCATAGCTATTGAGTTTGCAGTGTGTCCCTGTGTTGTCCTGCAGCCAAGCTGGGCACGCACTGACCTAAATACCCCTGCTGATGTCATATGAAATAGGTCTATGCATTATTGCAATGTCTTATGAATAATGATGCATTATGCCCATCACCATTGCCTGAAGAAATGTGTTATATAATATGATATAATAACTTATACACATATAGTTATTATGAAGCTATTATGTTCTATATTTTGGATGTAATAACCCGGAATACAAGTTATTGAATTGAATTGTATTATGCTACCCTGCGTCGACCTAGTCCAGTAAGAGCAAGAGTAGTAGGTCACCGCGTCCATTAGATGCAGTCAATACCAATCAGTCTCAATATAATAATTAAAACGTACAATTTTTCCAGATGCAACAGTCCACCTGGGTGTGTGGGGCGTGCTTCCAAATTGGTCGGAGTTGTGTGAAATAAAAAACAGAGAGTATGGCTCAATAGACTACATCACGGTTCCAGCGGCGCGGTGCATTGTGGGAGGCATCAGAGCAAACCCCCCCCCCCCCAAAAGCACATGGCACATGTTAATACACTGGGTGCAGCTATGAAATGCGCTAGTTTCAGCTCATCTCAGCTCTTGTTTGAAACATAGAATACTAACTAAAAAAATATATATAATAAATTAAGATATTAATCTTTTATCCAGCATTGCATTTACATCAATATAATCAGGACATCTTATGCCATCTGCATTTAGATTTAGAAAGATCTAGGCACTCAGACTAGTGTTAGAGCCATAGCCAGAGTACTCAATGCATTGTCAATGGCTGTGAGCAATCTCCATACAGAAAAGGTCAAATATTGATAAAACGACACCACCTAGGCACAAACATGTTTAACAAAAAGATTATATTAAATTTATACAGTTAGGGTTTTGGATTTATATTAATTTTGAATAAAACTGACATTTTTCAATGCGTGTATAGGCAAACTCAATGGCCGTACGCCGTTGCTTTGCTCCCACGGCCGTTTTCAGCGCATGCGCAGTCGGAACCGTGATGTAGTCTATTGTTTCGTTCATTTTCCCCTGAGACACACACACACACACGCACACACGCACGCACACACACACACACTTACTTCTATTCTTACCTGCATCGGTAACTATGTACCTACTAATTAGTTAAGAAAACAGCTTTTTTTATTAATATAATAAATATATATGTATATATATTTACCAGGTATATCGACGGTGGCTACATGGCGGCGCCACCTGCATCAGCGCTGGCCTCACACCCACCACCGGTACCCGGCCGTGTTCGGAGAGACGGCGCCAACCGAGCCCCACAGGCACTACATGGAGAAGCACTTCCACGAGCTGCTCAGGCATGCACACTTTGGCCAGCACACGGGTAGGCACTTCCAACATGGCCTCTTTTTGCACCCGCACCTGGCTAATGCATACCCAACGAAATGTCTGTTTACAAATTGAGAGAGAGGGTGAGAGAGAGGGGAGGGGGGGGGGGGAGAGAGAGTGTGTGTGTGTGTGCGTGCGTGTGTGAGTGCGTGTGTGAGTGCGTGAGTGAGTAAGTAAGTCAGAGAGATGAGAAATAGATGTGAGTGTGTGTGTGTGTTCGTTGTTTAAAACAAATGTATTGCTTTGAATATAACAAATGATAGTTTTCTGTGTGTATGAGATGGAGGGGGGGGGGGGCAATGATAGTTTTAGAACAACATAGAAGGATTTTACATATTTCCTAAAGGTGAATATTTCGAGGGGGAGGGGGACTTGCTTGTTTATTAGACATGACATTTTGGTACGTTTTTATATGAGTGTAGTAGTCTGCACTGACCTCTCAGGCAAGTAACCACATAGACAGGTAGGTGTGGGTAGTGTGGTGATATCAGGGAGCCTAGGTGGTGTAATGGGTAGCACACTGACCCAGAATGCAAAGAGAGGTGGGTTCGAGTCCTGCTCTAGGGGCAATATTTCCCATTTTCATCACCTCCACGACACTGGTTGCCATGACCATGATCCTGTACAAGCTACGCACTGTATAGTTGTTGAACCTACCCTGCGTATGTATTAGTGCATTGCCTGTATGTATTTAATTGTAAGCATTAAAAGACTTACAATTCCAGGGGGACGAGTGTAGTAGTCTGCACTGACCTCTCAGGCAAGTAACCACATAGACAGGTAGGTGTGGGTAGTGTAGTGATATCAAGGCGCCCAGGTGGTGTAATGGTTAGCACACTGGCCCGGAATGCAAAGAGATGTGGGTTCGAGTCCCGCTCTAGGCGCAATATTTCCCATTTTCATCACCCCCATGACATGTGTTTTAAGAGGGGGACAACAAGGAGATTTTGCGTCTGATCTATTTGCCGCATGGCCACTTCAAAAGTAGTCTTCACAACTTTGTTGATGCTACCTACACAAATATAGACGATGCCCAGTGGTGGGGATGAATAAATTAATGTATACTTTATTTTTTATCCAGTCTCTTTTCTATGTCTGCAAATTAGTTTTTTTGGTTAAATTAAGTGTCCCATGATGCAAATTTCTTATGGTCAAATGGGGATATTGAAAGTGTAGGTCCCCTTGCTGATTTAGTGAATTAAAAGTGAGGATTGTATGAACCTGTGATACCCTTATATTGATAAATCACCTGCCTCCCAGGGTAGGACAGTAACTTTTTTCCCCACTTGCCTAATCGGGCAAGTGACTGAGTTTTTTACTTGCCAGAGTGGCAAAATTGGCCAACCCCAAGTCAGCCAATGGGGACCTTTCAGTTTGCATGAGTCTCTCGTCAGATGGCGACTCATGCCGGTCTCTGTAATGCTTTGGTTGGTACCCCTTACACCCCAACCACATGTAAACCCCCACCACACACTTACACCCCCACCACACACCTACATCCTCACCACACACACACGACACCTACACCACCACGCACACACATACACCCTCACCACACACCTACACCCCAATCACATACACCTACACCCCACCAAACACGACCACCACACACCTACACCACCAAAACACAGACCACACACCTAAACCCTCACCACACACCTACACCCCCCACCACACACCTATACCCCATCACACACCTACACCCCCACCACACCCCTACACCCACACCACACACCTACACCCTCACCACATATCTACACCACCACACACCTACACCACCACAGACACCACACTCCTACACCTCCACCACATCCCTAAACCCTCACCACACACCTACCTCCACCACATCCCTACACCCCCAACACACCCCTACACCCCCAACAACCCCAAAACCTCACCCACCACACACACCCCAACCACACACACACACCCACCACATCCCTAAACCCCCACCACACACCTACACCCCACCACACTCCTAAACCCTCACCACATACCCAACACCACAACCCAACACCACCTACCCCACATCACACACATATTACACCCCCACCACATCCCTAAACCCCCCACACACCTACACCACACACAACACACACTACACCCCCACCACATCCCTAAACCCTCACCAACATCTACACCCCCACCACACACCTACACCCCCACAACACACACCACACACCTACACCCCTAAACCCTCACCACACACATCACCCCAACCACACACCTAACACCCCCACCACATCCTAAACCCCCACACACACCTACACCCCACCACACCCCTAAACCCTCACCACACCCCAACACACACACCTACACCCCCACCACACACATACCTACACCCCCACCACATCCTTAAACCCCCACCACACACCTACACCACCAACACACACACACCTACACCCTTCTATCCAACCATGATGGCCGACTTGGACCGGGAACGGGTGCTGCCACCAAGTGTAAAGCGAGAGAACTGGCTCATGAAAGCTCCCCATTGAAACTGAAATCTACTACTGCAGATCAGAAAAATAATGACTTGCCCATTCGGGTATGTCACCAACCGAGTAAACTACCCAACTGCCCAACCGAGTAAACTAGGTGCCCCGGGCAAGCGGGAAGGCCTTATTGTCCTACCCTGCATCCTATACTTCGTTCCAACTTCCACCGGTTCTTCACGAAGGACTGTAGCTGTGAACAGATTTATGTTGATGCGGGTTTAGTCACCAGGGGCTCATGTGGGTATAGATGCAAAGTGAGTTTAAAGTGTAGGGTCTCGTGAAGGATAGGACTGGGAGGGGGGGGGGGGGCACCAACCCCATCTTCATGTTTGTAAGCTGAAGCTACGACTAGATGTGCCGAGTCGCAGCTTCAGTCCTCACTGAAGGTCAAGCCGAACTGTTAGATGTTGCCAGGACGTAAAACTCCAACAACCAACCAACCAAGCGGAACTGAGACCACCTACCACCTCCCTCCCCCACCCTCCTACTTCTTAACTAAGCAGGGATGAAAGATCTCCGCAATCCCGTGGATTTCTGTGATTTTTGGTAATTTACTATTTGTGTTATCTCTAAAGTATTCCACATATTCTACAGGTTTTTTTCCCCAGCTATTACTTAAATAGCACAAAATCTGCTCTCTTGTTTTCCTCTGCGATCACTTTCATCCCTGATTAAGTAGTCCATGTCAATGATTATATGCAAAATGCGCAGATTTACAATCTATAGTGATTCCTGCATTTGTCTTAATTATGTTCAGTAAGAAATAACATTAAGCAACATTTTTTAATTGAATCACAATGTTCCTTTATTGTTTCATTCACAGATCCGAGTTGCGTCCTGGACATGTGCCTGCACCACATGATCCTCATGCGCTTCCCAATCCGTGAGCCATCCTCGTCGGTCGTCGACCAGCCGCTACGCTCACAGCTCATCAGTTTTGCGCCCTATGTACAACGGCTGTCAATCACAGCATTGCAGTGCTGCCACCTGGTGCAGAGCGCTGACTTGATGGCGTTGCTGCAGCGGTCAGTCGTGACATTGGATCTGCACCTCGGCCAGGACCGCTACTACCACAACATGCGAACCTTCCTCTTGCTTTTGCTGGTTGATGGCCGGTTGGAGCATATCGCACTGTACAACACGCGTCTCATACAGCGACATATTAAGGACTTGCTGCGTGTGTGCGCTGGCCATTTTGGCTACCAGGGCAGGCAGCCGCCACAGGTGGCAGTCCACAATGACATGGTGCCACACCACCAGGGGACAGCAGGGCAGTTAATTAGGAGTCCATTTACTGAATTCCGAATTCAGCCGTCTACTTCAACGTTAAACCAGAGTGCGAATCCCGTGCCTGGGTCATCATCTCGTGGAAGCAGTTTGATCTCACCACCCCGCCTGACTGCTCTCCATTTAAAATTTGACAACGATGCATCTACATCATCCTCTGGAGAGCATTTTCGGTCAACTGTGCGGCCCTCGACTAATCACTGGCTCAGTCCGAGTGATGATGATAACACATCAGGTCCAGACGAGGATGATGAGGATAGCGCAGAGGCCGAATTGGATTTGTATGATGCTGCCCTTCTCCAGCCATCGACATCTCGACCACATCGCTTTCTACATCGGCATGTTCGACTACGCCATGGGCTCCGCTACCGAACAAGTGGAACCACTGAGGGGAGCCACAACAAGGCAGCTGACTTCTATGCACATCCACAGCCTGACTCTTCGGGTGATGATGTCAGTGGTCTCCACAAGAAGGCAGCCACATTCTACACACAGCCCCAATCGGAGTCTTCTAGCAGTGATGGAAGTCCTCCAAAGGGGGCTGCTGTCAGCTTTTACGTCCACCACTCTCAGCCCAAGTCTTCCACAAAGCGATCCTTATCTCCAACCACCGCCTCAGCCACGGAGGGAAATCCTCTCTCAAAGGCAGCTAAAACTGAACTCATCGACAATGCGAAAAGTGAAGTAAGCTCTTCGGGCACCTGCAACGAACAAGCTGTTAAATCTCTAGACAGTGTTGTTGTAGGTGGTGAGGTTAGTGCAATGCAAGGCGATAGTTCTCGGTCACAAGAAACGAAGGAGTCTTCAGTGGCTGAGACTGATCATGTAAATGCTTTCTGTTCATCATCAAACTCCATGGAAGATGGCCAGTCCACCATAGACAGTTCCGGAGAAAAGAAGTTCAAGGAGGAAGAGACTGAACTGAACTGTACATGTGCTAAATCAAACAACACCCCGGTGGATGACAGTAACTCCAATCAAAGCCAAGTCCCTTCCGCCAGCGGTGACAGGTCATCTCCCCATCACAAACAAGCCAGCTTAGACAACACCAGCTCAAGCAGCAGCTCAGGTAGTCAATTAGATGGTGCCTCCACCGCTGGCTTTGTGATCGCCGAGCACCAGCCTTCAATGGCAGAGCCCGGTGCGGCGCCAGTGTGCTGCAGGGATGAGGACGGTGACCAGCGGCAGTTTATGGTAGCAACACAGCGCACGACAGCAACCAGCGAGGAACCGGAAGCTGAAATCCCACTATTCGGGGTCAAGTCGATGGCGGTAATCGAGTGCATAGAGAGCCTGGGTGGCAACCTGGGGACCTACCTGGCTGCTGTGCTTCCCAGCTGGACTGGGTTGGAGAACCTCACCCTGACGTCCACGCGTAAGTTCTGTTGGAGCCTCTTAAAGTTGCATAGTCCAATGGTTTTGAGTTTCTCTCATTTTCTGAGATAAATACATTAGCTTGATCGTTATAATCTACCTTACTTTAGTTTGAAGTAACTTTTATTTTAATTGGCTAACTTTTGATATATTTGATTTTGTTTGTTTATTTAATGACCCCCAGCACAAAAAGTAAACATCGGCTATGAAGTGCAACCATGCAAAATTAATTTTGGCAAACACAGTAAAACTCTGACACCATAGGCTTCTGCAATAACAAGTTCCATAAATTGCCTCAGTGCTTCCTTCTATGTGCTGACAAATGTTTGATAAGTGTGCCAGCATCTCTGTTAGATATGTAGACGGGATGGCCGAATGAGTTAGAGCGTCCGTCTCCCGTGCTGGTAGATCGTGGGGTAGTGGGTTCGAGTCCCGGTCGAGTCAAACCAATGACTTTAAAATTGATACTTGTCGCTTCCTAGCCAGGCGCTCGGCATTATTAGGATAGGGCAACAACTGGTGTGCTCAGTGTCAGGATAATGTGACTGAGTGGGATACCAGGTCATGGTGCCGGTGGCCTGGTTTCCCAGTGGGACAGCACTATAAAGTCACCATGAGTGCGCACTGTCACAAGTCGGTACCCGTCCTGATATGACCTTAGATGTTGCTAGGACGTAAAACAACAACAAACAACAAACAGAATAAAATCTAGATAATTGTTTTGATTTTTAAAATTCGATGTTTTTATCGGACTATGCAGCTTTAAAAAAACAAAACGAAGCTTATTGCAGTTTGGTGTTTCTGTGCTACGCTTGAAAAATGGCAAACAAAACCTACATCCAGCATTTCTCTCTGCACATCGAAATTAATTTAGCATGTTTTTACTTGAAGTTTACCATTTAAAATATGTTATTTCACTCAAAGTAATGTCAAATAGATTGTAATGATCAATCTAATATATTTAGCTTTCAAGAAAAGAAGAACAAGAAAAAGACCGAGGCTCGAAATGATCGATTATATAGATTTAATAATGAGCAGTGAAAGCATCTTTTTGTGTCTAAAAATGACCTGATATTATAATGGCCAGGCGACCATTGCACCATCCTCCGCAAAATCAAAGCATTTTGCTCTAGACTGGACAATTAACTCCTTGGTTTTGAAGTAAGATGTTATTTGATGACAAAAATAATAACTATAATACTAGTACTGATAACAATATCAACCTTTAAGCAGCTGTCACACATCACCGGATTGGGGGAAACGAACAGAAACCGAACAAAGTCCGGTTTGTGTCTATTCAAGTTTTGAACATGCACAAAACTAGGAACGGATGCCGCTGGATTGACGTCTATGGTTCTTGTCCGGTTTGAGTTTGTTTCGTCTGTTGGCTGTCCGTTTCACATCTTTTCGTAGACCCGATGTCGCAACACTTTGACACATTTTAATACATTTTGATACTTATCACCACCGGACTAGACAATTCTGTCCGTTGCTCAATCCGGTGATGTGTGACAGCCGCTTTAGTAATAACAATATTATTCATATTTAATAGTAGCAATAGTTGTAACAATGATAACAATAATAATAAAAACTGCAATAACAACAATAATAAGAATAACAGTGACATGACCAAGTACCAAGTACCAAGTACCAATTTCCAAACATGTGGAGTCCATAGTTGATCGTCTGGCTCAGTTTAGCTTCGTTCCAGCGATATGGTGCCTCCACCTACTGGGAAGTTTCAAATGATCGCTTGTTACAGTTTTATTCGCCATTTGTGTCGTTAGTACTTTCATGTACCACCAGGCGGCATCAGCACTCGTGCCGCCTACCGTTGGTGCGCCGCTGCGGTTTTCCCCTACATCTCTTGGAGTATCAGCCTAGTAAAAAGAACTAGATAACCCTAAATGAAATGCCTACTGAATGACTCACGGATCATGTTTTGTATGGCACACACAGATAGCTCTTTTACAGTGTAACATAAAACGACACATTGTTTAAGATTAGTATCCAATATGCGCCATGCTTTCTTCGTGTTGATTCAAGCACTCCCTGACACTATCAGAACTAGAGTAAGTGAACGTTGTTGATTTAAGGTCCTATCGTACCTTTCCAGTTCAACACTATATATCATCATAGTATTTATTGTTGTATCTTAATATAACAAAGAAATTACGATAAAAAGTAAAGAAATCGACGGCCAGTAAAGAAAGGTATTCTTAATTTATACTGATAGAATAACCACCGTAGTCTTTTCTTTTTGCGGTGAAAATAAACAAATCCATAATTTAGTCGAAATACATTGCATAAATTAATGGAATATAAAGTGTTTGGTCAATGAATATCAACTTCATACATGATGTTTTTATGATAATATTTTCTGTTAAATTAATCTCAATATTCTTTTCAGAAAAAAATATATCCAATTTATTTACTAATTTCCATGGGGTGGGATCATTCAAAAAATAATTAATTATTCACCATGATAGTAACAACATATCATTTAAAAAACTATCTATTCATGCATTCATATTAGTACGCACATATAAAACAATTGTCATTACAAAACTAATCATTTGGTTTTGAAGTTACAATATTTAAAATATATACATATAATATTCAAACTAATATTTCGTGACCTGCCATCGGTTGCTACTTCTTAGCAAACAGCGGTCAGTGTAGTCGTAACCGCCACCGTGTGGTAGTGGGGTTCATTGCGCACTACTACACTATTATTACTATTATTATTATTATTATTATTATTATGCTGCCGACACGGCGTAAAGAAACCACCAGTCAGTCAATCAATCAATCAATAAGTCATTATTTCACAAAGAGATTATTCATAATGCCAATTAGAATCTATTATTCACACCATTATTGATAATAATATATTTCTGACATGCTATCCGGCCCTGACATGCTAGGACCTTAGATGTTTCTTGGACGCAAAACCCCAACAAAAAACAACTAATTTGATATACTCTACAGGTACGAAGAGCGCACGGCTGTCGGAAGAGCTGCTCACGCGGCTCCAGGGTGGCCAGCTGCGGTCCCTGGTGCTGGAGGACACCCCGCTCTGTGACAGCGTGCTCACCTTCCTCACGCGGGCACTCACGACACCCAGGTACATGTCCAGCTTGTCAATCACAAACAGGGGTTGAGTAATTCAGATTTCAATTTGATGTGATTTGATTTAGCCCGTCCGCGCAATCCGTTATTGAGGTATTTATTTACACTTATTTATGTCAGGTGCTAAATGGGTTAACTTTCACATATATATGTATATACATGTGATGTATAAGCATTATGCGAGTATAAAGGCATGGGAGGAATTATTAGTATTATATTGTTTATTATAATATTATTATATCATATTATTAGCCAATGTGCAGTCGCCATTTATTTGCTCCCTACTCATACAGGGACAGGTAGCGCCACCACTGGCCGTGACCCTAACTACCGACACTCCCACTGTCACTCGCGTCCGGAATTTTTGTATATGTATATAACGACCAGACGGGATGTCTGAATGAGTTGAGCATCCGTATCCCGTTTTGGTAGATCGTGGAATTCGAACCCTGGTCGAGTCAAATCAATGACTTAATAATTTATACTTGTCACTTCCTAGCCAGGCGCTGGGCATTATTAGGGTAGGACAAGGACTGGTTGGCTCAGTTTTAGGGTAATGTGACTTGAGTGGGATATCAGGTCATGGTGCTGGCGGCCTGCTTTCCCAGTGGGGCATCACTATAAAGTCGCCATGAATGCACACTGTCACAAGTCGGTACACGTCCTGATATGACCTTAGATGTTGCCAGAAGGTAATACTTCAACAACCATCCAGTAATAATAAAACAGTGTAGCATATATATGTACTGATTGTTTCATGGAAGAACACTCAAATAAATAAGATAAAATGATTAACGTAATTATTACATAAGATTTGGCACGCGCATAAAGATATATGTTGTGGCTTGAGTTGGTGGGCGGGGTGATTTTAAATGGGCCTCAGCCATGACCTATTTTGGAGTATGCCACCTACAAGTAGTTACAAACGTGTGACACCAGGGTAGGACAATAAGGACTGCCCAGTTGACCGGGGCACCTAGTTTACTCAGCCGGGCAGGTGAAGTTCTCGGTGATCTGCCCGAACAGGCAAGTCATTATTTTTCTGATCTGCTGTCGCAGATTTCAGTTTCAATTGGCTGACTTGGGCTTGGGCAAGTAGTATTGCCACTTGGGTAAGTACAAAATTCAGTCACTTGCCCAATTGAACACAGATAGAATTATAATAAAGACAGATTATGTGATGTGGGTGAGGGTCTGGGTGTGTGTGTGTATGTGTATAGGGGTGGCCCCAAATAACATTAGGCACTGATGTGCAGTAGTGGGTGTGTTTAATAATCGACCACTTAATGGCCAATTGGGCAAGTGGGGGAAAAAGTTACTGTCCTACCCTGTGTGTGGTTCATTGTTTTCTTGTATTTATTTTTTGTATTGCACATATACATACCTATTTTGCTATTGGCACCCAACTATGTTCTAGTTATCTCATATGCACTAGTGTGTACGTGTGAAGTAGGTGAAGTGCTCTGAACAGTGAACTAGTGAAGAGTTGGTGAAAACAAAACCACCAATACAATAAGAAACTAAGAAGAAAGAAATGTAAGCATATTGTTTATCTTGAACCAACCATGTGATATTAAATCTTGCATGTTTGGTAAGGAAAAGACCATTGGATTGTGATTAATGCTAGTCTCTGATGTTCTGTTTGTATCCACCTAGAACGGTGCCTCTAAAGGTGATGAAACTCAGCAACAATATGCAGGAATTGTCGGTGCACGATGAAGACTTGGGTAAGAAAGTTCAATCATTGTCAAATCCTCCCGCACACGTTCCACTTGGGTAACTCTGGCGCCGTGAATATAGTAATTAATTATATTTATAATAGATGGCGCTGCATTGTATTTAAATGCTTATTTCTAAATCTGGACTGATGCTAAAAGTGTCGCACTTAGAGGTTTTCTTTGGGCATGGATGTGCAGGTTATGTTTCGGTATATCTTATTTCCACGTGGTTGAAAACGAGGCTTGCAGAACCGTCGTGCTATATGGGTCGTTCTCAGAAGCTGTATACCATATTGGTGAGGTGAAAACCAAAAGAGAAAACATTCCAAATAATAGCAGAATCCATATTCATATAAAGGTTTACATGTGCATCTCCTCTCCTCTCCTCTCCTGTCCTCTCCCTGATATGACCTTAGATGTTCTGTGTGTGTATCTGCTGTGTATTGTGTTGAAGAAAATTTAACTTTTTGATTTCCCACTTACCTCATGACTCTCACTTTCAGTTTGTGCTCCTGAAGGGTTCAGGTACAAAACCCAACAAATCTATTTTTAGTTGTTTTCTGTCAAATAGAATTTGTGCTTTCCAGTTATAGTATATCAATAGTATATAGTAAGGACTTATATAGGGTATGTGACAGCTTCTGTGAAAAAAATGGATTTGATTATCAGAATGATGATAGCTTTAGCTCAAACGGGGTAGTAATGGTTTCATTTTGGCCCAGATGGCATTAGTGCGGAGGGGGGGCGGGTTAAATTAAGGACAATTGGTCTTCCTCATTCCGCTGCTCCTTGCCCTATCCTAGTAATATCGAGCACCAGGCAAGGACAGCGACAAGTATTAGTTTTGTACGTCTGTGAGTTTGGCTGGGGTGACTTGAATATAACGTGGCTGTGCGTTTGTTCCCGCTCCCAGGGCTCGTGTCGGGCAGGTTCGTCGGCACAGAGACGCTGGACCTGAGCTACAACACGTTCGTGCAGAGCGGCATTGCGCATGTCTCCAAGCTGCTGCAGTTCGACTCTGCCCTCAGGCACCTCTGCCTCGAGGCTTGCCACTTCTCGGAGACGGAAGTTGCCATCCTGCTCACCGCCGTGCAGGGTAAGACGCCACCAGAGTTGGGTGCGCTTTTAGTAATTTGTTACTGCCCCTCTCCTTGAAATATGTATGTATCTGCCTGTTTGTCGATTCGTACAATCCAGTTTTGTTAGCTCCCATAATCAGTCTACAACACTTTCTCTCTTCATCTTCCCTATCATTTCTACCACTTCTTCTCCCCCCCCCCCTCCCCTCACTCCCGCTCTTCCCCTCCCATACTCTCCCTTCCTCCACTCCCTTCCCCTATCCTGCCTCCCCTGCCCTCACCCTCCCCTGCCATCGCCCTCCCCTGCCATCGCCCTCGCCATCCCCACTCCTCCCTGCCCTGTCCTGTCCTGCCCTGCCCTCCCCTGCCCTGCCCTCCCCTGCCCTGCCCTTCGCTTCCCTCTCCTCTTCCTCTCCTCTCCCCCTCTCTCTCCTCTCCTCTCCTTCCTCTCCTCCCCTCTCCTCTCCTCTCCTCTCCCTCTGTCTCTGCCCTCCCCTTGCTCCCCCTCCTCCCTTCTCTCTCCCCCTCCTCCTCTCCCCCTCTCCTCTCACCCTCTCACCCTCTCACCCTCTCACCCTCCCATATCCTCCCCTTCTCTTCTTCCAATCCTCTCATTCTCTGTCACCTCCTCTCCCCTTCTTCTCCACCTCCTCTCTCCTTCTTACCTTTCCTACTTCCGCCAACCTCCCGCTACTCAGACCAACCAGACTTCACTTCCAAGCAGAGACAGTCAGCCCGGCAACTTGCATAAGCGGCGAATACGTAGTATAGAATTAGAATAGAGACAGATTATGTGATGTGAGTGAGGGTCTGGGTGTGTGTGTGTATGTGTATAGGGGTGGCCCCAAATAACATTAGGCACTGACGTGCAGTAGTGGGTGTGTTTAATAATGGACCACTTATTCACCTTTCAGAGAACGGTGCGCTGGAGACACTAAGTCTGGCTGAGAACCTTCTGTCCATTGCCTCCCAGCATGAGGTGATCCGCACCATGAACGCCCTGCCACGTCTCAAGAGCCTCAACCTCAACACCTGCCTCATCGACGCGCAGATAGGTCAGCGTTCTGCCTCCGTGACTGTCATCCAGCAGTTGTTATGCAAATCTCTTATGGCGTGTTTAAATAAGTATTAAATGACTATGTGTATAAGACAAACTCACAAGCATGGAGATTGTATGGTTAAATGAAGTCACAATAAGCATGTACTTTATTTAAATATATAATATAGTATCCTGGGTGGTTTTTTTTTGGGGGGAGGGGGACGGATGGAGGTTAAAGAAAAGTTTATTAAAATTATTTGTGAAATTAATACATTCATTTATTGAACAGGGGAATTTCAATTGCATACAAATTATAATTGGTCTTCCTCATTCCACTAATCAGTTAAAATGTACTTTTTAATTTAGAATAAAAAATGGATTTCAGTGATTTGTCATATTGGCTTTTTAGTAGATGGATTTTGTTTGTTTGTTAAACATGGAGCAGAATTAAAGTATGTTGCTGTGTATTATCTCTGTGTGTGTATATGATTGTTATGCTGTGTATGCTGTGCCATGTAGGCATATATTGCGCTGTGTATGTTGTGGTCTATGATTGTAGATGTGTGTGTTGTACATGTGTTCTGTGTGTGTATCTGCTGTGTATTGTGTTGTGTATATTGCACCATGTATATTGCGCTGAATATGTTGTGCTCTGTGTGTACATGTATTCTGTGTGTGTATGCACTGTGTGTTGTGTTGTGCATATTGCACCATGCATATTGCACTGAGTGTATTGTGCTCTATGTGTGTATATTGTGCTTTATTTGTGTATATGAGTGTGTTGTGCTGTGTGTGTTGTGCCATGTATATTGTGTTGTGTATGTTGTGCTCTGTGTGTACATGAGTGTGTTGTGCTTTATGTGTTGCACCATGTATATTGTGTTGTCCATATTGTGCTCTATGTGTGTATATTGTGCTCTATGTGTGTATGAGTGTGTTGTGCTGTGTGTGTTACACCATGTTTATTGTGCCGTGCATGTTGTGCTCTGTGTGTACCTGTGTTCTGTGTGTACATGACTGTGTTGTGTTGCATGTGTTACACCATGTGTATTGCACTGAGTGTAGTATGCTCTATGTGTTTATATTGTGCTCTATTTGTGTATATGAGTGTCTTGTGCTGTGTGTGTTGTGCCATGTATATTGCGCTGTGTATGTTGTGCTCTATGTGTGTACATGAGTGTGTTGTGCTTTATGTGTTGCACCATGTATATTGTGTTGTCCATATTGTGCTCTATGCATGTATATTGTGCTCTATGTGTGTATGAGTGTGTTGTGCTGTGTGTGTTACACCATGTATATTGTGCCGTGCATGTTGTGCTGTGTGTGTACATGTGTTCTGTGTGTATATGGCCGTGTTATGTTGTATGTGTTACACCATGTATATTGCGCCGTGCATGTTGTGCTGTATGCATACATGTGTTCTGTGTGTACATGACTGTGTTGTGTTGTATGTGTTACACCATGTATATTGCACCATGCATGTTGTGCTTTATGTGTACATGTGTTCTGTGTGTGTGCGCGCTGTGTGTGTGAAGTAATTCCCGCTCTGCTTTTCTCTACAGCCGTGAGTGATGAGTTCGTGACGGCAGTGCTGCACCACCCGCGCCTTGAACGTCTCACACTGGCCACCAACCGCCTAGGTAAGTCATCCCCGCCTCGCCACCAGCCCGCTAAGGGGGCGCTGCCACCCTCACCCCCACCCCCACCTCCACACACAAAGAACCGGGCGCGGTGGCCTAATCGGTACAGCACGGGCCTCGCGTGCGGAAGGTCGGGAGTTTTCTTCCCAGTCGAGTCAAACCAATGACTTTTAAATTGATACGTGTCGCTTCCTATCCCGGCGCTCTGCATTATTAGGATAGGGCAAGGACTAGTTAGCTCA